>JBBPBP010000002.1:39791772-39849200 GCA_037974735.1 Cicer chorassanicum | reverse complement strand
TTGTTAAAAAAAAAAAAGAAAGAAAGCAAAAAGCATCTATCTAAAAATATATACCAATTTAAAAAATATGATAGTAGGAAGGAATAAAGAAGCTCCTTTATTTTATTCTAATAAGTATCATATCATATATTCATATCAAGACACAAAGTAGAAGAATTTGAATGACCACAAATCCATCAATGTAAGCAAAAATATGTTTTGGTTCATAGAAAATTCACAAAACTGGATTCGATTTCTATAGACTATAGTAGCATGTCAATCCAGTGTATATTTAATAATACAAATAATTATCCAAATGGAATCTCATATAGTCATAATCTGACATCTATCAACTTGGTTTTGTACCTTTATGCACTAGTTTCTTTTCCAATTCATATAAAGTAAAAGAAATGTAACCCAAAAAGAAAAGAAAAGAAAAACACAACGTTGTTCATTTGATTTGAACTAGGCACGTGCTCATGGTCTTGTTTCTCATCTAGTGACTGCTTCTTTAATGTTATAGTATAAGATTCCTGTAAAATGTAATTAGCAAAAAAATGTTAAGATAATATAGGAACCATAATTCAGCTCAAACATTTAAAAAATATTTATTTATTCTCAAAGAAGTGAAAAATATCCACTCTAGACAAATACTTAACAATTATTTGACACTCTAATAAATTGACAATATTCTTCAAAACGATTTTCTGGTATTTTATGAATGAAAAAAAATTTCCATCAATGTAGAAATAAGAAAAAATATATGAAAAAAAAAAATAAATATATCACTCAAAATCCAACTCGTCGAACCGACATCAATAATTCTTCATCTCAACTGTAAAGACAAGAAGAATTATTAACTTAAAATTCTATAGAGAGTTTACGATCATCATTAGTGTTTCAAATAACTTTTATACATTAGTTTATAGTAAATCCGATTCATACTAAAATTTGTTCCATAATCTATTTAATTGTTAAATTAACTAAACTTTCCATTGGATATTGGGATCTTAATAAATTTGACTATAATGCAAATATTTTTCGTATAACCATTAGTTTTATATCATAGCCTCTTAGCATTTGGGCTTGACATAATTAACAATTTTCCTACAATGCAAACCAGATATTGGTTTAGGACTCTCACAACATTAAGAAATACTTCATCCAGTCACTATTATAAACAAAAATAATTATTTTCACGACTATTAAAAAATTTAGTAAATTGTCAATTTAAATGTCAAACATTCAATTACAAATATTAAATATTTTTTTATTAAAATAAAGGTATATTAAAAACACACATTAAATATTTTTTATTAAAGTAGTTAGTTTTTATTTATAATAGTGACAAATATTTGATATAATTTTTTTGTTTATAGTAGTGACTAGGGAGAGTATAGCTTAAATAATTAAGAGCTTATGTATTAACATTTCCACAATTTGAAAGAATGAGGAAAGAGGGAAAACAATGCATAAATTGAAAATTACTTATAAAACTAAGCTAAAACAACTTATAGGCATCTTATAAGTTAGAAATATTTCAATACACTCATGATTACATCGTCAGATAAACCCAAAGAAGCTCTATATTGCAGCAAACTTCTAATTTTTGGAAACATAGTCCTTGATTTGGATTCTCCACTTGAATTAACATATGATGAAACTAGAGAAAATAGGGCAATAATGTCATCCAATATTAATAATAAGCATGGAAAAGTTGATAGCACAAATTAGAGGACAATTACATGAGTGTATGAAGTCAAAAGTAAGAATGCTGATCACCAACATGTTCACAAGTCACACAGTTTGAACCACTTAAAATCAGATTACATTAATCATGATGCTTTAACACTATCTATCCATAAAATACATTATCAAAATCCTCTCTCTCCAACCTTCAAATCACAGCAAAAAGTAAGCAACTTTTCATTTGGGAAGAGTTCAATACAAGCCTCTAGTGCTTGAAAAAAGTTGAGAAAATGCTTTCACACCACTAGCCCTCAATAATGACCATTGCATAACAAAGGTGTACTGCTGAGATAATAATGAGGTGTTCCTGTGTGATCAAAAGTAGCTTCAGATTGTGGAGAAAACAGTAGATATCTATAACAGTAGTATCCACACATTTTAAACTTTAAATCATAATATAAATGTGTAAGTTGTAAATCTTGTTTTGTTTATATAGACTGTTCAAAAGTTGATGTGTTCCTGTCAAAATGACCCTAATAGCTGGCCCATGTACCACATTTTTTATTGAGAGTTCTACTTAATTGTACCAAGAACAAAATCATATGAGGGGTTGGACCTGATAATTAATTAAAGAGACGTGCTCTACTTTGTTTATATATATATATATATGTATGAAGATTGAAGAGTAATCAAGTTACTCTAGAAATAACTCTGGGTAGAGTTACTCTACTTAATAATTTACTATAAACATTGAATTTTATCAATGCAACGGTTAAAGAGTTCTTATTGAATAGATCAACCACACAAATTTTCATAAAATTTTATAATTATTTGATACTTCATCAAATAACTTCAAGGGAACAGATGATAGACTTTCATAAAATATAAGTAAATGTCGACTATAAGATTACGTATTTACAAATATCCAATTTTGATGAAATTTTGTGTGCTTAATCATTTAATATAATATGAAAATATTCAACGGTTGAATTGGTAAAATTCAATATTTATTGTGAGTAATTAAGCGGAGTAATTAAGCAGAGTTACTCCCTTATCCCTCATATACACTCACATCCTATATAAATCGTTGATGATGGCACATTTCATGGTTTGACTATCTAGGTTACAACCTTGAACAACTGGCCAGGCAAAATGAAAATTAACTCTCCTAATTGTAACTGATTTATATGAGGAATGCATCCTAAAAGATCTAATCTTAACTGATACATGCCCCATCTACCACAACTCCAGAACCAAAAATGCATCAAGAGCAATTGTTACATTCTTCTAGTGCACATTATAGGTGTATTGACCATTTATATTATAGTTATTTATTACCTTCATAATCTTTTACTTCCATTTGAAAAATGTGCTTGTGATTCGGTTCGTAAGCTACCAATCTTCACAGTGCAACAATTGATTGGTTAGTGGAAAACAATATAATTTTTAATAATAGTATGATGATTATAAAATGAATCAAAAACACCATGAAGTGAATAAAAACATTGAGATTTGAAATTTTAAATAAAAAATTATTCCTACGTTCTCACCAATCCATAATTCAAGTTCCCTTGTCAAAGCAATGATTCTGATAAACATGGATGCTCCATGTACAATTGCAAACATAGAGGCTCACAATTCATTGATTTGATAGGGGTTATAAGTGGAGGCTGTTGCCACTGCTTTGTGTCGGTTGGGATCCACAAGTTCGCTTCCTTGCTGGTACCTGCCTCGGGAAGGGAACGAAAATAAGCAGTTATCTCCCACCTGCAATCTGTTAAGAGTCGAAACGATAAGTTCAGAATTAGGATTCAGTGTATTTACCACAAAAATGAAATTCATCACATGGTTTACATATTCATCAATGAAAAAAAGTAGCAAACAACTTTCACTTGATTCTTAGCAATCTATATGAACTGAAATAAATGATAAGATATGGGCATGCTAGTGTGCATATGTGCATGCATGCATGCATGTTAATAAATGCAAGAGAGAAAAGGATTTTGCAAATTTGATACAATATATAAGAAGAAGTTACTAATAAAAAAAATAGAAGCAGTTACAACATTATTGGGAATAATAATCACTTCTTGACCATGTGTCGATCATAGCAGAGAGATTAAAAGTACAATTCAGCCTTAAAGAAAAATAAGGAAAAGATAAACAACTATTTATAGCACGATTAAACCTTGCATTTACCGGGAGGAAGCTTCTTAGTAAGAGATTCCGAGATTGACAGCTTGCTCAGAAATGATCTGAGAGAGAACTGAAGATCGACCTCTTCTACAGTTGAGTCATAAGAGAGGTTCATTCCAAGCTTGAAAACAAATTTCTCCAGTGGAACATCGTTGGCATTGAAGAAAATAACAGCTACTCTTTCAACCATGCCCTAGTAAATTGAAGGTAGTGGATAAAAATCAGCAAGACAAAAGATAGAAGTTGCAATGGTCGAGCAAATTTTGACGTGACAAGGAGGTGTGTTTTTGAACGTGATAGTCGCACTTCAATCAGCAATTGAATTATTTAAATCTTCCACAACATATCAATCTTGAAAGAGTTACAAGAAGTAATTATATCATCTAATGAATCCTGTTGAAAGATGGTGACTTTAAATTTTCATTACAAAGTGTATGAGTGAAATTGTGTGCATGAGCTAGTTGCTAATAAGAGGATAGCTTATAGCCTAAACACTAATTAATCACTATATGACACCAAGTGCTAATGATCTAAACATAAATGCTTAATTGGCTTACAAAGCCTTTCACCCTGCAAACTTTCTAAAGAAAAGGTTCTATAATTCTGCAGCGGCCTTCTAGAAGACATTTGAATCGTAGCTCTAAACAAACACCGATGATAAAAGAAACATGAAAAGTCTAAGTGCTTATTTGGTTATAAAATATATTTTCTGTTTCCCTTTTAATTACAAATGTCTTATTTTGCATAAAATGATAGAAATGTCAAGGGAATTTATCATATAATATAAAAGTAAAAGAAAAAGCTTGTCCACAAAAATGGAGCCAAAGAAATTAGGCATGTCAGGGCAAGAGAAGCTCTAAGTCCAAAACTCCAGACTACTCAGGAGCTATAATAATTAATAAGTCCTAACTCTGAAACTAGATTGCCATCACCAACAATGAAACAATATCAAATTGCCATCACCAAATAACAAGCACAATATGATATACTCATTCAAGTTATAGCTGAATTCTACACGACATTTGAAGCAACCTATATTTTAGCATTCAACAAATTCCAAAGCAAGCAAGCAATCAACAAAAGCAAATACTAGGATGAATGAAAAACAAAAACAAAATACTAAAAAAGACCAACCTTTTGTATAAAGGGAAGAAGTCCTGAAACAGTGGCATGTATGTAATATCTAAGCTGAGGATGACAAGCCCTTTGAACCACCACATTCATATACCTTCTCCTCTCAAAAGCCCCTTCTCAACAACCCAATCAACAAAAATCAATTTCAATCAATTATTCTGTTCGGTCATCAATATACCAGTGTTGTTAAATTGCAGCTACAAGAGCACTATAGAACTATAGTGTAGCGAAATTTGAACAAACAACTATTGTTCCATGATAAGCAATTTAGTATAAAATATTGTCAAATAGTGGTTCTAGCTACGCTATAGCACCGCTACATAGCGGAATTTGAATAGTGTACTATTTTTTGCAGTACGCAATTGACAACAATAAGATATACAATAAAATTGCACTGTGTAGTTAAAATCTATGTAGCACAAATACAACACTACCGACACATGTAGTTACATTCATTCACTTTCATTTTCTCAAATTGTCAGAGCGTCGTGCTTGTGTCAATTGTCCAAAAGTTAAAATCATTGTTTTTCTTTTTACAAGCAAACAAATAGAACAAAAAACAAAAATTGGGTCTGAAAGAACAAACCAGAAGGATAAACCCCTTTGAGAAAAACAACAGAAGCAATAGCCACTTCCAAAAATTCAACCAAAACCCTAGCTATTTGGCCTGCAAATTTTCACACAGAATCATTATACTAAAACAGAAGAATCAAAACTTGTTAACTTTTAAATTTTCAAACCTTGTGGAGTTTGATTCTCTCGGCGTTCCATCACATAAAATTCCCATATTCATTTTTCAACTCTGATTTCACGCCAACACACTCAATAAAAACAAAAAAAACAAAAAACAAAACTTTTCCAAAAAGGGTATAAATTCATCAAAAAATTACAAATTTACCACATAACCGATCCGAATTCAATTCGGATTTTGACCCGAATTTTATTTCTTCTTCTTCTTTCTTTTTGACTCTCTGTCACTAGTCACAGCGAAAATGGCAGGTGAGTTTCTCTCTCTCTCTTTTTTTTTTATCTTTTTAATTTGAAATTGATTAATTTGGATGGAAAAAGATTGGATTTTTGTGAATGATTCAATTGAATTATGAGTTTTAACGTTGGAAATTTGAAAATATAAAGGAAAAAGCAAAGAAAAGAAGGAAGGAGGAAGAAGAGGGAGAGCGTGTGTTGTTGTTTTGGGTGACATTGGACGCAGCCCTAGAATGCAATACCATGCTCTTTCACTCTCCAATCAGGTTTTTCCTTTTCTTTTTAATTTTCAATTGTTTTTGATAATTTCATGCAAATTATAATTTGTTTTCACTTCATTTGATTGGATTTTACATTTGTTGTTTGATTTTCCATTACATGAGTATTATGTATTATTGCTGTGTAGAATTTTGATTTATGAGTTCATTGTAATGATTTTATTTGTATTGTTGATTGATCTATTGGCTTTTCTATGTGTCATTCCAGGCTTCCCTAGAGGTAGATATTGTTGCATATGGAGGTAATTTTTCGGGTTGAGATCCTCTCATTTTCGGTAGGAGAGAGATATACAAAGGAGAGATTGATGTATTCACTTTTTTATCATTCAATTTTTTGTGTTCATCTCTTAGTATTGTAAATCACGGATAGCAGAAAATTGCCGTTTTTTTTCTTTTTCAAATTCCGCTATGTTACATTGCTATAGCACAATGTATTGCATGATAATGGTGATTTGTTCAAATTCTGCTATGCTATAGCTCTATTGCGCAACTACAATCGCTATTTGATAACAATGCTCTCTCCTACTGGAAGTGTCTAGTATCGGAGATGAATTCAATCCTACTTTTCAACTATTTAAAGTGTTTTGAATGAACCATTTGAGTTAGATTTTATTAGTACAGTATTTCATGGAAGTTGATTTCTACTTTTCAAGTACAATATGAATAATTTTGTGTGTGTTCAATGATTTCTAACAGGTTCAGAGCCTCATACTGCACTTCTTGCTAACCCATCAATTCATATTCACCTAATGGTATGTGTGTGGACTAATCTTTTGCAGACAAATTTTACAAAAAGTTTGATTTAGTTTTCGAACATTCTCAAATTTTCAGAAGCAGTGGCCAACAAGCCGTCAAAGCTTACCGAAGATACTTCAACCTTTTATGCTTTTGTTGAAGCCCTTGGTTCAATTTTTCATGCTTCTTTGGTACCTTTGTTTTAAGATACCTTCTCCTGATATTTTTATTGTCCAGGTTAGTTACCCTTTTATGTTTTCTCCCCCAATATTTATGCAATTTTATGTTTTAATTGATAGATTCAATGCTACTTGTTCTTGCTTAAGTTAGACTATGTGTATCTGAAAAATGGATGTGGCCATTGTTTGAGAAACATCCAAAAGCTAAATAAATATTAAATACTGTTGAGTATGACAGATATTCGCTAATAAGTTGGCAAATGCTCAAGCGTAGAGAGTGGAGCTGAAAGCTCAATAGGCACAATTGCTTCATACTCCGTGATCCTTTTTTGTGTGTTTACTTATTTGCTTACTTTAGAACTGGATTCGCTATCCTAACAAATACCATCTTTGCCTAGTAGTTTGTGTTAGATTAGATTAGATCAGTGTTGTTAAATGGCGGTCATGGCGCCGCCATGGCATGGCAGATTTTTGAAAAACCGCCATAGGCAATTTGTGAAGGAATGCTTGCCATGGCAGCGCCCTAGGTAGTTAATCCCAGATAGTGGTGCGTCGTGGCCAACCCCAAAAGTGGGATAGCGGGATAGCGCGTCCCGGGATAGGCGGGATAATTGCTATTTTTTTGAACAAATTACATGAATAATATTATATAAACTTATATTTATTGCAAAATTAACAAATGACTCAAACTCTGAAACATTAATAATTAGTAATAAGAATCCACAAGTCTTATTCTTAGTCAAAACATACATTGAAATACCAACAAAAGTCAAGGAAATAAAGATGATGCATATTAAAGTCTTTAACACATTAATAAAATAACTAAATTTTAAAACTCAAATGCATGCTCTAGCATAGGAATCAAAGATAAGCATCATCTTCATTAGCATATTCTACTTCCTCTTCTTCTTAGGCGAAAGTAGAAACAACAAAACAGAGAAGGAAGAAATAATAGCGGGATCTCGCTGGGATTAACTACACCGGGATAGCGGGATCTCATCGGGATCTTGTTTCACGTTGTCGCGAACAACGCCGTCGCGGTTAGGCACCGCACCGGGACAGCGGGATCTCGCCGGGAAACGCTGGGATTAACTACCTAGGCAGCGCCATAGGCTGCAATGGTGTGTTTATATGGCAGATTTTTGGCCTTCCGCCATATTCTATTATCCGCCATCAACAACACTGGATTAGATTAGTTTGGTATTTTTAGGCGGATAAAGAGATTTTATATTACCCAACTTTCCTATCTTGCTTAGATGATGTTAGGTGCTCTATGTGTTGGAGGAAATTTATTTTGATTTTTGGTTAGATTAATTTTGTAATGGTTCTTTGACGAATGAAGCTAAACAACCAGAGCTAGCAGCAAGTATGATGATTCTGTAGTTTTGTATTTCATTTCTCTCATTCCTTTGTTTGTGCAGAATCCTCCTTCAGTTCCAACTCTGGTGGCAGTAAAATGGGCTAGCTGGTTAAGGAATTCATCATTTGTCATAGATTGGCATAATTTTGGATATACTCTACTTGGACTGTCACTGGGAAGGAATAGCCGTTTTGTCTCTTTATACAAATGGTATTAGTTCATCATTTTTAACTTTTACATTTTGTTGACAACAGTATTGTCAGTTGCAGATCGTGAAAAATAACAATTTGTTCAAATTGTGCATGCTACAGCATAACATTTCTACTAAACAGTGCATTGCTAACAATAGCCATTTATTCAAATTTCGATACTCTATAGCCGTATAGCGCCGCGATAGTCTCTATTTGACAATAATGGATGATATGGATTTTCTCTTTGGCCTCTCATGACTTCGCTTTCTTAAACGTGTTGCTAATGTGATTATTCTTTTTTGTGTTCCAATTAGGTTTGAGAAGCATTATGGTAAAATGGCAGATGCTTCTCTATGTGTAACAAAAGCAATGCAGCATGAATTGGCTCAAAACTGGGGAATTAAGTAAGAGATTCAGCTAAGAGTATAAATATATTGTTTCTCTAACATATAATTAGTGTGAACTGTGAAGCAATCTGATGTTCATGCTTTAACTTTGTAGTGCTACGGTGTTGTATGACCAGCCTCCTGACTTCTTTCATCCGGCTTCACTGGAGGAGAAGCATAAGGTGATATAGTTGTTTCACTTGTCTATTAACTGTGAATGTTGTTACATGTTATCAAGCATTCTTAAAGATTTTCTGATATATTATAGATAGCTTATAGTTGTTTTGCAGATTGAATAAACACTTTTATCAGCCTCTTGGTGTTAGAGATTGTGTTAGTAATGGTAAGATAGGTTTTACAATCCCGACATATCTTGATCTTAATCATTGCCACATTATTTGTTAATGTTCTTGCTTCCTGCAGGAACTTCACTGATGGGTAGCCAAATCCAAAATGAGAATCTATTTACAACCGAGGTTGGTTCAGACATATGTTTGAAGCCAAACCGGCCTGCACTTGTTGTAAGCAGCACGAGCTGGTAAGTGTATCCTTTAATGAATTGCATGCGTTGATATATGTTTTCTTTACATTGTATAAATAGATACAGTTTGTGCTTCGATGTGAGTTGAAGTCGACTTTTATTAGTCATGTTCTACCTTGTTTTTATCCATTTATAAGTGGCCAATTTCTTTTTCTTCATATTACTATGTTAGTTAGATGGATTTTCTATGAGGAAAAAAAAAACAAAAAGAAAAGAGAGAAAAACCGTGTGTTTATTACTATAATCTTAATTTATATTAGTGGGCTACTTTACCAAACTTAAGACCTGGCTGGATTTGTTTATTTGAGCAATTGCGCTTATCTACTGACATAAACACTTGTGAAACTATTTTGAAGAGCTTATCGAAACAGCTTTTTTCCATAAGTTCTCCAAAATAGCTTGTCAAAATAGTTTGCTTTTTATTTTATCTTTTCTTACAGAAATAGCTTACATATAAGCACTTATAGGATAAAGGCTTATGCTAGAAGTGCATAATTAAGCTGTTTATCAAAACAGAACTTTAAATGATTTGTTTTTGTAACTTGTGCAACTTTCAGGACTCCTGATGAAGATTTTAGCATTCTCTTGGAAGCTGCTTTAATGTATGACCGACGTGTTGCAGCTATATTAAGAGAAGATGATTCACCAGACGAGGAGGTCGTTTGGAAAGAAATATCTGATGGAAAACAATGTTTATATCCCAGATTGTTATTCGTCATCACAGGTATAATTTTTCTGTTTAACCCCTTCTGAAGCATTAGAAATCATAAGGAACTTTTTAATGAGGAATCTTCCTTCATTAAGGTAAAGGTCCGGAAAAAGAGAAGTATGAGGCTAAAATAAAGGCATTGAAACTTAAACGTGTGGCCTTTCGTACCATGTGGCTATCTGCCGATGATTATCCGTTATTGCTAGGTACATTGTTTGTTCTTTGATTTTAAAAATTTCGTTTCAATGTCGTGAATTATTTGATATTTGAAATCTTTGAGTAATTTCAGGATCAGCTGATCTAGGTGTTTGTCTGCATACTTCATCATCCGGATTAGACCTTCCCATGAAGGTATCCATTGTTGAGCTATTTGATCCTGCCTTTTTTTGGTTATTCCTATTTTTATGTGCTGTGTAGCGTCTATTATGTATTTTGTCATAAACTTTGTTTCAATGCTTTGAGCCTTGAGACCAGTCCTAGCCCTGATGAGCCCCCATAACCCAATTCATCTAAAGTTTTACAGACCAAAAAAACAACTTTGCTTTGGTGTTTGAAAGTAGTTTTTTCCCTGATGAAGTCTGAAGTCACCTTTATATTTTATTGAGTATGATGGAAAATTTTGAGCTCATATTTCAAAACAGCTATTTCATTGAATCATTTTCATTCAACATATTTCTAAATTTTCTTCTTTACCTGTACCAGGTTGTTGATATGTTTGGCTGTGGACTGCCTGTTTGTGCCGTTTCGTACTCTTGGTAAGCTTTGTACTTCCTTTAAAAATTGATGTTTGTATTTTTTGAAGTTCAAACATTATGTTTGTCTAGTTGATTGGTCAAATCTTTTACTGTCTTGAAGCATTAAAGAGCTGGTTAGTGTTGACAAAAATGGTCTTCTCTTCTCTTCATCTTCAGAGCTAGCTGATGAACTTTTGGTAAGTTTGTTAATGATTGCATGTACGGTATTTGCAAGATAATACTCAATCTATAGTAACTCTTAGCCCTTTGTGTACATTATGTTTTTGCCTTTGTAGCACTGACACTTCTGATTAAAGGCGTGTCCCAGTGTCCGAACACGAACACGACACTGACACCTTGATTACGTTCAATGAATTTATTTTTTCAAATTATTATCGGTGTCAACGTATCAGTTTCAGTGTCGTGCCCGGTGTCAGTATATGTGCTTCATAGGTTTTTACATCGTTGTGATACATAAGATATTAGATGCACATTTTCATCTACCTTATTTGACATGTAGATTTTCATTTTTTTTTTTTACTGTTTTATCTTTTGAAAGTCTTGATTCATAATGTGTACAATGCTTATGTCTAATCTTGAGCATAATAATTTGATTTCTTCTTAAATCTACATAGATGCTCTTCAAAGGATTTCCTGATGAGTGCGATTCTTTGAAAGTTCTGAAATCAGGTGCATTAGAAACAGGTTCTTCGGCAAGGTGGTTTACTGAATGGGAAGAACATGCAAAGCCACTGATAACTAAGGCAAGTTCATATTGTTTTGCTTTACAACTTAGGTCAGCTAGTCTTGCGGTAGTTGATCCTCCATATGTGTGATTCAATTAGTCTTATATTGTGGTTGCGGTTTCCATTGCGCGTACGGGTAAATGTGGTCGGTGCAGGTGCAATTGCAGTTGTGATCTCTAAAACCTTTATGTTGAGGTTACAATTGCGGTTGTGGACCATAATTTAGAACTATCAGTCCTATTGTAACCCTTTGATTATATGCTGCTTTGGATATGTGATTCATAGTTAATCATAGTGTCACTCTCTTTTATATGTTGCCTTGATTTAAAGGGTTGTTCATGTGTACTTATTTGAATTTGCAGGTTATATCAAGATTTTGATTTTCTTTTCGTTGTTAGAAGATGTCTTTGACTGCTAGCAGCAAAATTGGACTCATTGATCCTATAGATGTTTGATTAGGTTGCACCATAATGTTGTTTGGCAATTTTCAAGCCAGAGTTACCTTCTACAAAATATTTATGCAGCAGGATCTCCAACATCTGTCCATTGTTGACTTGCTGGATTTGTTGTAAATACAAGTCTGAAAATTTTGCTATACTTGAATTAGGATTTCATTTTCTAATTGATAGTAGATTTCTTAATTATGTGATTCATATATATTTCAGTAAAAAAGGCTATTATAGTAAAGCTTACAGATCAGATTATTTGTTTTCTAGTGAATATGAGTCCACGTTCGAGGAAGTACTTATCATTCGTATTAGCGCGGGGAACTCATTCCTAAAATCTTATTAACAATGGAAAAGATAAAGATGCAAAATTAAAAGTTGAAATTGTATAATATTAAAAATAAAGAGAGTGAATGAGAGATATATAAACCATTGGTAGTATCTAGGACAGTACTATTGAGAAACTACAATTAAAATCACAACATAAAAAGTGTTAGCCCTTACACAAAAAAGGAAAAACATGAAACAAATGAAATTATACAAAAACTGTTTCTATAGTACTGTCCTAGATACTACCAACGGTTTATATGTTTAAAAACATCAAAGCCTGCAGGTTATATTTCATTGGAATTTTATGCCATCAAGGTTCCATACAGAGCCTTTTCAGCACCATTGAATTGCAGTTAATAGACCATCCTGGCCCTTGAATTATTTGGTCTTAAGGAAAATTGAAGTGAATAGAGATAGAAACATGAGTGTGATAAACCAAATCTGAAAACACAGGGTGCAAACAACCACAACATTTAAAATGAGAATATCGCCATTTGATGGTGCTATATATTAATAATCATGCAGTTCAGCTAGTAACCCTTAGTGTCATGAACGGATCAATCACCCGTCTTTTTAATAACAATGTATTTAGTTCACTTATTTGTCTTGAAAAAACAAGCATTCTTAATTGATACCAGATCTTCCTAATTTACTGTCTACAGTATAGAAATTAAATTTGAAACTTAAAAAGTTAAGAGGTTTTTATGAAACTCAGAATCTAAATCAGTATCTCCTGGTTCTTAAGAAATCGTTTCCAAGATAAGAACCAAAACCAAAGAACATAAACTAAAGGAAATCCATCCTCATTCTTTCGGATGGTTTTAGTCTGTATTTGTTTTCTCAGTGAGAAAACGCCAATGCACGTCAATAGTAAAGATACTGTTTGTAGCTTCTGAAAAATTGTGTTCAATTGGACTTTGGCATGTGAAATTAGAAAACCAGATGCGTATGGATACGTATAGTTAGAATGTAACCCATATTCTAAGCTGAGATTTATTCTAGAATAGTGGAATATTGTGAATCACACGATAAAACCATTTGCACAAAAAAACCAGACTATTTTTGAATTCATTCTCTTGTTGCAGTACATAACATAGCACAGCAGAGCACACCAATTTAGAAATCATACAATTGTCAACCATTTACTTGAGACCTGATAATGTGCTATGATGGCAAGTTCATCATCAGATGGCTACCAGATTGTGAAAATTTTCAAAGTACATATATAAGTTAAAAAAGATTTATTTTAAGTAAAAGCTATGCTTGGCATGGGTCACTTTTCCAAGTTAAAAACAAATCACAAATAATACCAGATTAATTAATCCATATCTAATTTATCAGAGAAGGGAAGCACTTAAAGAAACATAAAAAGGCAAATAAATTGTGGATCATGTCTGAGCATGCCAAAATCCTGATATGTGGTACAATGAGAATTCAAATCAGAGCGAATATCTCAAATTAGATAGACAGAATTAACAATATCATGATAAGGGACACCCCAAAGGTAAAGAAGATACAAGAGTTCAAAAAAAGGAAACTAAAAAAACTAATATAACCACTAAATTCTAACATTTGCAAATCAAAAAAAAAATCATCATAAATTTACATAATATGTATCATGAACACCAAAGATTCAGCCTAAGCAATTCAATCAATCAATGACTTTACCCCACAGATAATAATTGTAACAAGCACTTTCATTCATATCATCACTGTCATCGGGTTGACAATTAGCAAACTCAACCTTGCTATCGGCTGCAATTAGTGGTATAATTATTCATCAAACCCACAACTATGTTATAAAAGCAACATAAAGTTATTGAAAAAGGAAAGTTTTAAAACAAAATTTGCATAATAAGTTCGACCAGCACGGATGCAAAACCTGCAACTAATAAGCACAAAAATACAGTGATTCAACGACAATAAATCCCAACGTACAACACAAACTGATAGTAATGACACAAAAAACTGAACTTTAAAAGCTCAGGTAACAGTTTCAATGACCAGAAGATAAGCTAGGTTCATAAATAAAAATAAAACAGTTTAAATAATTTAAAGCTTGTCTTCAAACTCAGAGAGTGGAGTCATCTGCTCCTTCAAACCTTTCCTCTTACGAATATCAGTAACAAGTGTTGCAGCTTGTGATCCAGCCTCCAATGGATCTGATGACATCATATCCCAGTGATCAAACACACACTGTGGGAAAGCCTGTCCTGATGTTGCAGCCCTCAATTGGCTGGAAAATCCAAAGGACTCGACGACAGGAAGGTATGCCTTGATGTTGTAAAGTGGAGTACCAGGCCTCTGCATTTCTTCGAACACATGTCCACGTTTCTGGTTAAGAACACTATAGATACCACCAAGAGCTTGCTCAGGAGCTTGGATTTCAACCAGGTAAACAGGCTCAAGAAGCCTGGGTTTGGCTGTCAGCTGTGAGGCATAGAACACTCTCCTGGCAGTAGGAATGATCTGACCACCTCCTCTATGGATAGCATCGGTGTGGAGGACAACATCACATACTTCAAAGCAAATGGCTCTCATGTTTTCTTCTGCCAAAGCACCTTCTTTAGATGCCCACTGGAATCCAGCAACAACAGAATCCTTAATTTCATTCAAATACTGGACTCCCTTACACATATCAACCACCATGTTGGGTCCAGTGGTCTCAGGTCCAAAACACCAAATTTTCTTAGCAAGATCCTTATCCCAACCGTACTGCTCTGACAAGATTTTAGAACGGTTTTTGGGGTCATCCCTTGGTCCAATTGTGCCTTCATCAATGGCCTCTGCAAGCCCATCTTCCAATGGTCTTGCTTCCATGTACAACCTGTTGTGCTTGTTTGGTGATTTACTCATCACAGTGCGGCATGATCTGTCAAGAACAGTCTCACGGAATGACACAACAGGGTCAGATTTAATAATCTCAGCCCCACCCATGAAATCATCCTGCAAGTCCTTCAAACAAATCTCAAGATGAAGCTCTCCTGCACCAGCAACAATGTGTTCTCCAGATTCTTCAATAGTACAAACAACCATAGGATCTGACTTCGCCAATCGTTTGAGACCTTCAACAAGCTTGGGAAGATCTGAAGCAACCTTGCACTGAACAGCAACACGTACAACAGGTGAGACAGAAAATTTCATAGCTCGGATAGGATGGGCATCAACTTCCTTCTCATTTGTCAATGTAGCATTCTTGGTGATATATTGATCCAAACCAACCATAGCCACAGTGTTACCACAAGGCACATCCTCAACAGTCTCCTGTCTCTTTCCCATCCAAATGACGGTTCTCTGAACACTTTTCACATACAAGTCTTTCTTCTCACCAGGGACATAATTTGGTCCCATAATTCTGACTTTCAAACCTGTTGAAACCTTACCAGCAAATACACGACCAAAAGCAAAAAACCTTCCCTTATCAGATGCGGGAATCATCTTTGAGACATAAAGCATAAGAGGTCCTTCAGGATCACAGTTTCTGATAGCATTAGCATATTGATCATCAAGGGGACCCTCATACAAATTCTCGACACGATACCTCTGAGCAGTTGATGGAGAGGGAAGATGAAAGATCATCATTTCCAATAGTGCGGTGCTAGCTGGGAGCCAAGTCTGCATGACACGTTTCATCAATGCCTTACCCATCAAGTCTTTCTCTTCAGATTTCATGGTGACTCCTAGCTTTGTTAGCATAGGCCACAACTTATCCTTCTGGTCATTCATACAAGTGTTAATAATCTGCTTGATAGGCTCATAACAGAATTGAACAAATCCACGCTTGCAAGAAGGTGAACCAGAATTCTTTGTAGTCCATTTCTTTGTGGCTGGATCAAAGAAGTTTTCACCCCAGAGCCTCTCCATCATCTTGGATTCATCAACACCAAACTTTGAGGCATACATTTTTGCAAAGTTGGTCAGGGTAAAAGCCCAACCGTGCAAACCAGCAGAGAAAGCAACTGTTCCTTTCTCAGGATACACCTGAACATCCCCAAGCAATGGATCTTCATATGTAGCCATAATCACATTAGCATTCTCAATAACCCTCTGGAATGTCTGATAAGCCTCCTCTCCATCCACCTGGAGCTCAAGGAAGCATCTGTCCATCTTGTTAACAGTCAGAACAGGCCTAATCCTTTCACCAAGAGCCTGTCGCAGCACAGTTTCAGTTTGGACACAAACACCCTCAACACAATCAACCACCACCAGTGCTCCATCAGTAATACGAAGTGCAGCAGTAACCTCAGATGAGAAGTCAACGTGCCCAGGAGAATCGATGAGATTAATGAGATACTCATTCCCATTACGCTCCCCCTTGTAACTCTTGAGAGACTCATCAGTCATTTCATAGTATAGAGAGATACCGGTAGACTTAATAGTGATACCACGCTCAGCCTCATCTGCACGGGTATCTGTCATCCGGACATCACCAGCAACCTCTTGTGCAATAATTCCAGCAGCAGCAACAAGGGAATCCGTCAATGTTGATTTTCCTGCAAATGGAAGAGGAAAGAAATTACGATTTTCAGTATAGGAAATTAGTTCTTAAAACATGAAAAAATTTACAATACACTATGACAAACAGCTTAATAGTGCTTATAAAAAATACAGCTTAAAGTTGTATGAAAAACCATTATCACTTGCAAAATATCCCAAGGGAGTATTACTAATGAAATAAATATTATAAATTGTTTTTAAAAACCAAAAAAATATTAGAAATAGTTTTTCTTTATCAAATTTTTAAAAAATATTTTTTTTGTCAAGCAAAAACAAATTTTAATTCATATCTTTATATGAGAGATAAGAAAAGAGGAAACATCACAACAACTGGTAAATGGCATCATTGATAAAGTAACAATAAGATATAAAAAACAATCTACAAATTCATACCGTGATCAACATGAGCAATGACAGACATATTACGAATGTTGTGCTTATAGTCCATAATGCGACGTAACTCATCAGCTGTGAACTTCACCTGAAAATACAGACACGGATTAGAGTTCAGACTATAAATATTAATTCACAATAAATAAACAAACAAAAACTGGATTGAGCAATGTCATCAACTTACCATTTTGACTAGTCTTTATAGTCCGCAAAGGAGTCTGTTATAGCTGAAACATCAAATCATTCAGTTTAGCATGTAATAGTAAAATATTAAGAAAAGTGAAAATAAATCAGAGCTATGGTGATTACTCTGTCAAAAGTACATTTACAAAATAAAAACCAATGAGCTTCAATATGAGACAACTGGTAATAACCACGTAATTGAGGCTGCTAAAATTTACAGGCCAACACTCTAATTTATCAAAAACCCAACACTTGTTGCAGCAAGATTAATTCAGAATTGCAATTCATCTCGGTTTATAATTTGTGATAGTTAAAAAAACAATTCCAAAAACAAGGTATATTAATTTATCAACTCAAAACAGGAGTGACCTTCAACAAACACAGAACAGAAAACCATAAGAATTCTCAAAAGCCAAAACATCTGAAATAAGACTCGTTCATTACAAATAGCAAACAGATAAAAACAAACAAATCACAATCAAATTGACACCACATAACTTGCATGAAAAAAAGAACCGATTTATCCAAATCTAAAGCAAACAAATTTCAACTTAATAACATCGAAGACATACAAATAACATGAAAATCAACGTAGCTGCATCAATTTACCGCAAAACAGAAGAATCTAAAACTAATAAAAAAAGATTCGAAAACGAAATTAGATTGCTCAAATATAACACAGATCCAAAGCAAATCGAACTGATACACAGACAAAATTAATTTCGTCTAATCTTAATAGAAATAAGTGTAAAAATTACCGATGAGGAAGAACAGGGAAGCGGCGAAAACGAATGAGAAGAGCTTCCCTTCACAGCCGCAAGAAAGAAAACCCTAAAAAGTGAAGTGTGAAACTGAAACTGCATAGCTATAAACACGCGTATATATATATCTTATTAGATTGCTGACTTGTAGTATAAAAATTGAGAATTTTTTTTAGAATATCCCATAGTATTAAAAAAAAATTAAATAAAAAAAAAAAATCATTGAAGTATTTTTTTTTTTATTTTTTGAATTAGGTCACATCCTGGCCATGTACTAGTGCATAATTTTTTTTAAATAGTAAAATTATTTGAAAATTATATATTAATAAAAGAAATTATAAATTAATGAATATTAAACATTAATATAAAAAAATACATCAAAATAAAAATTTTGATAGATGTCTTGTAATGGTCTAGTGAGCATATTTCTAGACCGGTATAATGTTGTTTTCTAAATAAATTTGACAATGTCTTGTACCTGATGTTTCAAATGGCTTCACAAGTACAACCATTTATAAAATGGGTACATAAAAGATGACGAAGGGAATTAGGTGCGAGAAAATACTGCTCGAGAATAAGCTCTTGAGGAGGTTAAGATGGATGAATCTCCTTATGAGTCATAAAGTGAAACTTCATCAAGTTTTGGACTAAAACTTTGTTTGGGGACCAAAACTGAGGAGAAATAAAATAGGGGATTATTTTCGTGATTCAGCTAAAATAAAGGGACCAAAACTACAATTAAGCCAAAATTTTACTATAACATAATAATAAATTTTCATGAAATTTCATGATCTGAATTAAGAGAATTTTACGTTTAATTTTAAGAAATCTAATATGTATCTCACTCGAATTATCTCTAGTTCTATTATTTGTCTAAAAGCTGTTCGAGAGTTCTATTATGTTTACATTGTTCTATATTTTACTATAGTTTTGATTAATTTCATAACACGTTATCAACACGATACTCTACCATACAAATGAATTTTTTTAAGGTACATTGTAAGAATACTTTTTCTTCTCAATATCTTTATATTAATTTAATTTTAATCTTATTACTATGTTTGGTCTCATTTTTTTATGTCATTTTTTTTTACATATAAATTTGTTTGAGAAATTTCTTTGACTTTATAATTATCATATATTTCTTTGTTTATTCTTGTTAAATTTCGAAAGAATTTAACATTAAAAGTGAGGTTGCTCAAATTATGATTTTTCTTGATCATTGTATATGAAGATCATATGTGATATAGTTCCTGAAGAACATAAACAAAATTAAAATTAAAACATCTCAAAATGATTGCTCAAAGAACAGTTTATGGTTAAGAAGGAATTATAATTCAAAGAATGAGTTTTCTTGAACATTGTTATTGACGATTTGTGGTTGAGTTCTTGGAGAACTAGACCATGATTAAAGTCTATAAGATCTATTTTGATCTTAATAGAATTTGCGACAAAAGGAAAATAAGAGAACATATGTACATTTTTATACTACTAGAATATGCTCTTGAAGTAGTAAGATTGAGAAAAATACTTTTAAGAATATTTGAAAGATTAGTACATTTGTCATTGAACAAAATAATTAGTGGTTGATTAAAATTGTGGAAAATCGCATGATGCTTTTTTGTGTTAAATAAATTTTTAATTCCTATAAAATATCACAATTTTGTTTTTCATCTTTATAAAAAATTTCATCAAGTTTTAGTCCTTTAAAAATTTTCATTTTTAATCCATGATTTTGATCTAACTATTGTGTATTTATGTGACACTAAAACTCACAAGGCACAACAAACATGATAGCACATTATAAAATTTGTTTCCAAAATCCTAACAACCTTATAAATAATCCAAATCAAACTGTACTTACTTTTGAACCAAACAATTCTGGTGGTGTTGATTTGGCAGCGGCTAGTCATAGGTTTAATCTTGAGGCTTGTAGGAGGGCTTTGGCTAAATTTATATTACTTGATTAACAATCTTGATTCTGCCATTATAGTGTATAAAGGATTATAGGTAACACTTGTATAAATTTGTTGATTGTGTATTTACTGATTTGGATAGATTGTTGTATGACAGAGACTCTGTCTTTAATGATTTTTTCTTGTTGTTTAATAGTGATTAAAATGGTAGGTCATATTGTTTATTTATGTTTTATGATGAATATACTAAAATTCTATGATTCCATTTTGACTTTTTATCCAGTTTAAGTGAATGGAATGGTCAAAATCAGATGGTGCAAATGGAAACTTAAGTTTGTCTGTTAGTTGTACTGTCACGGGTAGTGGAAGAAATTAAATGTTTTTTAATCTTATTTGGGAATCGTAATCTAATTTTTATTTTAGACTTGTAATCTAATTTGCAAAATATAATATATATATATATATATATATATATATATATATAAAATATAAATCACAAAATCAGTCATTAGTTGAAAGAAGTGAGGGTTACTTATAAAATGTTGATTCCAAATATGATCACAAAACAGGAAGGTTTTTGAGGAAAACCACTCAAAATTATCTTATGGAATATTTTTTTCCCCACAACATGTGGAGATAAATGGTCAAAAAAAGTATAATTCCGTAGAAAATTAAATATGAGACAAAGACAATTTTTAATGTGAAAAACTTCCTTCAAATTTTGAGAATAAAAACCACATGATCTAGCTCACCCAACATAGGTACATGCAAACTTATTTAGCTAACACCATAAAACATGTCATTAGTAAATGAATAGTAGATGACACACTAAAAAATAGAAATTAAGCTAAACCAAAATTGATATATATAACACTAAAATGCCATGAAAACCACCTATTTGTGAAAACCTGTAAAAAAATATGCAAAATCACATATTCCGGAATATAAAAAAAATGTTCTGAAGAAGAAGCACAAACCTGACTTTGCTATAAAGGTGAAGAAGACACAGTTAAAAAATAAGACACAGTTAAGCATAACATTATACAATACGACATGCACTTATTTCTTCTTTTGTAGGAGGAAGTGGCGCCCAAATTTTGCTTATAAAAGTTTTATAACAATAATAATTCGCTGCAAAAGATTTCCAATGTTTACTACTTCAGTTCCATGAATAGGAGTCACATCAATTTATTTATTTTCATGAAAAACTTGAAGACCACCCATTTCCTTAAAGTTGGGAGTTTGAAGGAGAGCTTAGGTGAGGGTTTTGTGGAGAAGTGGAAATAAAAAGAAATTTTATATTTTATTTAAATGACTATTTTTGTAGAGACTGCTAAAAGAATACTTATCATTTATATATTTTTTATGATACCAACATTAAAATAATTTAAAGAATTTATCCGAGGAAAATTATGTGTGGAGCTCCACCAGTCCCATGGTGGTCGGCAGCGATTTTATAGTGGTTGGAGGTGGATTATGACGACTCCACGGGAGACAACCTGTCTCCCTTATTTATTTATAAATAAATATTTTTAAAATGTTGAAAAAATAAATTTTAAATAATAAATACAATTATTTTTAGATATTAATTTGTTTAGTGTCGAATGGGGGTGGACAAAAGATCTGTACCCTTGAAACCCGTAAAAATCAACATTGAAATTGATGTAACGGGCAGGTCGAAACGATATACGAGTAAAAAGTCAAGAAATATCGAGTTTCAACAGATAGAATAGGTCAGATTCAGTTTTCAAAATACAACTCGTCAGTACTCAAAACCAACAGAAGATACATTAAAAAATCAGCAGAGTACAACATCTTTTGACATAAAATCAGCGGACAACAACATCTTTTGACATAGTGGATATGAACATGTAGATCTATTTGGTTGTGGTTACGAATAATAGCATCTTTGCATATACCTCATATGTGACATAGTGGATATAGTGCTTGCATCTCCGCAAGCACTATATCTTCCACCATGAGATTTGTTCTTCCCTTATATGTGACTAGAATATTCTCCTATGTAAAAAGATAATTTGGTTGTAATAAATGATGAATTGTTTGTTCTTCTTCTTCAAAAATATGTTGAAAGTTCTAATTATTTTTAAAGATGATTATCAAAAGTCAAATATTTAAAATAAAAAAAAAAAGATAATTGTGATGCACTATCAGTGCAAAAACTCTTTATACTAACAGTAGATATAAATTAAATTTCAATACTTATATAAATTGTTCATAAACACAATAAAGTAGTTTCATCAACAACACAATAGCAGAAAAACTCTTGTGTGGTCACAAGATTTTGGACACAATATTTAAACACACTCACAAAAATAAAAAAAGATAAAACAAAAAAGAATTAAATAATATATTTTTTTTAATAATTAAATAATATGTATTTTTACTTGTGTTCTAAATTTTGAAAACAAAATTTTGTGACCACTAAAGTAATTTCCCACAATAGCACTGTTACCAAATAAACTTTTAGAATAGGCCACCTCTTCTAGAATTAATCAGGAGAGTAGTTATTCTGTTATCCACAAAGATTGTGTAAATGACCAAAGTGGTCCCCAAAATTGTAAATGTGAGTCATTTGACTTATTTTAGTTCTTAAATCTTGTGAATACAAATATGTCGTCCATTTATAATATTTTAATTCTTCTCTCTAGTTTTCTTGTCAAAGAGTATGAATTGGATGTTAATTGCTACTCACAGGGACCATTTTTCTAGAAACATTTGCAGATTTTTTGTAATTTGATAGTGTAATTAATATGTACAATGAGGGAACATTACAAAGACTAGTTTAACTGATTTTATATTTTCTGCATGTAATTTCTGATAATAAATGACTTCTAATTTGATTGAAAATCCAGTAACTTTAGAAAACATCAAACAAATGCAACAACACTGCACAAACATCTACCAATCCACTACACAACAACAATAAACACCTATCTAACAGAATTAAACTAATGCATTCCAAACCATAACACTTAACAAAAAATTTCAAAGTAAGACCTATCAATAAATTGTTTTTAAATATTCTTTTCCACAAGAGCTGAATTAGCTAACACATCTTTTTTGTTTGTCATAACCTTCTGATTCTTAAAGGAAAAGGGTCTTGGTAATTTGGTGTCAGACAGAAGGAAAGTAAAGTCTGACCAATGATTTATTCCATCAGGGTTCAAACTCGGTACTTCCGATTGATTGGTCTTTAATAATGCAACTAATTGATAATTCTTTATCGTATGCAGATTTTTAGTCCCTTTTGAGTCTTTATTTAATTTAGTTATCATATGTTTTAGTTAATTTTAGAAGTTATTTGAATAAATTGTTCCTTTCCAGTTCTTTATTCTATTTGGTGTAGCTTCACATGACAATACAATCAACAAGAGCAAAGATTCTAGTTTCATCTCACATGCATGGTTTCAAAACCAAACCAAAAAAAAATTAGTTGCAAGGCATAGGCATATAGCATAAATTTCAAAGTACAATAATAAGATCTACAATTATATATTAAACATGAAAATTGTTATTATTTTCCAACTAATCTAATTTATTAATTTATCATGCTAAATAAAACAGCTCAATCCATATCATCCAACTCAAAGCTTGAAATGTTGAAGAGAAGAAGTGCCATCAAGCCCTTTTGCTTTGTAGTAGTCTACATAATCAGCAAAAGTGGTTTCTCTGTATCTTGGAGGATTGTCTTGTGATAATAATTCTTTTATAGGTCCATAGAGTTTTTCTTTTGATCTATGATCTGCCATGAAAAAACATGCAACAGATATTCTTGGACCAATAGTATTTGCTAGTACTCTATGTTCAACACTCATGAATTTGTCATTTGTTACAAGCTGCAGTTCAATATATATTATAATTAGCTACATTCATGTTGGGTCATGAGGGGGTCTGGCACTCGGGATCATCACATTGGACCAAGAGCAACCACACAAGTGGAATGGACACCACATCTTAATCCAAAATCTTAAGACAATGGATTTATGAGTCCTCTCACTTATACTTACACTTGATATACCAACAGTTCATTTCACATACAATATAAGAACTTGTGAAATACAAAATTTGTACATGGCTTTTTCATCACACAGGGTTGAAATATTTTAGCAAATATGGTATTGTTTAGGTATTGTTCAATAATATGAATATGACACTCCTCACCACAATTTGAAAGATGTAAGGGAAATGATAAATATTCAGCACCAACGTACCTTGGATACACAAGTTATTTAAATATAACCATGATAAGGTGTATTAGTGTTGAGTATGACTCATATTCACTATAAGTTGATTGACGCTCAACCGTAGTATAGTGGAGCAAGTATTTAATCACAACTTTGCACTCTTTAACCCTAAATATTGCATAATAGAAAAAACTACAGTAGCCACCTGCTATCACAAATCTAGGCACAATAACTAACTATGTAGTTAATCATTTGTATTCTTGTGTGCATTTGATTATATATTTTTTTAGGTCAGGTTTGCTTTTCTAACAAATAGTTTGTGGCGATGAAATGAGTACCGGAATTGGCTGAAGTGCAGTCAGCTACATCTAGATTGTCCAATCAAGGTCAGATGATCCTAATTTCAAGTTCGTATTTTAGATTTAAAAATAATTAAATCAGAACTTGAAATTTGAACCTGAGATCTGAAACATCTGATCTTGATCAGACGGTCCAGATGTGCTGTCTCCAATGCAGTCAACTGCACCAAATCCAAATTCATGAAATAAACATCCATAACTACTGTTTTATGAATTTGTTTATAGTAAAACATTATGTTGTCATTTGATCCAGCAGAAAGAATAGTAATGAAGAACTTGCCTGCAGAAGATCACCAATATTAACAACAAGAGCCTCAGGTATTGGAGGTATATCAAACCACTTGTCCTTATGAAGAACTTGGAGGCCACCAATATGATCTTGAAGAAGCAATGTGAGAAAACTATTGTCAGAATGTTTGGTGGTTCCCATAGTTAATTCTGGTTCAGGACAAGCAGGATAGTAATGGCAAAGTAACATAATACCCTCAGAACAACCTAAGTTTTTTAAATGGTCTTTGTGCAATCCAAGAGCTTCTGATAATAATTCAAAGACTATCATTCCAAGTTTCATTATATGTTCTCCATATTCTAGAAGTATATCCCTACAAAAAGATGAAATCACCAAGAAATTAATTAATTTCCCTATGGTAGAAACTATAAATATTAAGTTAAATTTAACTTCCTAGTCTTTATAATTACTTGTTTAATTTCACTTCACAGCTTTAATGAAACACTAACACAAAAACGAACACGACAATGATACGTATATACGGATAATAATTTAAGAAAATATAGATAATTGAGTATTACCTACTATGAAGCACTGACACATTGACTTGTCGACATCGATAATAATTTGAATTTTTTATTAATTGAATATAACTACATGTGTCACTGTCGTATATCGAACAAGCCTTCGATCTGGTGCTTCATAGATTACCGCCTTAATTCTTCCTTCTTCATGTTCATCAGTTGAGAACTTGAAACACAATTTACAGCCTATTTTTCTAATTGCTAAGATGCTAATTTCTATATTGATAATTCATACAAATAACTTCAATATTGATGAAAGTTGCCTAAAATTTGATGCAATATATACAAAGATGAACTCACCTGCATACTACTGGAAAATCTTCTGGTTTTGGAGTATTAGGAGCCAAGTGACAGGCAAAAGTATCCCTCCAATTAAGAGCTGGTGAATTACTATACAAATCAAAATTACTATTATAAATCAATGACCTTGTTTGATCTCTAGAATATAACTCTTTTTTCACCTCAAAATCTTGTTCATAGAATCTAAGCACCCCATCTTTCATATCCTCAAGAACATGTAAAGGAATTCCATGATTGACCAATTGAAAGAAACCCCATGTCTCAGAAGCTTCCTTTATTTTGCTTATAATTTCTTGCCTTGTAATTGAATCTTTACCAATATTTGCAAAGTCTATAACAGGAATAATGTGTTGTGTGTTGGATGAATTTGTGGCCTTTTCAAACTTATCAGGTGGATGATGAAATAAGGTTGGGATTTTGATAACACCTTCATCAACAAGACCTTTAACACCGGCTTTTGTATCATCAAATGCTTTTAGCTCATGAAGCCTATCAGAGTTGAATTTGAACTTGGATGCAATTTCATCTGTAGTTGTAAAATCCATCTTAGTTTCTTGTCTGAGTGAAAATTCTTGTCCAAGTTTAGAAAAATTGTTTATATTATACTACCTTGTACCTATCTTGGAAAATTTATGAATTTTGATTGTGATCTTTCCACCACGTTGCGAGATTTTGATTTTATTTTATCTAACAGAATATGCAAAATATTAATATTAAGCGTGAAAAAGAAAAAAGTAAAAGTAAAACTATATATTGATACAACGACCATCAAGTTTGAGTAAGTATAGTTCAATATTGATCAAATGATCATCAATGTTTCAACAATTTGAATATGAAAAGATATTTGATTACGATAAATTTAGGTTCAACATTTAGTATAAATTAGTTTTACACTGACGTCTGATTAAAATAAAATATATTTTAATTACTTTGAAAATAGTGATACAATTTAGGCTTTGTGTGAGAGAAAGATGAATTCCACAAGGACCACAATATTATGTGAAGCAGAAGTGTGGACCTCTACATCACACGTATGTACAGTATACATGAAGACAAAAGTGTTGGATAGTCTTCTTCATGGGGTAGTAGTGATGTTTTGTTAGCTTGTTGGTGGTCTCATTTTAACCACTACTTGCCCCGTGAATAAATGATAAGGTGAATCGTGATGTAATAAAAATATCATAAGATGAAACAGAACCAACTTGCTGTGACATTGAACCATTGGCATCCATGAGTTGTGTACAATGCGTTTGTGTGCTTTTGATTTCACAGTTTTACAATTATTTCGTCATCTTTTATGGTTTGGTTTGATTAGTGGTAAAAAGATAACTATAGAATCCGACACTTTTTCACTTGCATCGTTAGAGAGAGGTGAATGTAAAACCATTTGTAAGTGTTGAATAAGTTCTAACGCGTACATTAAATTGGACAGCGTCTCCTCACCTTAATTTTTGTTGGTGTGTAGATAAAATGGTAAAGAAATTCGCATATCAAATTTGAACCCGAGACATGATATACAACTTAACAATTTCAGTATTTTTCAGTTGAGTTAGACTTACATATTCTTCACCCTAAATTTTATTTATAAAAAAAAAAGTAATTTACATAGTTTATATATAAAACATTAAAGGAAAATCTTTTTTTTTTGGTTCATTAAAGAAATGTTAACAATTGTGAAACAAAAATTAGCAAATGGTTTAATAACACATGTTTAGGAACCAAATATAAAAATCGTATCTTGTAATTAGTCTGTGTATTCAATTTTTTTTAAATAGTGTATTCAATTTATTAACGGCTCTAAGATGCATAAAAAAGTGCAAAATAGCATAAAAAAACCGTACGTAAAACTGTAAAAAAAAAAAAGTGCAAGTGAAACATAACTCTCATCAAACTAATTGATAATTCTCATCTGAATAATTGATAAAGTGAAAGCACAATGAATGTATGAACACAACAACAATGTAATTACATAAAGAGATTTGCAGATTCAATGACTTTTTATATAAGTGTCATGTAACATTAAAGCTCTAGCAGATTCATTAATGTGCAAATTAAATAATTTTATCGTACAAATATTTGTGTGATAAATAATAATCATCTGGTATTTAATGTAAAGTTAGCCATAACTGGTTTCCTTCCTTACTCACTCTTTTTATCATATTCATACCATATGCACCCCCTCTCTTAGCAACACAACATGGCTCTGATACCAAGCTGGCCGGGAGCCTTCCATACCACAAGATCTTTTAATCTTTGAGGATAGGCTCGTGGCTTTGAGGGTTTTGTATCTCTGGCAGGCTTTGGTCTATAAGCTGTAGGTATATATTTGGCATAATCTGGTGGTGATGAAGCATAAGTAGGATATAAAGTAGGATAGAAAGGAGATGGCTTTTGTGGTCTTGCGAAGTAACTAGGAAAAGTAGGAGGGTTGAAGATAGGGTCTCAACAGGTTTATATTTTTCGTATTCTTTGGAAGCTCTCAAGAAATCATCAATTTCTTTTACTTGGCCTTGTAACCTTCTGATTTCTCTTTCTTTATGGTCAAAAACTTGACCAAAAGTTCTGTCTTCCAACATCTTTCTCAAGTCACGGTCCAGGTGAGAGACTTGAGCTTTTAAAGTCTTGTAGTGCTTCTGCATTTTTTGGGACAGAAATTTGAGATCTTCCTCTGTTTCGTCCATCTTCTCTGTGATTTTATCCATTTTCATGTCTAGGTTCTGGAGAAGGTCATTTTGAGCAACCATGTTCTCTGATTGTCAATTTAGAACTTCTTCCGCTTGGGTTAAAGGTTTAAGCCTTCCATCAGGGTTGACTTCATTGGGTTGTATGAAAGGTTTGGATGATCTATTTGTGATTGGATCAGTTTTTCCTTCTAAAGCAAGAAAATGTTGATCATACTCTGAGGCTGGTGTTGTCATCGTGAAGCAAGGAATTGGTTCAATGTTTCTGGGAGATTTTATTGGGTCATAATGGTCTGAGGGAGACCATGAGACAAGGTCAGGATCATCTAGTGGAATAAGGTTTTCTTCTCTGAGGATTCTAATAGCTTCCTCGTAAATTGGGAGTGGAGGAGCTTTCTTGCGAATTCCTACCCAAAGGCCATTATCCGAATCAGTCCTTCTTTGTGGAGGTGGTGGTGGTTTACACCTACCTTTCTTTTTTCTTTTAGGGCTGATGTCTTCCTCATCCGTCTCGTCGTCATGCATCCAACAATCGCAATTTGGGTCACACTTACTGGGATCTACATCCCATATGAAATGTCCATCTATCTTGTTTGTGTAGATGTGTTTTCCTTCTGCTGTAATTGCGTGAATAGGACAGCAATCTTCCTCGAGTATTGGTTGAATCATCAAGGTTTGGAAGATCAGAGAAGGTGAGCTAGTTCCTTCGTCTGGTTTTTTGAAGATCGTCTTGACTGTCTTGTCAACAGATGATCTCCTGAAGGTAGCTTCTTGAGATTGGATTGGCTTTCTGTCTTGGTGTATCTTTTCGGAGTTGGTGATCCACTCAAGAGGAATTAACTGTGCTAGTTCTTCTCTTGATATTTTTCTAGGAATTTGGACAATGGATGGTGTCTCTTCTTCTTTATTGGTGATTACTAATAGCGAGTCTGAAGAGCATCCTATGAGTGGTAAATCTATCGAATGATTTTGAAGTCAATAGATTATCTGGTGATGGAGAGTGGCCGACATGGCTTCTGGTACTTGGTCAGTTCCGGTGATCTGAACTTGGACCTTCAGTCTTGTGGACTAAGTACTGTCATTAAGACTTACGTTGTAGTTTGGGAAGATAGTGAGAACTACACTTTCTGCATGTAATGAAGTCAGGACGGTTTCGATCACTGCGTTTTCATAGTGAAGATAGCTAGAGTCTAACAACGCTATCTTACAGAAAACAGGGAGATTCTTCCTTCCATGGAGAGAAAGGATCAATCTGATAGCTCCAAAGTGTAGAGTCATGTATCCTTCACTTTTCTAATGATTTATAAGATTCTGAGGAATCTCTAAATCAACATACTGCTCTTGATTTGTAGCTCTAAGGCTACACTGATCAAGTCGTGAGGATTCAACATACTTTTTCATGTGAGGACGGTGAGTTGTGATTAGGTTTCTGATAGATCTGGTGAAAGATCTTTGTGTTTTAAAGATATTATAAGGGCTCAAAAGAGGTGGTATAGTTTCTGCAATTTGGGCATCTTCAGGAACATAAGAGTACTCTACAAGGTTTTCTATTTTGTGGGAATCAGTCTTTTTACAAGATTTAGGAAGAGATAGTGAAGATGTGAGTGTAATGGGTTGTTGGCTAGGTTCTGGTGTTTCCATGATTAACTGGTTTCCTTCCCTACTCACTCTCTTTATCATATTCATACCATATGCACCCCCTTTCTTAGCAACATAGCATGGCTTTGATACCAAGCTGGTCGGGAGCCTTCCATACCACAAGATCTAGCCTTAATTGACTCGTCCAAAATGCGAGATAACAACCATTCCACGGCCAACAGATCTCAAGCCACAGACTATCAATTAAAACTAAAATCTTATGGTAGAAAGAACCGTAGCAAGGATCAATAGTTAGATGTTTTCTGTTACACAAGATCCTCATAACTGAGGTGAGTGTAGAGCATACTTGCATCTCTTATAGGGAAGATTATGATATGAACATGATACTTCAAGTTTTCAGGAAGGAGAAGAGAGAATTTAGAACATGTTTATACTCAAGCACACAAAGAGATTTTATTTCGATTGCCTCTGAATTCAAATGATACAAGTCTTCTCCTTTTATAGCCAAGGAGATATATGCAAGGACAAAGTTCCTACTATTCATACACATGCCATTACTGGCCCCACTTCCCACTACGGGGAACATAATTATATGCCACTATGACCTACTTTTTGCCATTACTTCTTCAAAATTCATTGTAGCAAACTGTTGTTCAATTTTTATCTGAGAGCTTGATTCTGGTTGAGTGGATTGACCAGAGCTTTCTCCAATTTCATGACTTACACACGAAAGTTTTTGTGAACTAACCGACTGCCACTACGATGGAAGATCTCCATGGCTTATGCAAGTTGTATCAGTCTAGGCTTTTCCTCGATCATGGAGATTAATAAAATTAACATAATCCCTGAATTCTTTCATGACTTTTGAATTTGGAGGATAATCATCAATGGTTTCCCATAGATCAGCATAATTTGTGCAAATAAAGAGTTTAGTCCTGGAATCTGTCTGATATGGCTTGTGTAACATGAACACCGTTTTAAATTTGCCAATAGCTTCTTGTGTTAGTCTTTCTTTAACCTCATCTAAGATTGATTTCAGTTGACTTCTCCACCATTCTAGTGGAGAGTACAGTTCAAGTGTAGTCCAAGTCAAGGTGTTGTGATTCTTTGGATCGGTCAGATGTTTGTACATTGCCTCAGTTGGGACATAAACAGTCATGACATACAAACTAGTTGCACACCAAATATACCATAAGTGATTTTCAGTAAATTTTGAATTCGGGTTTATCATGAATGGCATATGATAGGGTGTGTCTAGAAGAAAAGGGGAGTGGTATAGAAACTTCTTCATCTTATTTTAATGCATTTTTATTGTTTTTTTTTTTTTTGTAACAATTCTTGTAACAAACAACGCTTTCCTTTTAAAAAAAGAAATGCTTATTGTTATTAGTGAAGATTGGTAAAAAGGATAAGAATTTTATGTACCATCGTCTAACCTTTTCAAATAATAACCACCACCATACAAAACATGATTTTTTTGAAACTCCTATTTTTTTATACATTCTTTTTAACAATTCTGCATAACAACCATTTCATTATATTCCTATTTTTATGCATTTTGTTTTCTTGTGACAACATCCACTACTCCATGTATGTCCGTCATAATTTGTTTAGCCAAAACACCTATTTTTATTTTTATGCATTCTTTTCTTGTAACAACTTTTCATCGTAACAAATAATCCTTAACTTTTGAAAAAAAAAATGCTTAGTGTTACAAGAGAAAATTGACAAGAAACACGAGAATCTTTTGTGTTCGTCTTGAACTCTTTCAAACAATAACCATCCACTGCCATTGCCATGTATAGTTGCCCATAATTTGATAAATCAAAATTCTATTTTTTATACATTTTTTTCTTTCTTGTAACAAAAACTCTTCGCTTCTTCAAAAGAAAAATGCTTAGTGTTACGAGAGATTAAAAAGAAACACAAAGCCGCGTTCCATCTCTTCTAAATAATAACTATACAATATTTTAATATATTCTTATATTTTTCTTTTGTAACAATTCTTCATAACAATTATCACTTCTCTTTTTCAAAATAAAAAAGGTTTAATGTTACAAGAAAATATCAACAAAAAAATACAATAATCTTATGCTAACAAACAACGGTTCTCTTCTTTTAAAAAGAAAATGTTTATTGTTATGAAAGAAAATTGACAAAAAAAACATAAGAATCTTATATGCCAACATCTACATTTCCATGTACAGTGTTGAGAGAAGGTGATGCAAACAAATCAACGTAGCTAAGAATCTTACTCCAAGTCTTTCAAACAAACCCATCCTCGGGTAAGGTCGGTCATAACTTGTTTTTCTGGTAACAAACAACACTTCTATTTTTTAAAAGAAATTTTTTCGCAACAAACAACACTTCTCATCTTTAAAAGAAAAAATGCTAATTGTTACATTCTTCTGTTTTTTTAATATATTCTTCTATTTTTATAAGGAAAATGTTTATTGTTACGATGAAAAACAATAAATAAAAGAAATAAAACATATGTATTTTTTTTAATTGATTTTACTATTTCAACCCACTACCTTCGTCGTGTACATTTTAGCCTTCATGATTTATTCCTAACAAACAACACTCTGATCTTATTACACAACCTCTCACTTTTTTTCAAATGATAAGCACCCGTTAGTATGACTCAAAACTCTTATTTTTAAGCATTATTCTCTTTCTTGTAACAATTCTTCCTAACAAACAACATTTCTCTTTTTCAAAAATCAAAATGTTTATTGTTACTAGAAAATATTGAAAAGAAACACTAGCCATCCACTACCCAAAGTATGGTCACCCATAACTTCATTAGTCAAAACTCCTATTTTTTCTTATCTTTCTTGTAACAATTTATCATCGTAACAAACAACATTAATCTTTTTCAAAAGGAAAATGCTGAAAATGCTTATAGGATTTGTAAGAAACACAACAATTTTACGTGGCAACATCTAACACTTTCAAATAATAACCACCACTATCCATGTATAGTTAGTCTAAACTTGATTATTCAAAACACCTATTTTTATGCATTCTTCTCTTTCTTGTAACAATTTTTCGTGACAAAAGGATACTCTTTTTCAAAAAGGAAAATGCTTATTGTTACGAAAAAAGATTGACAAGAAACATAAGAATCTTATATGGCAGCATCTACATCCGCGTGTGCAGTGTTGAGAGAAGGCAATGCGAACAAATAAAAGTAGCTTAAATAGACTAGATGGTAAAGCTTAGTCAAGTGATATTTCTATTGATGAGATTGAGGAACGTCGTCAGTTGCCATCAAAAATATTTTTTCTTTGTCTTGATTGAATTGTAATATTCAGTGGCAACATTCGCATAAACAATGGTTGAGAAAAGGCAGCGTGAACACAAAAAATTCATGGAGTGATGTCAAATAAGAGGTGGATTAATTCGATGCTCTGCATTGATGTGAGTGGAGTTCGCTTGGAAGGGGTAGACCTCTAAGGAAAGCGATCTTTAATTACATTGAAGGTTATTTTAAATCTAAAAGAGTAATTCAGTTGGGATTGGAGAATTTACAAGTTAAATCAATCTCTTCTTCCTAATCAGATTTTTTGGTAGTTTTGGATGGGGTTAATTTTGGCTTTATGAAGGAATTTTGAGAGGATATCAAATTTGATTTTATGAGATTTTTGGTTGAGTTTCATACTAATGGAAGGTTGGTTAAAGGTATGAATTGAACTTTTATAGTTTTAATTCCAAAAAAAGAAAATCCCAATCATTAATATATTTTCGTCATATATCATCATTGGATTGCATTTATAAAGTGGTGGTTAATAGGTTGCGACAAGTGATTAGTTATCTGATAGATGAATCTCAATCAACCTTTGTTAAAGTCAAACATATTTTGGATGAGATACTAATTGTGAATGAAGTGGTTGAAGAGGCTAAAAAGAAGAAAATGATTTAATCATGTTTAAGGTGGATTTTGAGAAAATTTATAATTATATTGAATGAGACTACCTTGATTCGGTGATGGTCAATGTGAGTTTTTCGGAGAAGTGGAGAAAGTGTATTATGGAGTGTGATAGTTTAGCTTTAGTTTATGTGTTAGTAAATGGCAGCCCTACAAAGTGAGGAAGTGAAAGGATCATGGTTCAAACCCTGACGAAAGAGAATTTACTAACTTAACTAACAATACTTACATTTGCCTATAAAAAAATGGCAGCCCTATAGAGGAATTTTCAATGCGGATGGTTTTAAGGCAGGGTGATCCATTGTCACCTTTGTTGTTCCTAAATGCTGCAAAGTGATTGAACGCATTGTTTTCTTCATTGATTATGTCAATCGATTTAGAGGCTTTGAGGTGTGCATTCATGACTTTCAGGTGTCTTATTTATAGTTTTCTAATGATACTTTAGTTATGGGTGAGAAGAGTTGGGCAAATATTAGAGCTATTAAGACCAATTTGTTGTGATTCGAGCTTCTTTCAAGCTTGAAGGTCAATTTTCATAAAAACATGTTGGTGGGTGTTAAAGTCTCTAGTTCTTGGCTTCAAATTGATACATAAATGCTTAATTGCATGATGAGAGTTGTGCCTTTCAAATACTTGGGGTTTGTCTATTAGAGGTAATCAATGAAGATTGATGTTCTAGAAACCTATTTTGGACAAGATTTAGAGCAGGTTGTCAAGGTGGAAGTGTAGAAAAATATTGTTGGGTGGTCATCCTGTACTCCTCAAAGATGTTTTGTCGGCATTACCAATTTATTTTCTTTCCTTCTTTAAGGCTCCCTCGGGTATCATTTCCTTCTTTGGGGTGAGAGTGAGATAGCGAGAAAGGTTCATAAGGTTAAATGGGAGAAAATGTGTTTTCTAATTGGTGGTTTAGGTGTTCGTGATTTGAAAGCTTTTAATTTAGCTTTTTTGGATAAGTGGTGTTGAAGATTATAAAAAGAGTTAAAGGGCCTTTGATGTAAGGTGTTGGGAGGATGAAGGGGCATTGATATATACACACATACTATCCAAAAGGATGAAGAGGGGTTTGTCCAAAGATTAATCAATATAATATATTAAAACAAACCCCCAAAATAATATGTTGACATGTGACACTCATTTTGACACATCATTCAATAGTATGATCTGACACCTCTAGAATTCATTCATTTTTTATTCCACGTTCTACTAATTCTTTGTTTATATCTCTATAACTAAAAAAACAACAATAAAACTATAACTCCCATTACAAACTTGATTTAATTGTTAATTACTTTTTTAATTCATTGCATATAAATACATCACAATATTTAAATTACATTTTATTAATTAAAATGTAGCAACCATAAATTACCACAAAATATATAAAAACACAATAATCACATGAAAAATCAATAATCAAACTTATGCACAAACAATCCAATGAAGTTTAAATTAAAATAAATAAAAAATATTAAAACACATGCATTTAAATTAGCAAACTTTTGCAAAAAAACCAACAAAGAATTTTTTAAAAAAAAATAAAAATGTTAAATTATACATTAAGTATTTTCAAAGTAATATAAAATTTGTGTTCATTTTTCTTTTTATACTCGAATACATATTTTATTCCTTTAATATAAAAAAAGTATTTGTCTATATAAATTGTTCATGAAAATCAATATATTCATTTTAAAATATTAAACTTATAGATTGGATGAAGTATAAATTAGAGCATAGTTTCAATTAACGGTAAAAATAATCAAAATCAAGTAGTAATTTCTTATCATTCCCAACATTATTTCGTGTTTTTGTCGTAAAAAATAATACTTTGAGTTTATTCATTATATACAGTCTCCAAAAAGGATAATTAAATCAAAATATTTTTGAAAGAAATACGTGACATAACACCTCTATATAAGAATTAGTTATCGAAAGTTTAAGTGAAAATGAGATATGAAACATAAAATATAAGAAATAATATTTCGTTCAATTAGTCAAAAAAAGAATAAAGAAATAATAGTGCTCAAGATAAAAAGTAAAATAAAAATAAAAACAATAATCATATAAAAACCAATTCTTACAAATATATCTCAAATCAATGATTGCAAAATATATATTCTATTTTTTATCGGAAAAAAATATTCTATAATGATTGAATGTTTAAAATAAAATAAAATGAATACAAACAATCACTCATCTTTTTTTAATAATATTTTTAGAGTCAAAATCACTCATTTTATTTAAATCTTTTTAATTGTGTATACAAACATTAACTCATCTTATTTTAATCATATTATTTAGAATGAAAATCACTCATTTTATTATAAACTTTTCAATTGTTTTATTTCATTTATTCTTTTGTTATACAACCACTATTCTTATAAACTAAGAAATTTACAAATTTGAAATCTTTTTTCCGATCAGATTGATACATTTGTACACCATAAATATTACCTTTAAACTTTTTAATAAATTTATACTGAAAGAATATTTTACAAATTACACCCGCGCAACATGCGGGTTATATTCTAGTTTGATATTAATCAGTATAGAATTAAGGGATGAGAGAAATACCATATTTTGGAAGGATCCTTGGGTGATGGGAGGAGTTATTTAACTTTTCTTAAAACTGGATGATTATGTTAGTGTTATGGTTGACTTGTTGCGTAGTGAGGGTGTTCAGGGTGGAGGTGGAGAAGATATTTGTTTGCGTGAAAGGAATGGTTAATGGAGAAATATAGGGCTATTTTGGCTAACGTTCATTTGCAGGTTAATGCAGCTGATACTTGGTCGTGGAACAATGTCCAAGGAAGGGTGTTTTTGGTAAATGAGTCTTATATGGTAAAACAGGAAGATGTGGTCGGTATGATGTCACCATCTTTTTGTGAGTTAGCTTGTCACCCATTTGTTCCATTAACAGTTTTTCTTTTTGTTTGGAGGTTGTTTTAGAATAGGTTGCCTACAAAAGATAACATGTTTTGTGGAGGAATTATTTTATAGGAAGCACAACAATGTGTGGCAGGGTGTGGTGATCTTGAATCTATTCGTTATTTTGAATATTTTTAGATTTGATGGAGTTTTGCTTTGGTTTTTGCTTGTTATCATCATAATTTGTAATTTTTGTACTTCCTTATTCTAGACACCTCTTGTGCTTAGAGTAATTTTTTTAATAATATTTTTTATTAAAAAAATTTCTTCCAAATAATAACCAGTCATTAACCCATGTCACAGAGCAGATCTTTATATAGGCGGTGAGGACCACAACAATTGCAAAGTGCTCAATAATTTTTGTTTACTAGTATTATATTATCTAGTCCCAACAAAACATAGAGAAAAAAAAATCCAAATATAAAAAGTCCTAAACTAATAAATTTGTACCCCAAGTCCTAAAATTAGATTGATTATTGTTAGTGCAAAAGTGATTTTAGTCACTATCCTCTTATTGATATTTTGACAATAATAAAAATAATAAGAACAATTATTCCCTAATTATTGTCTAAGTGTGTAGATTAAATTAAACGATAAATATTTATATAAATAACTATCTATTTTAAGGTAGCATAAATTATGAGTAAGTTAGAGAGACTAGTGTAAGTGTTTTTAACACAGAATATTATCACCTCAGAAACAAGTAATTATGTCTACTAATAGAGCGAGTCAAGATATAAGTTGTAAGAAGCCTATAACGAGCATTTAGTTATCTACGGACTGAGTCAAATAATTAAAGTCAAAGGGAACATAAGAGTCAACAATTGACCCTCTGGTCACAAAAGAAAATAACACTACAATTATCATATGTTTATGGGTAGAGTTAACTAAGAGTCAAAACCTTCTTTGATCCTCTAACTTAAGACCAAAGAAGAAAGTTTTGAATGAATCCTCTGTTAGAGTCAACACTCATCTGAACGTAGAACCATGGAGAAGATAGCTCATCAAAGATGGACTTATCCTCTAACTGAAGAAGTGCGTGATATCCTCTAAAAGTGTCACCCTCTAAGATATGCCTTCATAAATTAAGATATGTTGAATAAATTATGAAGATGGATTTGGACAAGTTTTTATTGTCGGTTCAACATCTCTGAAGATTCGATACAAGTCATTATTTTACATGTTGATTTCATGCAATCATAGTAACAGTCAGAAACTCTAATGGCTTTGAAGTTTCTCTATAAAAAGACTTGGGATCTTCACTGCAAACAAGAGAGAACGTGAAAAAGGCAATGTTCTAAGAAGATTTATGTAAAAGTCGAGAACACATCAAAAGAAAAGAAAGAATGAAAAATCATCTCAATAGATAATTATTAGCATTGGTGTAAACCAATCAAGTTGTTTGATACATTTGAATTGATATAGGATTTGAAATGTAATATTCTTCCAGTGAGAGTTAGAATCCTAGAAACAAACTTTGTGTTAATTCAAACACAAAATGGAATGATGTAAATCAGTTCAATGGTGACAACAAATTCTTCATCCATAAGAGGTATTTGAAGAGGTTAGAGGTGTAAGAATAATTATGAATCTCAACGGCAGCTTGCTAGAAAGTTGAGAAGGGTTTTAACGGTGACTTCATGGAGAGACATACGAAAAATACTCAAAGTCTCAAGAGACAAAGTAAATAATATTTGTATGCTATTGTTTAAATAGTGAATTAAGTCATTGACTGTATTGAGGCAAAATCTCTCTGTTAAGGGAAGATTAGATGTAACATCAGTTTGTTGTGAACTAAGATAAAAGTACATGTGTCCCTTCTCGATCTCCACTCTTTTATTTAATCTAAGTTATTTATGATTAATATTTATTTTCCTTAAACTGTTTTATAATCATAAGTTGAACGATTTGAGAAAGAACATATCTATTTGTTTAAGCAACTTAAATAATTTTTAGAAATGACAAAAAAACAATTCCAACCATCTCTTTCTTGTGTTTTTCAGCACCTTTAATTACATCTCCCACCTATTACACAACAAAATCATCTGTGAGAAAAACTAAGAGTCATTGCTTCGCCGTTGCCGTTTTGTGATTCTATCATTCATTGAAGCTTCTAACCACTGCATGTGTTGTTCAGGTACTCTTTCTCTCACGATGTTCTATGTTTTCTATTTTTTGAATTGGTGGTATTGAACATGAGTCGGTGATTGTTCTTTTGTTTAATTAGTGCCTCTTTTTATTTTGTTTAACTCTTCTTTATGTTTTATAAAATAATTCAACTATTTATCAATTGAATTGAACTATTATGAATATAGTACATGACAAAAGGCAAGACCGCCTTTTGAGAATGTCAATTTAAATTATTTAATTATGTAAAGTACTGATCATGTGCCTTTAGAAAATTCAATATGGAGTTACATATTCTCTATTCAATTGTTTAATGCCAATTCTATATTCAATTATTTAATCCTATATATTATTCAATTAGAAAAGTTTCTAATTTTTCCCAAAAAAAGTTTCTCGCTCCCAAACTAATTAATGCTAATTTTCTTTTCTTTAATTATTTTCACTTGAGTTAACTCAAGTATATAATTTGTTATATTCATTTTGAGGTGTTGTTTTTAAAAGGTACAATGTCAAAGTATAAGAAAATTGATGCATTTTTTAAGAGAAAAATACTTTTTGATGATGAAAATAATACAATTTCAACACCCTTTTATCACCGGATGTACAATTCTAATTATCCAATTCAAGAGATTCTAGCGGATGTGCTCCCTTCCAAGATTCAAATAGTTTAAAATGATGAGTTTGATGCTAATGCTTAAGAATGTGATCAAAGAAAGCACCCTGAAATATAGGAATATCGGGTGAATCAAAGAGATGAAATTCAAAGAATTTATTTAAAATGGAGTTCATATCAAATACAACTTGATAAGTATCCTCTTTATGGAGAGAATCATCCACGACGATTTGAATCTACTTGGTTTAAAATGCTTCCTTCTTGGCTAGAGTACTCTCCAACTACTGATGGAGCTTATTGTTTGCCATGATATCTCTTCGCTAAAAAGCCAAATTGTCATCTTGGGTTAGATGCATTTATTAGACAAGGATTTAGAGCATGGATAAAAGTTAACTATGGATGAGAATTGTGCATTTCTCATCCATATTGGAAACAATCCTTGTTCGTCACAAAATAATGCAGTGAAAACTTGTCAAGATTTGTTTATTCAACCTCAACTCATCAAAAATATCATCAATATACAAAGTTCTATGCAAATCTATAAGAACCATATACGTCTCAAGACCTTTATTAATATAGTTCATTGGCTAACATTTCAAGAATGTGCTTTTAGAGGCCATTATGAAACACCAAATTCAAACAATAGAGGCAACTTTCTTGAAATTATTTAACTTTTAGCATCGTACAATAATAAAGTATCCCAAATTGTGTTAGGAAATGCTTCATATAATTCAAAATAAACATTTCATCGAATTCAAAAAGAAATCTTACATATTTTTGCTAGAAAAGTGAGGACTCACATACGTGAAGAAATAAGAGATTCTAAATTTTGTGTAATTGTTAATGAATCACGTGATGAGTCAAAAAGAGAGCAAATGACTATTGTTTTGAGGTTTTGTAAAAATACATGTTTTTGATTATAAAAGACCAATGGTGACAACGCTCAAAGCAACAAAAAGAAGAAGTTCTCCAAAACCTTTACAAACATCCTTTGATGAATTAAAAATAGTTAGTTTATGTAAAGGTAAATGATTCAAGTCATAGTTCAACTACAAAGAGAACCTTACATTTTTTGCATATGCATAAACAATATTTTCAAAAGTTCAAAATAATATTTTCAAAATGTTAGAATCTTTAGTTTTGACCAAGTACAACATTGTAGTCGAATACAACACAGGTGTATTCGGATACAGATGAAAATTGCTAAGTCAGTAGCAAAAATGTCTCATCTGTATTCGACTACAACCAAGGTGTATTCGAATACAGATGAAAAATTGCTAAGTCATAAGCAAAACCATCTCATCTGTATTCGACTACATCCTGTTGTATTCGAATACAGATGAAAAATTGCTAAGTCAGTAGCTAAAACTCTTCATCTGTATTCGACTACACAAAAGTGTATTCGGCTACACAGTGAAAAATTTGAATAATTTTGAACGTTGCAGCGAGTTGTATTTGAATACAAATACCTTGTAATCGAATACACCTGGAAGCAATGCAATTTTTCAGTTCTGAATTCAATCTAAAACATTGCAATTCTTCCTCAAACCTCTTGGATCAAAGGCCATGAATCTAAAGAGATGTTTGAGGACTATAAATATGTCAAAACTTCATATTCAAAATCATGAATCCAATTATACAATTTCAAAGACTTTGAACTAACTTTTCTGAATTTTTCTCAAAGTTATTTTCAGAAATTCAAGTACTTGCATATCGTTTTCATATCCTTAAGGTTCTCAATGTACTTGAATTAATCTTGGATTGTTATCATTCTACCTTCTTCTTACTCCTATACTCTTATCAAAACAACAAGTGTTTGTAAAAGAAAGTTGTACTTTCTTTAAGTGTTATATCTAAGATAGAAGTGTTCTATCATAGAAGGTTTGTTAGAAGATTGTAGCAAAGGTCACAGGGTGAGGACTTGTACATATTCTGACAAATAGTGAAGAAAATCTCTTGTGGTGAGCAAGAGGACTGAACGTACCCTTGGTTATAAGGGGAACCAGGATAAATCTGCAGTGTTCATTTACTTACTGTTATTTACTTCTTCATCTACCAATATTAAACACAAAAAGCAATCACTAAAATTCTGAAAACTGTTAAAATACCCAAACACCTAATTCACCCCCCTCTTAGGTGCACATCTGATCTTACAATTGGCATCAGAGCAGGTTCAAGGTAACTTACTCCTAGATCAAATAACTCATGGCTTCCGCACAACCAGTTTTTAGAGACGGTGGCAGCAGTAACAAACCACCATGTTTCGTCGGGGAATGCAAGCATATCCTGAGGCACAGGGAGACGAAATATGGGATGCTGTTGAAAATGGTCCCTACATCCCAACAACAGTTATAAACAACAAAGAAGAAATCAAGATAAAGAATTCCTGGACCGATGACGATAAAAAGAAAGTGCTATTTGACAAAAAGGCTAAAAACATTCTACAATCAGCATTAGGTATGCATGAATTTTTCCGCATATCTCATTGTAAAACAGCCAAGGAAATATGGGACACATTGGAAGTAACCCATGAAGGCACCATAGAGGTAAAAAGATCCAAACTGAATACACTTTCTCAAGAATATGAATTATTTCGTATGCAGCCTGGAGAATCTATATTAGACATGCAGAAACGATTCTCCCACTTAACAAATCATTTGACAGCCCTTGGAAATGTTTTCTCCAACGATGAACTGAATCTGAAAGTATTAAGATCACTAACTAGGGTGTGGCAACCAAAGGTGACAGCGATATCAGAAAAGAAGAGTTTATCCAAAATGTCACTTTCTGCATTATTTGGCAAACTACAAGAACATGAAATAGAACTTGGACGATTAGAGCAAAATGAAACCCAAGAAAAGAAGAGCAAAAATATTGCTCTAAAGACCGAATCAAAGGAAGTAGTCAAAGATGAAATTTCTGATGACGACGAAAACATTAACTTCCTTGTCAAGAAATTCGGTAAATTTCTTAAAAATAACAGAAGTTTCAAAAAGAAGAACTTCAGAAAGAAAGATAGCGCGACCAACCAAAATTTCACATGCTTTGAATGTGGGAAACAATGACATATTAAAGCAGATTGCCCAGATCTCATAAAAAAGAATGCCGGTAAAAGAAAAAACTTCAAGAAAGCATATATAGCATGGGAAGATAACGACATAAGTTCATCATCAGAAACTGAAAGTGATGAATGTGCTAATGTTGCACTAATGGCTTCACATCATTCAGATGACGAAGAGGTTAGTAACTTAAACACTTCTCATTATAATCATGAATTAGTCATAGAATACAATGACGCACAAAATACAATAAAGGAACTTCTTGTTGAATGTAAAAATCTGCTTAAACAAGTATCAACTCAAAAGAAAGAAATTTCATGTCTTAAAGAAAAAATTGATATTATGGAAAAAGATGCTGAAAAATCAAAGCAGAATTCTACATGCAACAATTGTGATTCCCTTTCATTTAAAATTGTTCAACTAAATAGAGTGATTGAAAGATATGAAAAAGGACATATAGGATTGGAAAATGTTCTAAACATGCAAAGATATTCAAATGATAAAAGTGGTCTTGGATTTTCTAAATTTGACAAACCAAGCACTAGTAAGACCATTTTTGTAAAATCAAGTACTCAAACAAATCAAAGAAATATTACAATTGTACAAAAAGAGCATTCGCATAAGGAAAAGATTACTAAAAATAAACTTCATACATACACTAGTAAAATTCCTACTTGCTCATATTGTGGTATCTATGGACACACACCGAATACTTGTCATGTAAGAAACATTAGCATTCCTAAAGGGCATTGCATATGGGTCAAGAAAGGTACTAACCCCCAAGGACCCAAAGCACTTTGGGTACCTAATAAAATTTGATTTCAATTTTGCAGGGATGCACACAAAGTACTTCAAATTTGTGGTACTTAGACAGTGGGTGCTCCAAACACATGACGGGAGACATAAAAAAATTTTCAGCCTTGACCCTTGAATCAAAAGGATATGTAGTATATGGAGATAATAATAAAGGAAAAATCCTAGGTATTGGAAAAGTTGGAACAACACCTTCTCCATCAATTGAAGATGTTCTGTATGTTGAAGGCTTAAAGCATAATCTCATAAGCATTAGTCAGCTATGTGACAAAGGACACAAGATAGTCTTCAACAAAGAAGAGTGCATCATTCAAAATGCAGCAACAAGTGAAATTCAATTTATCGGTAAACGTTTCAAGAATATTTTTATACTTAATTTTGACGATTTATCCTTGAAAATGAAATGTCTTTTGGTAAGCGACAACAATGATGCATGGTTATGGCATAAAAGAATTGCTCATATTCACATGGATCATTTAAACAAATTAGTCAAGCATGATCTTGTTGTTGGATTACCAAAAATGAAATTTGTCAAGGATAAATTATGTGACGCTTGTCAAAAAGGTAAACAAACGAAAACTTCCTTCAAAGCTATAAATGTTATATCTACTACAAGACCACTTCAATTAATACACATGGATTTGTTTGGTCCATCAAGAACTAAGAGTCTTGGTGGAAATTCATATGGACTAGTGATTGTTGATGACTTTTCAAGGTACACATGGACCTTGTTTTTGGCAAACAAAAACGAAGCCTTTAAAGCATTTAAAAATTATGCCAAGCTAGTCCAAAATGAACAATCATCCAAAATTGTATCGATTAGAAGTGATCATGGAAGAGAATTTCAAAACACCTTATTTGAAGAATTCTGTTAAGAAAATGGAATTTTCCAGAATTTTTCTGCACCTAGAACACCTCAACAAAATGGGGTTGTTGAGAGAAAGAACAGATCCTTGGTAGAACTTGCAAGAACTATGTTAAGTGATTCAAATCTACCAAAGTATTTTTGGGCAGATGCCATAAACACGGCATGCTATGTTACTAACAGAGTAAACATTCGGACAATTCTTAAGAAGACTCCGTATGAACTCTACAAAGGCAGAAAGCCCAATATCTCTCCTTCCACATCTTTGGATGCAAGTGTTTTGTGCTAAATAACGGAAAAGACATTCTTGGAAAATTCGATGAAAAAGCAGATGAAGGTATATTTATTGGGTATGCATTATCTAGTAAAGCATTTAGAATTTTCAATAAAAGAACTTTAATTGTAGAAGAATCAATACATGTTACTTTTGATGAAACTAACCCCTTGAAAGAGGACAAAACTATTTCTTATGATGATGATGATATTGAAAGTAGTGATCCAAGTAAAGAAGATCAAATTGATCAACCGAGTCAAGACAATGAAGTCAACATTGAAAAGGAAAACGATAAACTACCAAAGGAATGGAGAACCCATCGAGATCATCCAATTGATAACATTATTGGTGATATCAACAAAGGAGTTACAACTAGACTTAAACTACAAGATGCATGCTTAAACATGGCATTTGTTTCGCAAATCGAACCTTCCAAAATAGGTGAAGCACTAAAAGATGATCAATGGATACTTGCAATGCAAGAAGAACTTAACCAATTTGAAAGAAACGAAGTTTGGGAACTTGTTCCTAATCCAAGAGATAAACACATAATTGGTACAAAATGGATATTTAAAAATAAACTTGACGAAAACGGTATAGTTGTTCGCAACAAAGCAAGATTGGTCGCCCAAGGATACAATCAAGAAGAAGGAATTGATTTTGACGAAACATTTGCCCCGGTCGCAAGGTTAGAAGCAATACATTTACTACTTGCTTATGCCTGTTCTATGAATTTTGAATTATTTCATATGGATGTGAAAAGTGCATTTCTAAATGGATACATCAATGAAGAAGTATATGTCAAGCAGCCACCCGGCTTTGAAGACTTCAAGAATCCTACACATGTATTCAAACTAAGGAAAGCTCTCTATGGTCTAAAACAAGCACCAAGAGCTTGGTACGACAGATTGAGTGCCTTCCTGTGTGAAAGAGGTTTTGAAAAGGGCAAGGTTGACAAGACATTATTTATTAAAAGAAATAATGGTCACACCTTGTTGGTCCAAATTTATGTTGACGATATCATATTCGGTTCAACAAACAATGAAATATGTGAAGAATTCTCATTGATGATGCAAGGTGAATTTGAAATGTCCATGATGGGAACATTAAACTATTTTCTTGGTCTTCACATCAAACAACTCAAGCATGGCATCTTCATCAATCAAGCAAAATATTGCAAAGAACTGCTAAAAAGATTTGAAATGGAAAATTGCAAGGAAAGTGCAACTCCCATGGGTTCCGGAACATATGTTGATAAAGATGAAACTGGTGCGTCTGTAGACATTTCAAAATATCGAGGTATGATTGGATCTTTATTATATCTAACGACCAGTCGGCCAGATATCATGTTTAGTGTCTGTCTATGTGCTAGATTTCAGGCAGATCCGAAAGAATCACATCTTGTAGCTGTCAAAAGAATCATGAAATATTTAAAAGGCACCATCAATGTAGGACTATGGTATCCGAAAGGTAGCATATGTAGTCTCGTTGGATATTCTGATTCAGATTATGCATGATGTAAAACAGACCGTAAAAGCACAAGCGGCACCTGCCATGTATTGGGAAATGCACTCGTATCATGGTCATGTAAAAAGCAAGCATGTGTCGCACTCAGTACTGCTGAAGCCGAATACATAGCAGCAGGAAGTTGTTGTACACAAATTCTATGGCTCAAGCAACAACTATGTGATTATGGACTTGATCTCAGATGTATTCCGTTACGATGCGACAACACTAGCGCGATCAATATTTCAAATAATCCAATCATGCATTCTCGGACTAAACACATTGATATTCGCCATCATTTTCTACGCGATCATGTGCTTAAAGGAAATGTTGAAGTAACCTTTGTGGATACTCATAACCAACTTGCGGACATCTTTACTAAACCACTTCCCAAAGACTCTTTCTACAAAATACGACGCGAACTCGGCATCTTAAGTGAAATTGATCTTTAAATATAAGGTAAATTGTTATCATCATTTCAAAGGTATTTGTTATTTCTCTTATTAGCATGTTAGAATTCAGTTGTCTATACCTACATGTCATTTTCTTTGTGATTATATAAAGTTTGTGATATGCTCTGCCTATTAAATTCATGTCTGTTTCAAAAATTTGGAAGTTGTAGCCGGATACAATCAACCTGTATTCGAATACCGATGGTTCTGGAAAACTGTATTCGATTACCATCAAACTGTATTCGACTACCTATTCGCAGTTTTCTGTCATATATAAAGCTGAGACAGTTGATATTCGAATACACTTTCATCATTCCTCTCGACCTCGCAACTCCATCCCTCTCATATTTCCGAATCACACTCTACAACTCTTTCTCTCAGCCACGATTGCTTTCTTAATTTTGTTTTCTTCAATTGATTACGAAATCCTTCTCCCTTTCACAAACACTGTCTCGAATCCAAAACCCTAAACCCCCAAATTTCCTTCAACTCACTATGTCAAACATCTCCAACACTAATCAAAACGCACGCAAACGTGGACCTCGCACTAAGCATGCAAGCGTGGGTCCTTCCAAGAGACGAACCAAGAGCACCAACATCACGGATTTATCTCGTCTCTTACACACCCCGGAAGAAATTACTCGATTTCGCACACTCTACTCCGACAAGAGGCTCATCATTCCCAAAATCGATACTTTAGATTCGTTCTCTGCCTTTCAATTTCCTGCTTTACTTAGGGCTCAACATATTGAGGAATTTATTGCTTATAAGGGTCCGATATATCCTGATTTAGTTAGGGTCTTTTATTGTAATTTGCATCGGGATGGCAAAATGCTGATTTCTCGTGTCAAAGGGAAAACTATTGAACTTGATTCTCACATTATTGGTGCTATTTTGAAAATTCCCGATGTCGGCCAGAAAACTAGTCCGACTAACTTATGCAAATGGTATAGTGTTTCAAAATATGATGCTTATGTGGCTCTTTGTCGCTTTGACAAACAAACTATGGAACGCAAGAGAATTCAGGCCGGCTCCACGTTTGCAAAGCAACGATTTGGTGTTGGAAATCTCACTGTTGATTATCGTTTGCTCCATTACTTCTTAAGTTACATTTTGGTTCCTAAAGCCGGTAACTACTCTCAGATTTCTGAGTTTGAACTCCAGATTATGTACTACATGTTTGAAGGCCTTCGTTTAAACTGGGCGTATTTTGTTAAGTCCGTCATGTTTGTATCCAGAGAAGCTGTTGGTTTGCCTTATGCTAAGGAAGTCTCTCGCATTCTTGAACACTTTGGGGTGGATTTCTCTGAGGAGGTTGTGTATACCGTTACTAAGGATAATCTGCTTGAATTAAGTGTCCTTCCTAGCATGAAAATCGTTTGGAGTGAACCGCTTCAAAAATATATCCATCTGAGTGATATAGGTCAAACATCTGCTGATGCTCCCGCCAACACCTCTGCACCTGATACTGCTTCTGCAGATGATGCTGCTGAAGATACTGCATTTGATGATGATCAGGTCTCCAACCGAATGATTATGGCTAAACTTGACTCTCTCCAGACCTGCTTCTCCGGTTTTACCACTTCTGTCGATGCTCGCTTTCAAGCTCTCGAATCCACCATCGCTTCCAACCATGACAACCTGGTCCACGAGATGTGTATCATCGCCAACAAAATTGATCACCTCCATCTCCCGCCTGACCGTCGCTGATTCACACTTACTTTCCTAGGACTAGTTCGCCTTTTGTTTTTCTAGGATTGGCTTACCCATCTGTATTGATTGATGTACTCTCTGCTACTTTCTGTTTCATTTTGGTATTATTGTCCGCCTTTTATATGACTTTATCTGATTGCTTATATGATCGTTCTTGGTTTATTTTCCATTTCTTCTGTTTTATCCCTTTATTACTTATTGCTGGTATTCTTCTTTTTGATCATGTCAAAAGGGGGAGAAAATATGTATTTTGTTGTTGTCCATTAAACTTTAAATGTAGGTACTCAACACATATCTCCCCTTACTCCTCCAACACAGAAGTATGCATACATTACGGGGGAGTATAATGCGCATACATTACGGGGGAGTCGTCAATAAACAACAATGGTTTTGTCATAATCAAAAAGGGGGAGAATGTAAAAATACATGTTTTTGATTATAAAAGACTAATGGTGACAACGCTCAAAGCAACAAAAAGAAGAAGTTCTCCAAAACCTTTACAAACGTCCTTTGATGAATTAAAAATAGTTAGTTTATGTAAAGGTAAATGATTCAAGCCATAGTTCAACTACAAAGAGAACCTTACATTTTTTGCATATGCATAAACAATATTTTCAAAAGTTCAAAATAATATTTTCAAAATGTTAGAATCTTTAGTTTTGACCAAATACAACATTGTAGTCGAATACAACACAGGTGTATTCGGATACAGATGAAAATTGCTAAGTCAGTAGCAAAAACGTCTCATCTGTATTCGACTACAACCAAGGTGTATTCGAATACAGATGAAAAATTGCTAAGTCAGAAGCAAAACCATCTCATATGTATTCGACTACATCCTGCTGTATTCGAATACAGATGAAAAATTGCTAAGTCAGTAGCTAAAACTCTTCATCTGTATTCGACTACACAAAAGTGTATTCGGCTACACAGTGAAAAATTTGAATAATTTTGAACGTTTGCAGCGAGTTGTATTCGAATACAAATACCTTGTAATCGAATACACCTGGAAGCAATGCAATTTTTCAGTTCTGAATTCAATCTAAAACATTGCAATTCTTCCTCAAACCTCTTGGATCAAAGGCCACGAATCTGAAGAGATGTTTGAGGACTATAAATATGTCAAAACTTCATATTCAAAATCATGAATCCAATTATACAATTTCAAAGACTTTGAACTAACTTTTCTGAATTTTTCTCAAAGTTATTTTCAGAAATTCAAGTACTTGCATATCGTTTTCATATCCTTAAGGTTCTCAACATACTTGAATTAATCTTGGATTGTTATCATTCTACCTTCTTCTTACTCCTATACTCTTATCAAAACAACAAGTGTTTGTAAAAGAAAGTTGTACTTTCTTTAAGTGTTATATCTAAGATAGTAGTGTTCTATCATAGAAGGTTTGTTAGAAGATTGTAGCAAAGGTCCCAGGGTGAGGACTTGTACATATTCTGACAAATAGTGAAGAAAATCTCTTGTGGTGAGCAAGAGGACTGGACGTACCCTTGGTTATAAGGGGAACCTGGATAAATCTGTAGTGTTCATTTACTTACTGTTATTTACTTCTTCATCTACCAATATTAAACACAAAAATCAATCACTAAAATTCTGAAAACTGTTAAAATACCCAAACACCTAATTCACCCCCCCTCTTAGGTGCACATCTGATCTTACAGGTTTGTAGATAAAAGTAGCCATATGAAAGAACACTTTTTAGATCTTGTGAATGGGAAGGACACTACAACTACCACCCTCAAAAGAGAATTATGTGTTGTTCTTTTTTGATATGATCTTGATATTAATAATATTTGTGGTCAAGAGTACGATGGTGTTATTAACATGAGAGGGGAATGGAATGGATTACAAACATTATTTTTTAGTGACAATTTTTATGCTTATTATGTGCATTGTTTTGCTTATAAATTACAACTTATTTTGGTTCCTGATCTGAGAGAATTTATTTCAGTCCATCAATTTTTTCAAATTTAGATTTCATTGTTAATATTATGTATTCTACTAGTAAACGTCGTGATCATTTACAAGATGTTAAACTAGATGAAATATCTAAACTTTTAGAGCTTGGTGAACTTGAAACTGGTAAAGGAAAAAATCATATTGATACTTTAAAAAGAGTTGGAGATACTCATATGAGCCCACATTTTAAATCTATTTGCAGTGTGTTGAAATTTTATAAAGCCTCATGTTCTATTCTTCAATATATTATAGTTGATGGATCAACTTATTCTCAAAGGGTGATGTTGATGTTGCATATACTTTTTTTGTGTCCATTTGAGTTCATATTTATTTTACATGTAATGAAAAATATTATAGGATGTATTAAAAGTATTTGTCAAGCTTTACATATAATGAAGGATGTTATTTTATTTTGTGAGGAACATGACATTGATGTTCCTGGTTTTAGGGCCACCTATATAGAACGTCATGGACGATTGATTCGTTGTCACACACGGGTCAAATACAAGTAATAAAACGTAGCGTAGGGGCAATAACTTGAGTCATTTTGCAAGGACTTCTGATTATATTAACCGAATTGAGAATCAATGAAATTAAAAAAAGGGGGGTTTCAAATTTAGGTTCGAGCAGATTAAGAAAACGATTAATCCACTGATTCAAGAGTTTCAAACCTATCACAAATTTTATCAACAAATTTAATTTCTAAATCGTGACTCTATTCCTATTTGACTATAGAATTGATCAAACAAACGTAATCAACCCTATGTGAATTATGTTTCTTTAACTGGATTAAGCATCACAGTAATCGATGTATTACAGTTAACGATCAACTGTTGAAAAACTACAATTTATTTAATGTAGAAACCAAATTTTGTCTTTTATCAATCCAATTGAGATTCGAATTAAGGAATCAGAATAACAATATAGTCGAATAAAAAAAATAGAATCATAACATGAAATTTTATAAAATAAACCTCAAGTTTTTGATGAAACTCTGAAACAATGGATTAGTATGAGAAATTTAGCCTTCCATGAAAATAAGAAAAACTTTCTATATCTTTTTGAGTCCGAAAAACAACATGCCCTCTAAAAAAATTATACTAAAAATATATGGTACTCGTTTTGGGTTTTAAAACAAGTGGTCCGCTGCATAAAATTATTACAAAAAGCTTAGATCACGTAATTTGTAGTTTAGACCCAATAAAGTTGTAGCTCTAATTTTTTTAGCTTTCCAACGTCTGTTCGCATCCGTCAATCCGATATCTAGAGATCAAGTTATGGCCTACAGAGCGAGCAGAGGTCAATATGCAAATAATAAAATTAAAATTCAATTTTGACCCAAAGTTTAGAAACAAGCTAAAAATTTAATCTAGGCTATAAAGAGCTTTCAAAATGTTACAGTTAAAAGCTAGAAACATGTGCTGAAATGCATTGATCAACGATCTCGACATCATAAAGATCATATCACAATAGAACATCATTTTAGAGTAAACATATTTTTAGTTACTGTACTTAAGCAATTGTAAGAATTAAACTACAAATTCAATGAATAAACAATGAAACTTTAATTCCTAAGGATATTTATAAAGCTTTTAACATTGGTGATATATGCACCCTTGTGAAATTTTTTTATCCTTTAGATTTTAGTGAACATGAAAAGATTAGTTTGAGGTTTCAACTTCAACACTTTACTTGCTTGATAGTATAGTTTGTCTTGTCTTAACTCTTCTAGTTTATACAACTACAACATAAACATCATTTTATGCAAGGAAGATCATCAAAACAAGGTTGCGTAATAGAATGGAAAATAAATTTCTAGCATATAATTTGGTAATTTATATTGAAAAGAAAATTGCTAATAACTTCAATTCTAATTTAATTATTGAAGAAAAGATAAGCATTACCTTAAGTGGATATTATTAGATTGCATTATGTACTTTCTCTTTAAGAATTTAGAAATCCGTATTTTATATAACTTATATTTTTGTCATCTCCTTTATACTATATACTTATTAGATTGCAATGTTTTTTTCTTCAAAGGTTTCCTCACATTAATTATAAGTGTCATTTCTTCTTCTTCTTCTTTTCTTATTTATATGTTGGCCCCTTCAGATTAATTTGTCAAGCTCTGCCACTATATGGTCAACCATAACTTGATTAGTCAAAACTCTTACTTTTATGCAATATTCTCTTTCTTGTAATAATTCTTTGTAACAAACAACACTTCTTTTTCAAAAGGAAAATGCTTATTGTTATGGGAGAAGATTTACAAGAAACACAAGAATTTTATTTGTCAGCTTCTAACTCTTCCAAATAATAACCACGAACTATCCCATGTATGGTCAACCATAACTTGATTAGTCAAAACTTCTATTTTTATGCATTCTTTTCTTACTTGTAACAATTTTTTGTAACAAACAACACTTGTTTTTTTTTTTCAAAGAGAAAAATGTTTATGGTTATGAGATAAGATTGACAATAAACACAAGAATCTTATGTGACAACATCTAACTCTTTCAAATAATAACCACCCAGTACCCATGTATGATTATTCATAACTTGATTAGGAGTTTAAACTCCTATTTTTATACATTTTTCTCTTTCTTATAACAAACAACGTTTCTCTTTTTAAAATTTACTTAAGAACCCATTTCCTACATCAAGTTTAGGATAATAACAAACAACCTTTTGGTTATAATCTTGTAATTGAAACAACAAATAGGCTCGATGTTATTTATCAACTCGAATCAGAATCAATGGAACAATCAATGATAGTGGATAAAAACAATGTGACCCAAACTGGGCTGAGGATGATGGTTGGTTTTGTTGAATTCGTGAGAAACTTTGAACCCGTTAAAAGGGTGGTAACTGCAAACACTCTAACGCTCAAGTAAGTGATGGTTTAAGGAGAGTGAAAGGTACAAGGATAAGAATGGTGTACCTTTCTAATGTCGAAGGCACTATTTATATAGACGAGAATCCTAACACAAAGGGGGACAAAGATATTCAATGGACATCAACGCAGGCGGATTCAGCGAAGTTGTCACCTTGGGCCCATTACAACTAAGTGTAGCCTACTATAGGTTATGATACTGGGGTGGATTGATGTGAGAGATTGGATTGGGCTTGGGTCAATCCGGAACAGTCTCCCCCTAGTCGTTGTTAAGGAGGCGAGGCAATGACTTGAGAAGTCATACAGAGAGGTTCTTCAAAGATGTTTGATTGGTTTTCTTAGTTGACATGTCAAAGTCGTCTTGATTGTTAAGTTGTTCTCGACATTTATTCTCGTTTACTTGTATGTCCCTGTAAGAAAATAGATCATTTTTAGTCAAAGGTGTCCGACTAGCTTTGTAGTCGACATGGTATATATGTCACATTTGTTGGTTCTTTGTTAACTCGGAATGCACTTGACATTGAAAGTTCGTCCATTTCTAGAAATTGATTGTTGGCGGTTTATTTATCAGTTGAAGGGATTTGTGAGGTTAGCGAAATGATGTGATGTCCCTTAGGTTCCCTCTCTTGACAAGTTTCCCCATATGGCATAAACACTTGAGTGCTTGTTGAAGTTTCGCGTTGGTTCAAGGTAGGATCACAATCGTTGGTTTATGACATTTGAATTCCCACAGTTTGATCACTATTGGTATATAAGGGCTAATTTCATATTTTGGAAGGACTCTGTTTCTTTTGCAACCTTCTTATTTGTTGGCGGTGTTTGCTTTCTATTTCTGACATATTCGTGACTTTAGAGCTTTAATCACACACTCGGTAAGTCGTTTTGCCATTCCTTCTTGTTACATTTTTGTTTTTCTGATATTTTACAATTTACATTTCATGGTCGTGCTTTTTTGGGTTTTCATATTTTAGTTTCATGGCCACCCAAGGTAGTTGTTGGTGGGTTAACTCCTCCGCCACTATGGACGTTTGATCACTAGTGGTATATAAAGAGGTTATCCCTTTTACCCTTTTAACTTTTGAAACGACGGTTGAAGGGATGATTTAGATGTCAATTTCATTTTCCTCTTTTTCCACCTTTTTGGTCGACATGGTTAAAGCAGTTAATTCGCTCCACGACTTAGTGTTCTCGAAGGATGAAGATGGCTTTGAGTGGGTTGCTCGGGAACCACTGGGAGTGATATCAACTTTTACAATTGGGAGCATAGAAGATTGTTTTACTAATGTCAGTACTAGCGCATGGGAGTGGGATATTTTGGCTCCAAGTGATAACAAAAAGGTATACTCAAAGTATTTGATGATCTTAATCCCTCTATACGAGATCATCTTTAAAGATATGGGTTATCAGCTTCATTTCATGAAGTTCAAGAAAGATATTTTTCAACATCTAGATTTATGCCTTTCTCAAATTCACCCCAACTCATTGGCCTACGAGGGCTTTTTGATGGGCGTGCCGTTACACCGAGGTGACACTGATAATTTGTCTTTTTTTTTTTTCTCTTTCTATCTTTAGCCTTCTTTGGAAAGAGGATACAACAAGCCAAAATTGGGTGTCCTTCAAGCAACCAAAAAGGTTATTTGCCCCATATATGGACTCCCTTTGTGGTTTCAAGGATAAATATATGTGTTTTTGAGTAGTGTCGTGTTAGATATACATGTTTTAGTAGTGTGATGTTATATAAAGGTGTTCTAACTAACTATAGTATCTTTTTAATTTGGATGTGTTCCAAGTTCACCGGATAGAGTTTCTAAGATATGTGTGTTGAGGCAAAATCTCAAATCAATGTTTTGAAGATAAACAAACAAGTTAATTAATTTATAATCATGATTTTAATTGTGTCCATCACATTAACAAATAAATTGAAATAATATTATATTAATATATAAGAAAATCATCAATTTTACTTATTTTAAAATAATAAATAAAAACATAGTACCCACGAGTATATTACGGTACCAAATAAGTATCCGATACAGTTACTTCATTTTAGAAATACACATGTTTTATTGTGTGGCGTATTTGAAAACACTTATATATAGTTCCTCCGTTTTAATTATAAGCATCTATTAACAAAAAAAAAATTGTTTAATATAAATTTCTATACAAATTACTAAATGTATTTAGTATTCTTTTTCAAATTGGTCACTATTGATACTACTAATATATATTAGAAGTTAACATTAAATGCATCTATTTACAATTGATAATATAGTAAATAGTTGTACTATTGGAACACATAAATGGATACATACTCTTGAAATCGTTTTTTTTACATAATAAACTTTTTTGTAAAAAAAAAATCTTTTAGAGTACTGATATGTGTCATTAACCACTAAAATACATATAATCAACCATTTTTAAACATATATCTCTTTAACCATTTAAATACATTAAATTAACTATTTTATAGTACTTCTTTGACCACTAAATCGCATAACTCTAAAGTGGTTAATGTTTTACATTTTAGTGATTAATGAGATATTATATTGAATACATGATTAATGATTTATATTTTAATGATAAATAAAATATTCAAAATGATTAATAGTATAAACTTGTATATGTGTCACACAAAAATGTTTCAATTATAAATAGAAAATTGTTCTTTTTATTTTTATTTTATTTTTTTATAAATATTGTATAGTGTCTAGTATTGTGTCGTGTTCAAATATCACTTTTCATTAGTAAAGCATACACATAAAATATAAACATCAATTACACCATCCATTTTTCTTAATATGTAAAACATTCGATGAATGCTTATAAAAAAGAACGGAGGACTATGATGCATAGGTACAGGTATGGTACTGATACCAGGTACAGGATATGACATTTTATAAAAAAAAAAATCAAGATACAAGTATATCGATAAAAACATGATTGTATTTTTATATAATATACCTAAGAAAGTTAAATTGTTCAATTTACAATACAAAGTTACAATAAAAATTTAAAAATTACGAATTGTATTCGTTTACTACAACAAATTAACGCAAATACACAAATAATAATTTATTAATATATAAAAAAACTATCAATGTCACTCACAATAAAATAATATAGAAAACATAGTACACATGCTTCATAGACGATAGAGTAATATAATACCGACTTAATGCAGTTTTTATAGTCAAATTTACAATGGTAAATTATCAGTTAATTAGTTTTAATATTACCTCGATCTCTTTATATAATTGACTAAATCGTGGGTATTAAGAAAGTTAATTATTGTATTAAATTTATTGACAAGTTGTGTTGTTTTTACCACTTTACCATTTAAGAGAGAAAATTAGTTTATGGTTTTACTATGTGTTTATTGTAAATTGCATTAAAAAAATATAACATAATTAGGGGTGTGTTGGTAAAGAAAAAATTAATGCAGTTGAAAAACTGATTTATTATTATTTTTTATTTATAAAAAGAGACAGAAAAATCTCAAAAGGGTTTTATACATAGAGAGACAGGTAGTAAGTGTTAGAATATTATTGATCGGAGATCCAATGATAAAACATACTTATTAAGTATAAATAAGTCCTTACAGATTGCTAATCGAAAATCTAATGAGTAAATCATATTCAATATAAATAAGACTTGAATGATGGATCATCGAATATTCAACGATAAAATCTTCCTTAATTTAGCATAAATAAATCTTAACTTTTCAGTGATTGGAAATTCAACGGTGAAATCATACTTAATTTGTATAATTAAGTCATAACAATTCACTTATTTGATATCCAAAAACAAAATCTTCCTTAATTAGTATAAATAATTCTTGAAATATTACTAATGGAAGATCAAACGGTTAAATCATAGGGTATAAATAATTCTTAGAACATCAATATTGAAGATCTAATACTAAACTCATACTTAATTAGTATAAACAACTCTTAAC
>JBBPBP010000002.1:39780140-39791605 GCA_037974735.1 Cicer chorassanicum | reverse complement strand
AAAAATTCAACAGTTAAATCATATTAAATTTGTATTAATATAAATTTTAACAATTCACTAATCAAACATACAATTATTAAATCATACTTAATTAGTTTAAATAAATTTAAAAATTTAATTAATCAGAGATCCAACAATTAAATAGTACGTAATTAATAAGTAATCTTACATTAACTAACTATTTCCATTAATATTCACTCTCACATAAAAATAATGTTCTCACTGTATATGACCTATATATATTTTTTTTATAAAAATAATTCTACTTTTTATAAAATCTAATATAAACTCTCAAAAGCTTTCTCTACGACATAAAGACCAAAATCAATATTATGTGGGAAGTTCAACATCAAGCTAAATGATTTGAGTTTTATTTAAAATTTTAATTTTAAAAGTCAATCTTCCAATTTTAAATTGAGTTAATTCAATTATGGAAGAAATTTATATATTTAAAAGTCTATCATCAAAATTTATATATTTAAATACCTCACTTATTTCTTTACGTACTTTTTTGACATGATTTATTTTATTCTAAATATATTCTTTTTTTTTTGGTAAAAAAAAAAGAAGTAGAAGCTTCCATTTGTATTGGGCCATATGTAGAAGTGACCATATTCAGATCCATCAAATAAAAGCCCAAACATTATCAATAGCGTTTAGCGTTCACAACGAGAAGCGGCAACCCTAAAAACCTAACAATAAAAACCTAACAAACAAACAAAAAAAATTACCCTTTCTCGTATCCATCCATCACTCTATTTCTTTTCCACACAGCCGTTGGTGGAAAACAGATCTCATCTCCCTTCGATTTCTTCTCAGTAAGCTTTTCATCAATAATTGTTCTTCGATTTTGCTTTTTTCAATTTTTGCATCTATAATACATGTCTAATTCCTAATATCGTCTTCAATCTATAATTAATTAACTTTTATTTTTGATTTTTCTCTTTCAGCTTTGATTGATACTCGTTTTTGTTTGTGGACTATACAAAAGACTAGTCAAAATGGTAAGATGCTAATCGACGATACTTCATGGTTTTTTTTTTTGTTTGGTTATTTTGAATATGAATTTGAATTTGAATATTAATAATCTGAAATGTGATTTGATATTTGCAGGTGAAGTTTACAGCCGATGAGTTGCGTCGTATTATGGACTACAAGCATAACATTCGTAATATGTCTGTTATTGCTCATGTTGATCATGGTATGGATTCATCACAGATTCACTTTTATGTTAACAAGAAAGATATTAGATAAGAATAGTTTTTTTGGACTACAAGCATAACATACGTAAATGTGATTTTTTAAAGTTTTGTTTTTTTGTTGTAATGCTTGATAGGAAAAGTTATTTATAACATTATGTGTTAAATATGTTCAGTGTCTAGGCTATTACTATAATCGCTTTTGAAGTTTAGTAGCCAAATACACTTTCTTCACTTTTAGTATCTATTTTGCTTTTAAATTTATTTTTTATCAACGATTTTAATTTTATTTAGTTACTGAAGGTGAAATATTGTTATTTTGTAGATGCTAAAACATATTTAATTATAATGTGTAATTCAATACTTGATGTTTCCTAGATAGGATCTGTTACATGCAAATGATAATGATGTCAAAAATGTTTATCAGAATGCTAAGTAATATTTTTTCATGTTTTGATAGCTGCTTTACTCTATGGGAGTGCTTTGTAATATTTTGTCATGTTATGTTATAAGAACTAATTCCTTGTTTAAATGATGATAATTTATTCTATTTTTGTCCATTTGCAGGAAAATCAACATTGACAGATTCCCTTGTTGCTGCTGCTGGAATTATTGCGCAAGAGGTTGCTGGTGATGTCCGGATGACAGATACCCGTGCAGATGAGGCTGAGCGTGGTATCACTATTAAGTCTACCGGTATCTCTCTATACTATGAAATGACTGATGAGTCTCTCAAGAGTTACAAGGGTGAGCGAAATGGGAATGAGTATCTCATTAATCTCATCGATTCTCCTGGGCACGTTGACTTCTCATCTGAGGTTACTGCTGCACTTCGTATTACTGATGGAGCACTGGTGGTGGTTGATTGTGTTGAGGGTGTTTGTGTCCAAACTGAAACAGTGCTGCGACAGGCTCTTGGTGAAAGGATTAGGCCTGTTCTGACTGTTAACAAGATGGACAGATGCTTCCTTGAGCTCCAGGTGGATGGAGAGGAGGCTTATCAGACTTTCCAGAGGGTTATTGAGAATGCTAATGTGATTATGGCTACCTATGAAGATCCATTGCTTGGTGATGTTCAGGTGTATCCTGAGAAAGGAACAGTTGCTTTCTCTGCTGGTTTGCACGGTTGGGCTTTTACTCTGACCAACTTTGCAAAAATGTATGCCTCAAAGTTTGGTGTTGATGAATCCAAGATGATGGAGAGGCTATGGGGTGAAAACTTCTTTGATCCAGCCACAAAGAAATGGACCACAAAGAATTCTGGTTCACCTTCTTGCAAGCGTGGATTTGTTCAATTCTGTTATGAGCCTATCAAGCAGATTATTAACACTTGTATGAATGACCAGAAGGATAAGTTGTGGCCTATGCTAACAAAGCTAGGAGTCACCATGAAATCTGAAGAGAAAGACTTGATGGGTAAGGCATTGATGAAACGTGTCATGCAGACTTGGCTCCCCGCTAGCACCGCACTATTGGAAATGATGATCTTTCATCTTCCCTCTCCATCAACTGCTCAGAAGTATCGTGTTGAGAATTTGTATGAGGGTCCCCTTGATGATCAATATGCTAATGCTATCAGAAACTGTGATCCTGAAGGACCTCTTATGCTTTATGTCTCAAAGATGATTCCCGCATCTGATAAGGGAAGGTTTTTTGCTTTTGGTCGTGTATTTGCTGGTAAGGTTTCTACAGGTTTGAAAGTCAGAATTATGGGACCAAATTATGTCCCTGGTGAGAAGAAAGACTTGTATGTGAAAAGTGTTCAGAGAACCGTCATTTGGATGGGAAAGAGACAGGAGACTGTTGAGGATGTGCCTTGTGGTAACACTGTGGCTATGGTTGGTTTGGATCAATATATCACCAAGAATGCTACATTGACAAATGAGAAGGAAGTTGATGCCCATCCTATCCGAGCTATGAAATTTTCTGTCTCACCTGTTGTACGTGTTGCTGTTCAGTGCAAGGTTGCTTCAGATCTTCCCAAGCTTGTTGAAGGTCTCAAACGATTGGCGAAGTCAGATCCTATGGTTGTTTGTACTATTGAAGAATCTGGAGAACACATTGTTGCTGGTGCAGGAGAGCTTCATCTTGAGATTTGTTTGAAGGACTTGCAGGATGATTTCATGGGTGGGGCTGAGATTATTAAATCTGACCCTGTTGTGTCATTCCGTGAGACTGTTCTTGACAGATCATGCCGCACTGTGATGAGTAAATCACCAAACAAGCACAACAGGTTGTACATGGAAGCAAGACCATTGGAAGATGGTCTTGCAGAGGCCATCGATGAAGGCACAATTGGACCAAGGGATGACCCCAAAAACCGTTCTAAAATCTTGTCAGAGCAGTACGGTTGGGATAAGGATCTTGCCAAGAAAATTTGGTGTTTTGGACCTGAGACCACTGGACCCAACATGGTGGTTGATATGTGTAAGGGAGTCCAGTATTTGAATGAAATTAAGGATTCTGTTGTTGCTGGATTCCAGTGGGCATCTAAAGAAGGTGCTTTGGCAGAAGAAAACATGAGAGCCATCTGCTTTGAAGTATGTGATGTTGTCCTGCACACTGATGCTATCCACAGAGGAGGTGGTCAGATCATTCCTACTGCCAGGAGAGTGTTCTATGCCTCACAGCTGACAGCCAAACCCAGGCTTCTTGAGCCTGTTTACCTGGTGGAAATCCAAGCTCCTGAGCAAGCTCTTGGTGGTATCTATAGTGTTCTTAACCAGAAACGTGGACATGTGTTTGAAGAAATGCAGAGGCCCGGTACTCCACTTTACAACATCAAGGCATACCTTCCTGTCGTCGAGTCCTTTGGATTTTCCAGCCAATTGAGGGCTGCAACATCAGGACAGGCTTTCCCACAGTGTGTGTTTGATCACTGGGATATGATGTCATCAGATCCATTGGAGGCTGGATCACAAGCTGCAACACTTGTTACTGATATTCGTAAGAGGAAAGGTTTGAAGGAGCAGATGACTCCACTCTCTGAGTATGAAGACAAGCTTTAAATTCTTTAAACTGTTTTATTTTTATTTATGAACTTAGCTTATGTTCTGGTCATTGAAACTGTTACCTGAGCTTTTAAAGTTCAGTATCTTGAGTTTTTTGTGGCATTACTATGACTATCAGTCTGCGTTGTACTTCCGGATTATTTGTTGTTGAATCACTGGATTTTTGGGCTTATTAGTTGCAGGATTTCCATTCGTGCTGGTCGAACTTATGCAAATTGTTCTTTTTTCAATAACTTTATGTATCTTTTATAAGATGTGTGGGTTTGATGAATAGTTTTACTTTACCACTAATTGCTGCAAATAGCAAGGTTGAGTTCGCTAATTGTCAACCCGATGACAGTTATATGAATGAAAATACTTGTTAAAGTTATCACAAGTTTTTTTAATTGGTTTATCACCATGCATATCATTGAAGCACTACTCCACATACCTTAACTTGTATGGGGATCTAAAATCACACCAAAGTAAATGAACTGATTTATGTTAGATTTATTGCCCCCCAATACTTGGTGTACTTCGCCAACATTTGCTTGCCCATTAATGCTAGACAAGTGTTAGGGTCCATGGATAAACGTTTAAGTTCAATAAAGATGGAAGCTAATTGGGGAAAAATCATATGCTAACTTGTTTGTTTTGAAGTTGAAAACACTTTGGTTGCATCATAAAAATACTTCAAAAACTGAACAAAACACTTGTCGTTTTCCCAATCATTATCAATAGGTGGAGAAGGCTTCCAACATCAAATATGTTGAGTTCCACCTTGTTTGAACATCAAGACAAAATATTTTCTTGCTTGCAATTCCATCAAATCTCACAGCATTTCGAATGGAAGAAATTGAAGAGGCGAAGTCTTTCAATCCTTCAGTCACCACCAAGTTGAGTATGTGAGCACAACACATGAAAAAAAAGCCCCTTCAACAATAGACACATTTCTAAGTTCCCATTCCCTCAATACTTCCTCAAGCTTCATATGAAGCTACCATCTCACCTCTATGATTTGGAACCACACAAAAGCTAATGATTCTTTTTTGATAATTCCACTCATTATCAATAAAGTGGACTCTAAGGGTCAAATAATTAAGATTTTGAATAGAAGTCCAACAATCTGTAGTAGTAGCCACCCTACTACAATCAGACTTGAAGAACCATTTCAACCTAATTTTTTCATCTAAATACAACTGGAAACAATATCTTGCTATAGTACGTCTTGATGGTACGGTAAATTGGGGCTGCAATTGATTACACAAGTACTTAAATCCCTCCCCTTCAACTACTTTAAAGGGTTGCTTATCCAAAATGATTAAAACAACCAAAGCTTTTCTACATGCTTGAGCATTAAATCTAGAGCTTGCTACAACAAAACTAGACCCCTCACTTGTTGGAAATAGTAAAATAGTTTGGTTAGAGTCAGTTGCTACATTTAAAGGATATTTTGTGCATCTTGTTATGTGATGTTTCATATTGGAAGTACCATGTGTCTTAACTTCACAATAATACTTTTGATGACAGTATTTACAAGCACCAGTTCTAATTTCACAATTAGGAATTTCATTAAAGTTGTCCCAAACATCAGAAGTTTTTCTATAACCGCCTGCATTGCCTTTACTCTTCTTTGCAACCGGAGGAAGAGTAGTTGCAGGTGCAGATTGTTCATTAGGTTGGTTAAGAAAAGGATTAGGTGAAGGCTGCTCCATCACTGAAATATATATGATTGATATGGTTAGGTCTAGTTAAAGTTTAAAATATTCAGTTTTTAATCAAAGGTTTAATTTGATGAAGCTTTCTTAATTAATTGTTAAAGTTTTCCTATATAATTAATTATCATCCAACTCTAAGTATTTTGTGTGATCTATTAGTGAATTTTGTATATGAAACAACTCATATGGTTTTGGCTTTTAGCAAATCGCATTTTGTTTTTTAATTAACGATTTTATTTGATTAAGTCTTTTTTATATAAAACAACTCCTACTGTAGGTCAGTAGGAGTTGCTTCAGCAGGAAAGTAACAACTAATTGACTAGTCAGTTAGTTTAGTAATTGAGTTACTTGTTATCATATAAAATTCATACAAACTCAAACAAGTTCAACCGATAATCATATTATTTTAGCATAGCATAAAATTATACAACCATATAAGTTCATAATTAGACATGTTCACGATTTGGTTTTAAATGAAAACTGAACCGAACCAAACTGAACCACAAAAACAACTTGAGAAAATTGAACCAAACCGAACTGAAACTGTAATGGTTTCATCTGAACTAGACTAAATCGGTTTTGCGGTTTGGTCTGGTGCACTGTGGTTTTTAATGCAGAACTGAACTAATTTATTAACCTATTAAAAAATCAGCAAGTGAATTTTCCAAAGGAAACAACTTTTTCATTGAGTGGTTGATAGAAGTAAATTCAATTTAGTTCTTAAGTTATATAAGTAGTTCATTTTTTTTAATGGAAGTTTGGTTCAGTTTGGTTCAAAACAGTTATTTGAACACCCCTACTTATTTGAACAGTTATTTAAGGAAACAACTTTTCATTGAGTGGTTGATAGAATTAAATTCAATTTAGTTCTTAAGTTATATAAGTAGTTCAGTTTTTTTAATAGCAGCTTGATTCAGTTTGGTTCAAAACAGTTATTTGAACACCCCTACTTATAATCATAACACATAATCTAAAAAATCATATAGTCTAAAAAACCAGATTATTAACATAGACTTAATTACCAACTGTAACCAAATTTAAGCAATAGACTTAATTACCATATCACATGAAGCATAATATTAGCATGCACTAGACAATAGACAAGTTAAATTATTCTAAAAAACCATGTAGTCTAAAAATAACATAAACAATCTCTTTTCAACAAGTTGATTAACAAAATATTTACAATGTGTTTAACTTACAATTTTTTGGCCTAGCTCCTTGCATGCTCCTACCTCCTTGGCCTTGCTTCATTATTCCAAACCAGAAAAGTTCAGAAAACACTAAGTAAGTATTAAGCAGAATCTACAATGTAGCAATATTTAATTATAACGAGACAAACACGAATCTAATACTAAACATCATAAACAAATCAAAGATAAATATAAAGCTAAATAATATAAACAAATCAAACATGAATGTTAAACTAAAAAAAAAAATAAACAAATCAAACACGAATGTAAAACTACAAAGAATAAAAAGGTCAAACATGAAAGTAAAAAGTAAAACTAAAAAGAATAAACAGAGTAAACATGAATATTAACTCAGGAAACCTAACTTATAACCTTATGAACTTAGAATACATTAACCCCAGAAAGGCAGAAACTTCCTTAAAAAGAATAAAATATCAAACCAAAAACCAAAACTCAAAAATTACAAGAACATAAACCTTAAAATAGAAAATACAAGATTGTAAAACAACGGTCTACAAAAATAGCAAGTAAAAAAACTATAAATAACTACAAATGTAAAACTAATAAATCTAAATTTACATAAACTACAAATGAAAGCACTATCGATTGGAAAAATGAATCACAATAAATTCCATCATTATCTTAGAAACATGAACAATAGTAGTATAATCAGTACCTAAGAAATCATAAAACACTAAAAAATCATAGATTAACCTTAAAAGAAACCATAATAAACTAACATTCTCTAAAGGTTCAACAGAGAAATGAGATATGGACAACCTCTATATATTATCAATACCTAAAAATAATGGAAACATCATAAAACAAATGTTAGTGAAAAAAGATCAAACCCTAACACAAAATAGTAACTTCAATGAGAAGAACAAACCAAAACAAAACACAAAAGTATATAATACCTTTCAAGATAAACATTGAATAAAGAAAGAACAACCTTTTAAGATAAACATTTAATAAATTTTTTGAGATTAGAGAGTTAAGGTTTGGAAAAAATTTCAAAGGAAACTTACCAAATAGATTTTGTTGCATGTTTGTAGGCTAAAGTGAGACAACGACGATGGTGACGACAACGATATTGACGACGACGATGGTGACCGTGACTGTGAGCAATAGAGACTCAGAGAGAACTGTTTGAGTCTTTGAGAGAGACGAGAAAGTGAGTGAGGCGGATGTCAGTGACAATGTTGAAATTTGAACTGAAGTAAGTGTTAATTGGGCTGGGCCGCTGCAGGATTGTGGGTTATTGGGCATTAAAAAAAAAATTTCCTTGGACATAATTATAGCTTTGTGCGACGTGAGTTATGAAAGTGAGTAGTACTGTGTGTGCACTTTACCTATTAATATATAATATAAAACTAATAATATTAATATATAAAATAAAATAATAATATAATTCGGTTGAGTTCGGATACCGACATATCCACATTACACACTTGAACCCGACCGTGTAGACCCATAGGAACTCTTGTTTTTCACCTGCTCAACCCATCAACCAGAAGAAGCCCACCCGCAAACATAAATTTTTTATTGGGTCGGTCGGGTTCGGGGGGTCAGGATATTATGTCCACCCCTAATAGTAAATGTCTTACTATTTTGGTGATCAACATCATCAGTAATAGCCTCCCACAAGTTGGAGCTTGGTATATATTTACCACGTCCAACTTGGATAACAACAAGGTAAAAGGTCATGGCAAGAGAGGCTTTGTAAAGAAATCAGCCAGTTGTTAGTTGGATGAAATTGGAAGTAGCTTCATGATTCCAACTTGGAGTTTTTCTCTCACGAGGTGATAATCAATCTCGAGATGTTTTATTCTCTCGTGAAACACCGGGTTGGTTGCAATATGGAGAGCACTTTGATTGTCACAGTATATGACTGGGGTCTTTGAGTTGATGATGTGCAGGTCTCTAAGTAAATACAACAATCATTAGAGCTCACAAGTTGTAGCTTCCAATGTGTTGCTTCTTTGTTCTCCATGAAATGAGTGAGAATGAAAGAAAAAAAGCAAAAACCTGAAACTTCTAGCCCTAAGAAATATTTGAGGATACCTAAGTCCTTGATTTTGAAGCAAGTGTGAAGGGTAGCTTTGATAGATTGGAATTCTCTGAGGGAATTTCCTGCTAGTATCAAATCATTAACATATATCAAGAGAATGGTGAAAGATGTGGCTGTTTTCTTAACAAAGAGTGAGTGGTCAGAGGGTGCTTATTTGTAGTTATGTTTGATCAATAGAGCAATTAGTTTTTCATACCACTTACGACTAGCTTGCTTGAGCCAATATAGTGTTTTAACAAGCTTACACACTTGATTTGGCTTGGAAGCTACAACATCTAGAGGCAAAGTCATATACACATATTCTTGCAAGTCACCATGCAAGAAGACATTGTTTACATCAAGTTGATCCAAATGCCATTGATGGTTGAAGGCTAAGGCAAGGACTAACTGGACTGTAGTCAATTTGGCTACAGGGGATAATGTATTGAAGTAGTCTAGACCCCCAATTTGGTTATAACCTTTGGCAACCCACCGAAAACCAATTGGTGTGACATTAGGAGGAAGATCTACAAGTTTCCAAATTCCAATCTTACTCAAAGCAATAAGCTCAGTTTGCATGGTTTGATTCCAACAATAAAGTTTACTAGCTTTAACACAAGTTCTAGGCTCACTATGTGTGGTAAGTGACAGGGTAAAATGAAAATGTGACTTTGAAAGATTAGAGTAGGAAATAAAATTGGAAATAGGATAAAAAGTACCTTGAAAGTGATTGTTTGGAGCATTAGAAAACGAACTGCATAAGTAACCATTTAAATGTGAAGGTTGATGCCTAGATCTTGATGAGGTACGAGTTTGGGGAATTGGTGTAAGTGTAAGAGTAGTAGGTATGCTAGTAACATGATTATTAGATGATGTAGTGTTGGTGGGTGCAACTGTTGTATCAGGGACAACAAAAGGACAATATGTTGTATTAGGAATAAGTGTGGGACCTGAATGGTCCTATACAGGGGTTCCTTTAGGATAAGGAAAAATGTATTCCCAATTATGGAGCATAGGTGAAGAGGGATTAATAACAATATAAGACAATATATGCTCATGAAAAATAACATTTCTAGAAACAACTATCTCTAGATTCAAGATTTAAAAGAAGACATCCTTTCAATCCTAATGCATAGCCTAGAAAAAACACATTTCTTAGCCATATGATCTAATTTAGTCGTATGAACTTGTAAAGTTGAGGCATAATATAATGATTCAAAGACTTTAAAATCATTTAAAACAACTACAATATCATACAAAGTTTGAAATGGTGACTTCTATCCAAGAAGTGGTGTAGTGATTTTATTTATAATAAAGGTAGCATGTAATAAGACATATGACCAAAAGAATTTGGGACACTTAGATTGAAAAAGAAGAGTCTTAGATGGTCAGATGCTTTGTAATTCAAGATATTTGAATTAGTGGATTAAAACTTTCTGAATGAAGGGACTGGATGTAGCCAAGTTAGTGGTGAACTAGGATAAATCTACGTGTCAAATTATTTATGCTTTCATTACTTACTGCCTTTGAATTCGATTGGTTCTACTCCAAGTAAGTCACCAAAAGCAAACTAGTTTTTTTTTAATTATTTATAATTTATCAAAAAGTTGTCAACTTTGGCAAACACAATTCAACCACACTACTCGTGTTTGCACCTTCAGAGTGATCGGGAGGAGTTAGGACCTTCCCTAGGGTGAACATAATAGATCAAATAAGTGTTTGTTGTAAGCATTGGTGGTGGAGGAAGAAGATTTGTTCGCGCCATGTTGCATGCAAGAAAAGATTGGTAGAAGATTCGAGAAAATGCAACAAAACGTGAGAAATTATTGAAGGAGATTAAGAGAAAATGGAAAATTTCAATATCATTATGAGGTGATAGAAACTGAATTTCTCATTATGATATCCTTAAGAGTGTGTTTAGATGAGATAATTTTTTTAGCGAATGTAATTATTTAAGATAATTCAAATCCTTTAATGCAAATTACCTTGTTTGAATAATAAATTTGGAGAATTTTCAAAATGAAGGGATTTCATGAGGTATTTTGTTAAAGCTAAATTTAGAAAATTTCAAATACCATCTAAAACTTAAGAATTTCAAATTCCCTCTTTACTCTATAAAATATGAATCATTAAGTGGTCGGCACAATTGCTTATACGGTCCTTAACTTAATTTCAGATAACACTTCACTTCTTTATCTTTTTTTCTTCCCGATTTGGTCCTTTATTTAATTTATTACAAAAATTCGAAAATATAAAGAATGAAAATATGAGTTTTTTTTTGAAGATTTCAATTATATATATTTTTTTTTTTTTTG
>JBBPBP010000002.1:39751958-39770886 GCA_037974735.1 Cicer chorassanicum | reverse complement strand
TTTTTGTGGAAAAAAAACTATTTATTCTTTTCATTTAATTTTGTATAAGAACTTGTTTGATTGAAGAATATTTTGAGAAAAATAACATTGAATAGAGTGAAGTTAGTTAAATTTTGCTTATGTTTTGGGTCACTAAATATGATTATTGTTTTTTTGCTTATATTTGACTTTAGGATTGCATATTCCAACATCTTTTAGGGTGAGGAAATATCACATCTAGTCTATGATGAATTAATGATTGAAAATCATTCAAAACACTAGCCACAATTAATGTCATATTTGTTAGTAGAAATTTATGGTATGATTAGTCTTCGTAATTGACTGGTCTTCGTAAAAATATCAATCAATTTTGTAATCTTTTCAATTTTTGAACCACAATTTTTAAAAATTGTATGCTTGTTTTGATACAGTAATTTAAGTTAATATGTATATTTTTTTTTATTGATTTTGGTGAATGTTTACTAAATAAATATTTTGATGGAAGGCTAAATAGATTGATACTCTAAGAGGTTAATTTACTATTTTAAAAACTGAGAGATTAAATTAAAGGACTCTTACAATTAAAATACTTATTTACTCCAAATTTAATTTTAGATCATTTATTAAGTTGAAAATGATGTATGTACTCTTGAAATATATTTATAGCCCCTAGAAATCATAAATATTAATATATGTTTAGTTTTTTAAAATAATTACAATATTGATAATTTTTATCATTGGAAAGATTGAATGATTTTTTATACTAAAAATTCATGTTAAAATGGAATTTTCATTTTATTTTTAACTCTTGTGTCAGCTTGATCAAAAAGGAATCTCACAAGGAGCAAGAAGTTCACATGCTATTGCCGTAGTAGGACATAAGGTTTATGCATTCGGGGGTGAGTTTGTGCCACGTGTTCCTGTCGATAACAAATTACACGTGTACGACCTAGATAGCTTGACATGGTCTATTGCTGATGTATCTGGTAACACCCCACCGCCACGTGTCGGTGTCACAATGGCTGCAGTTGGAGGAACAATCTATGTATTTGGTGGAAGAGATGTTGAACACAAAGAACTCAATGAACTCTATTCTTTTGACACTAAGACCAACAATTGGGCCTTGATTTCAAGTGGAGATAATGGGCCTCCTCACCGGAGCTACCACTCCATGACTGCCGATGACCGACGTGTGTATATTTTCGGTGGTTGCGGGGTCGTCGGCAGGCTCAATGATTTATGGGCCTTTGATGTTGTTGATGGCAAGTGGGTTGAATTTCCTTCTCCTGGTGACAATTGTAAGGGAAGAGGTGGGCCGGGCTTAATAGTGGCCCAAGGAAAAATATGGGTTGTGTATGGTTTCGCTGGAATGGAAACAGATGACGTGCATCACTTTGATCTGGTCCATAAGACATGGGCCCAAGTGGAAACAAGTGGGCAGAAACCAACGGCCCGTAGTGTGTTTTCCACTTGTTTGATTGGAAAACACATAATTGTATATGGTGGGGAAATTGACCCAAGTGATCAAGGTCACATGGGTGCTGGTCAATTTTCCGGTGAAGTTTATGCGTTAGACACTGAAACATTATCGTGGACGAGGTTGGACGATAACGTGGAATCAGGTGGCCATCCAGGGCCCCGTGGGTGGTGTGCATTCGCCAGTGCTAGTCGAGGTGGCCAAGAAGGATTATTGGTATATGGTGGCAACTCTCCTAGTAATGACAGGCTTGATGACATTTTCTTCCTTGCTCTTGGTCAAAGTTAGTTGTTGCATAATGTGTGATGAATTGTAGGTGTATGTGGTTGTGATAAGAGGACAATATTGCATGTGAACTTAGGTTTGTTTATGTTTGTGAATGTCCTTGTTTGTTGGAATAAAATGGCAACAGATGTGATGATTGTTGAATTGATGATTTAGTGGCTTAGTTATTTTTGTCTCTTGAATTGGGCTTTCTAATTTCATGTTGGCTGGTTTCAAAGCTTTTTTTTTAATCTGTTTTAGCAAACATGATGAAGAGTATTAAGATTTTTTTGTTTCAGAAATTGTTTTCACATATTACCTTTTTATAATTTTTACTTACACTTTGCAAAATTTATGCGTAATTATGGGAATTTGACCTGGAGTCTTGTGAATGTAAATGTCTAAACTTGGTTAGGAGACAAACGCTTTGTTCTATCCCATAGATGCAACTTAATTGATAGTTACAAAGACTCATGTTCGAATAGAGATTTTTCACTTCTCCACATTTAAGGTATGCGACTCAAGTCACTAGATTACTTGGTAAAAAAAAATTACGTCCGACCATCTATTTGTATTTTTTTTAATGTACTAGGCCTAAGCTTTTGATGAATTTATTTCTTATAAGATAATAGAAAAAAATATATATGATTTTTTATTCTAAAAGAAAATAAGTGATTTAAACTATACAATACTTGTAATTGATAAGTATGAAAATGTGAGTATAAAAAAAATATTACAGTATAAGTTAAAATCTCCATGATCCTTCCTAGGTCCACCTAGCACTAAGGATTTTGCAGGTGTTGATCTAAAACAATGGCCATTTCTTTTTCACTTTCATATTGTGCCTACTTAATATAATGGTCTCTGGAGATCTAACACTACACACCACAAACAAGTTAACGGAATTAGATTACCTGCTGTTACAGCAGGATGTTGTAATAGATCGGAATCGTTCAATTTTAAGTTGACGGTCGAGATCATTTTACTTAATTTTGTTGATGTATAATCTGAACCGTCAATTTTAAATCAAAGGTTGAGATCGTTTACTGTATCAAATTGTGTAAACTTGCTATTGCAGGGAATCCAATTCCCAAATTTACTTGTATTTAATATTTAGTGACGAAACAATTTGAGTCCAGCAACCTATTTCTTCTAGAATACAATAGGTGAAAATAACATATATATTTTTTATCATCATGTTTGAAATCAAATATCTTAAGAATCTAATTTGATTAATAAATGACATACTTGTTTTTAATCAAATATATAATTTTTTCAATATGTTGATTGTAAGAAACTTCAACTAATAAGGACAAACATAAAATACTTCTTATCTAGTTGCTTTATTAAAGTACAAGTTATTTTAATAATTTAGTTGTCCGTTATGCAAAGCATCCTCGTAAACAATGCAACCTTTTCCTCTCATTGAAAAATTTAATGCACACATAATAACCTCAAAATATGGTATCCACAAGTGATTTAGAAAAAAATTCTCCAATTTATGACAGGAAAAGTGAACTAAAAGAATTTGATGAGTCATAGGTTGGTGTCCAAGGACTTATAGAAAATGGTGTCACAAAAGTTCCACATATGTTCTATTGTGGAAACTCTAATATCAATGATGGCTTAGTTAGTGAATCAGATACAAAGCTTAGTATCCCTACAATTGATTTAAAAGGCATCCATGATGATCATGTTTTGAGAGATGAAGTTGTGAGAAAAGTTGAAAATGCATGTGAGAAGTGGAGATTCTTTCAAGTAATAAATCATGAAATTGCAACACATGTTTTGGATGAGATGATTAAAGGAACTTGTAGGTTTCATCAACAACATGCCAAGGTGAGGAAAGAGTATTCACTCGTGATCTTACAAGAAAAGTTGTTTATCTTTCCAATTTTACCCTTTATCAAGACCCATCTAGTGATTGGAGGGACACACTTGCATTTTTTTGGGCACCTCATCCTCTAAAGATGAAAAACTACCAATAGTTTGCAGGTTTGTGGTAATACTACATTAAGATTAAACATCTTATTTTCTTATTTGAGCTTATCTGCAAAGTACTTGTGAGATTGTTTCAAAGAATTTAGATTTAATTGCAGTTTTAGTTCTTATATTTTTACTGATTTATGAAATTGGTTACTATTTTAAAAATTGATAGTTTTGGTCATCCCTCTGATTTTTTTAACTAAAAAACAACGACGTGAGATGCTTTAAATAATGTGATATATGATACGATGATGTAGAGATTAACACCCACGAGATTTGAATAAAATATCGTAAAAACTTAGATTTCAACTTCGGAATTTTTTTATATTTTTAATTTAATTAATGACATATAAACAATTACAAGTGCTTCTAGATGGTTCTATATTATATAATTGTATGTTACGTCATTAAAAATATGTCAAATCATCATTTTTTTAATTATAAAATTTGAGGGAGGTATAAAAACTGTCAGACTTTTAGAATAGAGAGATCAATTTCATAAATTAGTAATAAAGATGGATGAGAACCGCAATCAAGCCAAGAATTTATGGAAACAACACATGATATATCCATAGAATATTTTCATCTTGTTTCTATAACTTTTATAAGGTAGGTAGGTAGCTTTATAAATACAATTTATATTAAAACAATTTGACTTGATTTTATCTTTTATTAAATAACTTATACATAACCACTTTATCAGAATAGATAGGATAACTTATATATCCTTGATGAGTTGCTCATGATAACAAACATGCAGTGCTAATGTGAGTGAATACTCAAAAGAAGTAATGGCACTTGTTTCTTGTTTCTTTGAGTTATTATGAGAGGCTCTTGGACTTAACCGTTTTCACCTTAGAGAAATGGGTGTTGTTGAAAGTTTCTTTCAACTATGTCACTATTATCCACCGTGTTCTGAGCCAGAGTTAACAATAGGCACTAGCAAGCACTCAGATGCTAGCTTTATTACCATACTTTTGCAAGATCATATTGGTGGCTTACAAATTCTTCATGACAATCAATGGCTTGATGTGCCTCCCATTCATGGAGCTCTTGTTGTGAATATTGGAGATCTTCTTCAGGTGAGTTCATCATGCATCAAATTAATTAGCATCTTCATTTAGCTTAATATATAATTTTCTATGGATAAGCACTTTTATACTTTAGTCAAATATGGTGGATTGTAGAGTAAAGAGATTCTTGTGTTTTGTGTATGATTGTTTGAAATGGTAAATCCATGATATAGATTTATTGTAGTAATATGATATATATTGATTGGATGCAAAATACTAATTAATAAGAATGAATAAACAATCATTTTAATCTTTAAATAGTTGAGGCACTGCCATAATAACATACTTAAATATTTCTTTTATTTGTCATTTTAATCCTTAAATATATCTTAAATTAGTCATTTTAATTATTGAACATTGACTATAATGAGTTTCACTTATTTTCACAGTTTGTGAGTAATAACAAGTTCACAAGTCTTCAGCAGAGAGTATTAGCAAAACATGTTGGCCCAAGAATTTCAATTGCATCAATTTTTAGAATACATCATCATTCAAAAGAGGATATGGAAAAAGTGATTGGTCCAATTAAGGAATTGTTATCCAAAGAAAGTCCACCAATATATACAGAGATACTTCTTTTGTTTTTGACACATCGTTCTGCATTATCACCCTACAAGTTGTGATCACTTATGAACAAATTGCATGCAATCTTTTGCTGTATGGTTATATGAGTGTATCATCTACATTTGCAATTCTAATATTTTGCATCACACAAAATAAAGACACTTCATTAAATAATATATGTGTTGAGACAAAATCTCTCAATTGATTTTAATGATAACAAAATTACTTAAGAGATTATGATTGTGGTTAGGGGTGTACGTGGGTTGGGTTGGGCGGATTTTGACAAAACCCAAGATCCGACCCGATCAATTATCTTTGGGTTGGGTTAAGTTTTAAACCTGTATTTTTTTATTTAACCCGACCCGATCAAGAACGAGTTGGGTTGGGTTGGCCGGTCATACATAAATAATAACCTATTTTTTTATTTTTTATTTTACAGGAAAACATATGAACATATTGAATGAAAATATATTTAATACTTGAATGTCTCAAAACTATAAAATTTCAATCAAATTATGCAATTTTTTAAAAAAGTCATCAACCTCTCACATAAAATAAATCCAACAATCTACACATACCAATCTTCATGTCCATATACACATATCAATCCTATGAGATCTACACATACCAATCTTCATGTCATTTGGTTAGATTAATTCATGTAACAAAAAAAAAACACATATAGTATGTTATCTTCACATATTAGACTGAAACATGCATCTCGACAACATAACTCAACAACCGCACTTTAACTCATAAAATACACCAATTATAGAACCACAATTCAAATACTTTTTCACAATGACAAGGATAAACCTTAATTTTTATTTAACAAATTATAGTAATATAAATAAAATAAAATAACAAATATTTTTAAAAGATCAGAGAAAATTTTGGGTGGTCGTGCCCAACCTATGTCCAATTAGCCACTGACCAACCATTTTAGCATAAGTGTTTAATAGATTTAAATATAAAAAATTTAAACTAAATTCATTATAAGCATAAGTTTTCTGTTCATACCTTTATTACGTAAAACTATAACATTTAAATAAATAGTATTTAACTCAAATTAAATTGCTCATTTGAAAGAGACAATTCAAAAATTAGATATGAATTTTATGAGTAGGCATATACTAGATTACAATGTCAAAACAAATTAAACGAGTAGCCTAGACGCATGAACACATTGCATAAACATTCATATTAAAATCACTTATTAATAATATCTTATTATAACTAATTCGTATAAAATCAGTTATGAGCACTTGTAGAACAAAAGAAGAAGGTGGACAGAGGCGCGACTTCAAAAAGTCTTGAAGAAGGTATAGGCAGAAAGTGGATGAAGGCAGCTGAAAATCTAAATAAGAAGAAGAGTAATGAAACCCTATTGAACTATTGAACCTGCCATACAATTTTTTTTATTAAAAAATATAACTAGTTACCGGGTTGGGTCGAAGGGACGACGGGTTCAAATTGTTAAACCCATTACCCGACCCAAATATAAGCGGGTTTCAACGGGATGAGTTGGGTCAGACCCGAAAGTGATCGGGTACGGGTAAAAATCGAGTTGAGTTGGATTGGGTGATTGGGTTGGCGGGTCGACCCGCGCCCATGTTCACCCCTAATTGTGGTTAATACTAATATGTGCTTTTGAGTGAATTATTATAAGAAAACAGGTTAATCATCATTTAGAACAAAAGAAAGAAAAATCTGGATTAATTCGTTAAGGTTTTAAGCTAGAGGATGGCCAGAACCTTGAGAGGATGAGTCTTCAAGTTGAGATTTTCCATCCTCGCGGGAATAACGTTTTTAATCCATCAAAAGAGATCAAACCAACATGAATAAACAATTATATGAAGTATTTGATCAAAAGAAATCACAAGGCTAGCTATACAAGGTCCGAGGATAGCTTATAGCTTTGTTATTCAAAAAGTCACATGTTTGCAAACCACCATCCCATGTGCAAAGGCTAAGGGCAGCCCTATATTTCATTCTTGGGTGATTGGAAAAATAAAGCAAAGTCAATATATTGAAAGGAAACTGCAAACAAGCTTAAAATAGAAGACACAAGTCTTGAAGAATGAAAAAAGAAAAAGGCTACATAAGACCAAGACTCAATGCTAGGCAGAGGATGGACTGCATAGGTCCAAGGATAGCTGGATGGCAATGTTGTAATTTCAGCTCAAAGACCATTGGACAAATTGATGCATCCTCCTTAACGGTCATGAAGTTGTTTAACTCATGGAAGAGCTGTCATGGACTCTATAAAAGTGCGGGAAACTCTTCATCATAACACACAACAAATATTGCAGAAAAAGATCAAGAATCTTAACATTTATCTTAAGCAATATTCATCCTCTCATCATACTTTATTCATACACTAGATCTTTGAAATATCTTTTAGAAAGTGTTTTAGTTGAGAGAAAACAAATCATACTCATATCACTCTGTAATTTTCAAGTAAGTTGGACTTGAAAATATTTGAAAGTTGATTGTAAGCTTGGTGAAGCTTGATAATACACAAAGTGTAATCATCCTCTGCAAGAGGCTGATCTGTTGATCTTTAGTGAAATCTCACAAGGTTGTGAGGACTGGACGTAGCCATCATTGGGTGAACCAGGATAAAATTTGTGTGTCTATCTCTTTATATTTTTCTTGCACTTATTCTATTTTCATTTGAAAAGTTTAAAAAACCATTTTCCAGTTCGCATCCTCACTGAGAGGACAGAAACGCTTAAACTTTTAAAACTAATTTTAAACGCCAAAATCCCTATTCAACTCCCCTTCTAGTGATATTTAGCTCCATCAATTGGCATCAGAGCAAGGTTCTCTAGAAATATTACATCTAACAGTGTAAGAGAAAAAAATCCAAAGAAAAAATGCCAAAAGCTAAGTATGTTCCTGAAGGAGGATCCTCCACTAGACCTCCTTACTTTGATGGTACAGATTACTACCACTGGAAAAGTAAGATGAGATTGTTTCTCATATCTCAAGATAACAACATGTGGTATGTTATTGAAAACGGGGATCATGTCATCAAAATCAACAACACAGATGCAACCTCCGACGAGAAACCTCAAGCACAATGGACGGCTGATGAAAATGCTAAGGTACTCCTAAACTCTAAAGCTCATTTATTTCTAACGTGTGCTTTGAGCAGGGAAGAATATGATAGAGTTGAAGAATGCAAAAACGCCAAGGAACTCTGGGATACTCTAAGGATTCATCATGAAGGATCAAGTCATGTGAAGGAAGCAAGGATTGACATGGGAGTAAGAGAGTTCGAGTTATTTGAAATGATGGAGGAAGAAACGATTGATGAAATGTTCTCAAGATTGACAATCATATTAAACAATCTGAGATCTCTTGGAAAGGTATATTCCGTTCAAGAGAGGATAAGAAAAATCTTGAGGAGTTTACCAAAAGAATGGAGACCAATGGTGACTGCCATCACAGAAGCAAGAGACTTGGCCAACATGAAATTAGAAGATTTGGTTGGAACTCTAACAGCTCATGAACCTCTGTTGCTGGCTGACAAACCAAGCAAAAAAGGAAAAATGATAGCTCTAAAATCAAGCCAAACAGAAAGCTCATCCTCCAAAAGAGCTGAAGAAGTCATTAAGAAAGAAAGTGCAGACTATCCTCTATCTGAGGAAGAAGATGAACTTGCTCTCATTTCCAGAAGGATCCAGAGGATGATAACTCGTAGAGGACAAGACAAAAGATCTCCTCAAAAAGAAAAATCTGAAAAAAGTCAGATTACTTGTTTTGGATGCAACAAGTTGGGTCACTACAAAACTAAGTGTCCTCTAAACAAAAAGGGATCAAAAAGATTTCCTTCCAAAAACAAGTCCATGATGATCACGTGGGATGATAGTGATGACTCATCCTTGGAGCAAGAAAAGGAAGAAGAGGCCAACCTCTGTCTCATGGCAAATATATAAAATGGAAAGGCAAGCATATCTGAACTTTGTTCTAATTGTGAACAATTAGAAATAGAGTTTGACAATCTTTTAAATGACTCAAACACTTTATCTCAAAAATGTGGATTTCTTAAAAACCAACTTTTTGAAATAAAGAAGCTAAATGAGGAACTGCAAGCTAAGAATAAAAAATATGAACAAACCATTCAAGACTTGCAGTTATCTCATGAAAAGCTGTCTGAGCAACACTCTAGTTTAAACAAAAAGACTGTCAAAACCAATCCTCCAGAAGAGGATGTAGAGAAGGAAATTTTGAAAATAGAGGTTGAAGAACTCAAAAATGATCTTTCCAACTTTGTTAAATCCACTGATACTTTTCAAAAGATTATGGGATCACAATCTGGAATCTTTGACAAAGCTGGTATTGGATTTAAAAGTTCTCAAAAACAAAAACTTTATGAAAATTTTTTTGTTCCAAAGAAACAAGAGGATATGCCAAGATGCACCTTTTGCAAAAAACTTGGACATACTTTTAAAAGATGTTATGCCAAGAAAAGAGCAGATAACATTAAGAAAGGATGTTCATTTTGTGGTAAACATGGACATCAAGATTCCATTTGTTATCACAAAAGAAATTGATTTTGAAAAAGACAAAATTTGTGAAGCTTGTGCCAAAGGAAAACAAGTTAAAAGTAGCTTTCATTCTAAAAATGTTGTTTCCACAAACCATCCTCTTGAGCTACTTCATATTGTTATCTCCGTAAGAAGTGACCATGGAGGTGAATTTGAAAATGAATCTTTCAAAAACCTTTTTGATGAAAATGATATTTCTCACAATTTTTCTTGCCCAAGAACTCCTCAACAAAATGGAGTTGTTGAGAGGAAAAATAGAACTTTGCAAGAAATGGCTAGAACTATTCTGAATGAAGCCAACATTGAAAAATATTTTTGGGCTGAAGCAATTAATACCGCTTGTTATGTTTTAAATCGTGTATCCATTAGAAAGATTTTAAACAAAACTCCATATGAACTATGGAAAGGAAGAAAACCAAACATCTCATATTTTCATATATTTGGGTGTTATTGTTACATTCTCAACAATAAAGAAAATTTGGGAAAGTTTGATTCAAAATCAGACAAAGGTTTGTTTTTAGGATACTCCACTTCATCTAAAGGTTATAGAATATATAATCTTAGGACTCAAAGTGTGGAGGAATCCATGCATGTTATTTTTGATGAGTTTGATGACTTGTGCTTAGAAAAAATTGATAATCTGAGGAAGATGAACCTTCATCCTCCAACACACCCAGTCCAAACGAAGAGGATGAATCTGCTCCATCCTCTCAGCAACCTCCACGAGGATGGAAGACAGTCACTTATCATCCTCCAGATCTGATTATTGGAGACGCGGCTGATGGAGTAAGAACAAGACAGTCCCTACGAGGAAATGCAGCTACCATGGCCATGATTTCACAAATTGAACCAAAAAATATTGATCAAGCTATTTGTGAAAAATCATGGGTTGAAGCCATGATGGAAGAACTCTCACAGTTTGAAAGAAACAAGGTATGGAACCTTGTACCTCCTCCACTTGAAAAATCCATCAATGGAACAAAATGGATTTTCAGAAACAAATTGAATGAGGATGGAGAGGTAGGTGGAACAAAGCAAGGCTTGTAGCTCAAGGCTACAATCAACAAGAGGGAATTAACTACGATGAAACATTTGCACCGGTTGCAAGACTAGAAGCTATACGCATCCTCCTAGCATATGCCACCCATAAAGGTATAAAACTATACCAAATGGATGTCAAAAGTGCTTTTTTGAATGGATTCTTAAATGAGGAGGTTTATGTCAAACAACCTCCTGGATTTGTGAATGAAAAGAAGCCCAACCACGTATTCAAACTCTCAAAATCTCTTTACAGATTAAAACAAGCTCCTTGAGCTTGGTATGAGAGGTTAAGCTCTTTTCTTAAGGAAAATGGATTCATTAGAGGACATATTGACACTACTCTCTTCAAGAAAACATCTAAAGAAGATTTGTTAATTGTCCAAATTTATGTGGATGACATAATTTTTGGATCCACTAATGAAAAGATGCGTGAAGAATTTTCAAATCTTATGCAAAGTGAATTCGAGATGAGTATGATGGGTGAATTGAAATTTTTTTCTTGGTTTACAAATCAAACAACTCAAAGATGGTATTTTCATCTCACAAGAAAAATACACTAAAGATCTTCTCAACAAATACAACATGAGTTCAGCCAAGAGTATGGGAACTCCTATGCACCCATCCTCCATGCTTCACAAAGATGATGAAGGAACTCCAATTTCTGAGAAAGAGTACAGAGGGATGATTGGATCCTTATTATACTTAACAACAAGTACACCGGACATAGTCTTTGTTGTAGGCCTTTGTGCAAGGTTTCAATCCTCTCCCAAAGAATCTCACCTTACAGCAGTTAAGAGGATTCTGAGATGTCTTGTTGGAACAATAAAATTTGGAATCTGGTATGAGAAAAGCTCAGATCTTGACCTTATAGCCTACTGTGATGCTGACTATGCAAGAGATAAAGTTGAAAGGAAGAGCACAAGTGGAGCTTGCCAAATTCTTGGTAAATCCCTAATCAGTTGGTCATGCAAGAAACAATGCACCATTGCTTTATCAACCACAGAGGATGAATATGTATCAGCTGCACAATGTTGCTCACAATTGCTGTGGATAAAGAATCAACTAGAGGATTATTCTTTAAGGTACGCAAAAATTCCCATCCTCTGTGATAATACAAGTGCTATAAATCTTTCAAAAAATCCAATTCAGCACTCTAGATCTAAGCACATTGAAATTAAACACCATTTTATAAGAGATCATGTTCAAAAAGGTGACATTGAATTAATTTTCATTGACACTGAAAATCAATTGGCAGACATTTTTACGAAACCTCTCCAGGAGGATCGTTTCAAAAACATTTTGGAAAAACTTTTTATCATTAATTTTTCTAAAATTAGTTGATTTAATGTTTTATCCATTGTATCATGACTGTGTTTCTCTTATTTTTAATTGTTTAATTATTTTTATCATTAACCTTTTAGTGTTTTATCAAAACTGGTTGTGTAAGTAAGCGTTACTTTTAAGTTAGAAAGGTGAGACGATGGGAAATAAATCCAGAGGATACACTTTCCTCTTTTGGGAAACTCCTCGTATCACGCAAGCACGCGCCTCCCTTCCTATTGGCCCGTTTGCGTGGCGTGGTCTCCTTGGCTGCTGCATTAAATGCACAGACGGCCTTGCCTGTCCATTCTCCCACGTCCCTAAGTCTAGAGCCTCCATCATCATGACTGCCTAGGGAAACATCTCACGCCTCCTCACTTGAATAGTCACTTCAGCTTCCATCCTCCTCTACTTAATGCGTTAATCATCTCTCCTCTGCATCCTTCCAACCTCATTCAAAAAATCAGAACTCATCTTACTTCTGTGTTTCTATTCCTAAACCCAAACTCAAATGGCTCGCACCAAAGTAACTGCCAAATGCAAAGCTTCCTCACAAGAAAATGAATCTATTCAGGATTACTACTCCAGCACGGAGTCCGATCATCACGAAGAAGGAAATTCTGATGCAACTACACCACAACAACCCTCATCCATGTGTCATCCTCCAGAACCGTGTACGACAATTTCCTCTCCCTCCATTAATCCTAAAAAACGCACCACCAAAACTTCATCCTCTGCTACATCCTCTACACCCAAAAGGCGATCCTCCAGGATCATGTCTGGGGCTGTTGCATCTAAGAGGTCAGTAACTCAAGACAATACTGTCCATGTGATTAACTCTGATGACTCTGAGCAAACCATCTCTGCTGAACCGATTCAACCACCACTACCTGCTAAAAACATTGAAAAGAAGGTTACTGTTTCCACTTCCAAAAAGCCTAAGAAACCTCTCTTCAAAAAATCTCGAGCCTCTTCATCCAAAATCTCTGTCAAATTGTTCAGCTCACCTATCTTAGAAACAAATTACGTTTCTAAATGGCAAAATAATTTCGTTGTTAATGGAAAGATTATTTGCCTCGCTGATTTAAAAGAAGGTGGTTTTAACATTGAAGAAATGTTCGATCAATTAGGCTGGACTTCCTTCCTCCGTATCAATGAACCACAATATCCACGCCTTGTTAGGGCTTTTTATGCTGCTGTAAATGGGTCACGGGGCCTTACCAGCTTCAACATTGTTCTAAAAGGTGTCCACATGGAAATTAACCCTGCCATCTTGTGCCAAATTTTAGACATACGTGATGAAGGAATTTGCTGTTTTACTAAGAATTGGTATTCTCAGTGTATGGTCACACGCAACTCCGTTCTTGCCAACACTCTGATTTCTACGACCAAACCCTATGTAACCTCAAATCTACTTCCTATCTGTCGTATCCTCTTCAACATCTGTGTCCATTGTATTGTTCCAAGAGCTGGCAGTTTCGAGAAGGTTACTGAATTAGACCTACTCCTCATCCACCACCTATTGTCTGAAACTCCTCTACATTTAGGTTATATCATTTTCAGATTTATGTTGAATGCCTCAATCTTAGGAAGGTCAGCCCCCTATGGCATGGTGTTAACCAAAATCTTTAAGTTTTTCAATCTACCCTTGGATGATGAACCCTCACTCCATTTTTCCAACACCATCTCCATGAAAAATGTGAAACAAATGAAGCTCACTTCGTCTGCCTCCATCACCCCTCCTTCTCCAAAAAGGAAAAGAACTCGCAGCTCATCCTCTATCACTCCACCACATGAATCCATCACTGCTCAACCTCTGTTAGAGGATACTCCCTCCAAAACCACTCAAGAACCCATCATGACGATTGATCCTCCTCCATCTCCGCCAAATGAATTTGTCATTCCTTCACCACCTCAGTCCCCACTGTTTCCAGACCTCTCCATACCACTAAACGAGGCACCTCCTCTTGAGGACACTATTCCAGAAGCTCCCCTTCAACTAATGGAGGATGGAGAAGAGCTCTATTTTGATCTAAATCTAACTTATCATCAATTTTCTCCTTTGAGCCCGTCTGAGAATTTGGCTGAGGAATTTCCTCATGATTTACAAGCAAATATCCTGCTACCTCCTACTTCTGCTCCTCCTTCAACTCATGTTGATGCCATTGTTCCTGAACAACCCCAACCTCTACCTGAGGTTCATGTTGGTTTTTGCTCTATTGATTCATTTTTAGCTTCAACGAAGGAACAACCTTCTAAGGACAATGTTGGGAGTTCGCAGAATAAGAGCTCAAGCGTAAACAATCAGCCCAAGGATCAACCTCCTAAGGAACGACAACTCACTAAGCATATGAGGCTCCTCAAGACCATCAGGAAGGATCAACAAAAACTGATTCGACGTTTTGATCTCTTCCAGAATTCGTTTGCACAGTTTGGACTCATTCTTGAATGGGTTACCAAACATATGGTTACTACGGCTGCTCCTGATGTTCCTCTTCCTGAGCTCCCTGCCATGCCTTCATTTGCTGTTCCTGTTTCCTCCCCTTCATCCTCCTCTGATGAGCTGTCCTCTTCAGAGTAGCATTTTCAATCTTATTTTTTGCTGCTGCCACAATTCAGGGGGAGAATGATTATGATTATGATGTTTTGATTAGGATGCTTTGATAGTATGATTAGGATGTTTTGATGCCTTGATGTTATTGTTGCCATGTTATGATTAAGTTGATGTTTTAGTAATGTTTTGCTGTTTTGAAAAGACTATGCTTATGCAATTATAATTTCTTACCAATTTTAGTCTTTCATTCATATCCCTAGCATACATTCAGGGGGAGTAACATTTTTATCACTTAAAATTTTAAAAAATAAATTACTCACTTGATTCAGGGGGAGCATAAACATTTAACATCATCATATTTAAAAATCATAATCTAAAGTATTTTGTCATCATCAAAAAGGGGGAGATTGTTGAGACAAAAACTCTCAATTGATTTTAATGATAACAAAATTACTTAAGAGATTATGATTGTGGTTAATACTAATTTGTGCTTTTGAGTGAATTATTATAAGAAAACAGGTTAATCATCATTTAGAACAAAAGGAAGAAAAATCTGGATTAATTCATTAAGGTTTTAAGTTGGAGGATGGCCAGAACCTTGAGAGGATGGGTCTTCAAGTTGAGATTTTCCATCCTCGGGGGAATAACGTTTTTAATCCATCAAAAGAGATTAAACCAGCATGAATAAACAATTATATGATGCATTTGATCAAAAGAAATCACAAGGCTAGCTATACAAGGTCCGAGGATAGCTTATAGCTTTGTTATTCAAAAAGTCACATGTTTGCAAACCACCATCCCATGTGCAAAGGCTAAGGGCAGCCCTATATTTCATTCTTGGGTGATTGGAAAAATAAAGCAAAGTCAATATATTGAAAGGTAACTGCAAACAAGCTTAAAATAGAAGTCACAAGTCTTGAAGAATGAAAAAAGAAAAAGGCTACACAAGACCATGACTCAATGCTAGGCAGAGGATGGACTGCATAGGTCCAAGGATAGCTGGATGACATTGTTGTAGTTTCAGCTCAAAGACCATTGGACAAATTGATGCATCCTCCTTAACGGTCATGAAGTTGTTTAACTCATGGAAGAACTATCAAGGACTCTATAAAAGGGCAGGAAGCTTTTCATCATAACACACAACAAATATTGCAGAAAAAGATCAAGAATCTTAACATTTATCTTTAGCAATATTCATCCTCTCATCATACTTTCTCTATTCATACACTAGATCTTTGAAATATCTTTTAGAAAGTGTTTTAGTTGAGAGAAAACTAATCATACTCATATCACTCTGTAATTTTCAAGTAAGTTGGACTTGAAAATATTTGAAAGTTGATTGTAAGCTTGGTGAAGCTTGATAATACACAAAGTGTAATCATCCTCTGCAAGAGGCTGATCTGTTGATCTTTAGTGAAATCTCACAAGGTTGCGAGGACTGGACGTAGCCATCATTGGGTGAACCAGGATAAAATTTGTGTGTCTATCTCTTTATATTTTTCTTGCACTTATTCTGTTTTCATTTGAAAAGTTTAAAAAATCATTTTCCAGTTCGCATCCTCACTGAGAGGACATAAATGCTTAAACTTTTAAAACTAATTTTAAACGCCAAAATCCCTATTCAACCCCCCTTCTAGTGATATTTAGCCTCATCAATATGATATGAATAACAGCCATCTCTCATACTTTGCAATTTTTAATTGGACAATCTTACTATTCATTAGCAATTTCTAATATATTCTTCAAAAAAATAAATTTAAGAACCTGCATTGATTTCAATAAATGTCAACCTTCAATTCGTTGCTATTAGGTTATGTTATATTCCTCAACAAATTCAAGAAGATCAATAACTAAAAGTAAACAAAATATTGGAGAGTGCGGAGTGTAGGAATAATAGATAAAAAGTACCTTCAACTCTTTTCAATTTAGTTTGTTGATTCAAGTCCCATAAGATTTCCTCTCCATTCTTAAACGCTTCGAATTTGACTTTCTCTAAGAATCTCTCATAATTTATATGAACCTTCAATAAAGTTAGATTGATGGATAATCATACTTAAAAAATAATTAATGTCAATTTGTGTTTTTACAACCGCCACACGTGTCAATTGAAATTCGTGAGAAAGACAATAAAATAAAATACAAAATTAGTTTATTTCAAGACCACACTTTTAAAAAAACATAATTGAATTAACATCGCATATTATTAAAACAATCAGCAATTGAAAATCAATTTTGTGATGGTTTTGATTAATTTTTGATCTGATTGTCATTTTATACGATTGGTTTGGTTGTAAATATCCCTCACAGATACCTTTTGGTGTGTTTTTTAAATATCTTATTTAGAGAACACATATCACACATGTATTTGGTGCAACTAAAAAAACTTCCCAATAATTATCTAGAATTACGTAAGCATATTACTCTAGACGGTTTTAAGTTTTTAAACGAGTAAATTACTAGATTGGGATATGAAAATGCGAGCGTCGGACAATTTGAGACACCAACTTTATGAATTAACAAAAGTCTCTTCAAATTGTATTACGTTAGTCAAATTGTTCATTCCGTCAAGTAGCTTTTTTAGGTGTGTTGAGGTGTCACATTAAGCAATACAATAACTTGTCCACGCGTAAGTCACGTTACAAGGAGCATTTTTGCATCTAACGGCTATAATTTTCAAATTTCAACATCCCTATTTATCTTTTTCTCCAAAATGTTGCTTGAAATTTACAACCCATAAACAAAATGCTCCCTAAAACTTGCAACATGTAGGCAAAATGCTCCCCATTAATATCCATAACAATCCATGTCCTTCCTGTACTTGTGCTGGGTCTGAGATTGATGATTCATCCTTGTTGTGGATCCTGTAAAACATTCATTAGTTGTAGCTATGGTATTTCATGATTGGAATAAATGATAAAATTCTCAAATAATAAATTATACCATAAAATTAGAGTTTTGATACATTGTTGTTGCTCTACAATACAGCCAGATTGTGACACAAGAATCTCTGCTTGTGTTTCTGTCTCATTTTCTAGTGTATGTGCATTTGTATCCTCTAGGACTATTGATGAACTTTCTTTTTGTCATTACTTTATTGACCTTTTGTGAATGGAGTGCCACCACATTCATTTTTCGCATTTACAAAAATAAGGGAATATATATTTAGGGGAAGAAAGAATAGAAATTTAAGGGAAGATGATATTTTACTTTTGAATTTGGATATTTTCAGACTTAGGGATTTCAAATTTTGGGGAAGAAGATTAATAGGAACATCAATATGCTTCCTATGACATGGCTTAGACACGAACAAACTACATTGTTACTTAAAAGTGGCACATCAACAAACTACATTGTTACTTAAAGTGGCACATCAACACACTTGACAAAGTTATTTGATAGAGAGAGTATTTTGATTTACATGATTCAATTTAATGGAGATATTTTTGCTAATTTGTAAATTTTTCAATGCTCACACTTTTAGATTCCAATTTGGTAATTTACTCTTTTTATACATTATCAAACTGAAATATAAACGTTAAATACAAGATCACATTTCTACTATACTAATACTTTTGTAGAAATTTGACAAACGATTGAGACTCAAAAGATGATTGTTTTTTCATTCTTCACATTAATAGAGTTTAAGGATTTTTTTAATTCTTATTGCAAAACATGATTATTACATAGGGATGAAAAAAGGTTACACCGACCGACAAATGTTTATGGTTTAGTCTACGACTTATCAAAATTAGATTAGACATTTTTTATATATAGGTCAAGCGAATACTTTTAAAAAAAGTATGTTTAACTAAAAAAGTTAGACTACATATTATGAAAAAAAATATTTTAAGTCTACTAGACCGACCTATTTAATTAAATATAGATTTTTTTTTTATGCAGATGAGTAGACTTAAAATTAGGATAAAAAACGAAATTGTAAATTTTTTGAGAACTAAAGTTGAATAATCTTTTTATAGGGATTAAAAACAAAACTTTAAAATTTTATAGGGATTAAAAACTTATTTAACTCTATATATATTATATTAAGTTGTGTTAATTTATAAATTTGTTAATATTTTTTTTTTGTAATTTAAACATGTTGACCTATATAATT
>JBBPBP010000002.1:39741457-39751717 GCA_037974735.1 Cicer chorassanicum | reverse complement strand
TATAATAAAATAGAGTTGAAATATAATATTATATAATATTAGATTCTTTAAAAAGTTTTGATAAATATCAAAATAAAACTTACTTCCTCAAAAAAATATCAAAATAAAATTTAAATTTAAGACATATATAATTTGTTAGTCCTACATCACTTATTACATAGTGTGGTGTAGATTTTCTTACAAAATTAATAAAATAAATTTTTAAATAGACTTTTAAATTTTACCAAACTTTTAAAAAGACCGATATATATCTTAAAATCGGACCTATGATAAATTTTAAGTAAAACTCATGCATAATTTTTTTTTAGTATATATCATACTCAAACCTTAAAATTAAAATCTAACTCACCCCAACTTATTTCCTTCCCTATTAATCCCTTATTTATGGAGTGCTCTTCTAGAAGATTGTCGTTATTTCATTTGAACATATATGGAGTACTTTTCTAGAAGAAATCGTAGATATTACACAAGTATACTACATTTATTATTTATAGTTGTATCATTTACTTTAATCAATTTGTTTTTTTTTCATTGAACCAATATGTGATCGTGTACATAGAGACTTCTATAATCCATTATAACTAATTATTTTTAAAGTTGTACACTATTGAGGTCGTCTCATATTTTTTTACTCAAATTGAGGCCGTCCCATAAACAATTACAAGTGATATAAGAGTATCAATATATAAATCGTCCCTAGCAATTAATGAATCAGTCCAATGATTGCATTAATCAATTTTCATTTGTGGTAGACTGGTTGTGGATATAAATTGAAGACGTATGATTAAGGTTTTTTATTTTATTGTTTTTTATTTTATTTTTTCGTATAATCTAGAAACTGAGATGTCTAAATGAGTTGAATATCCAACGACTAATTGTAAATTTATAATTAACTATTTTGGTAGAATAGTTATGTTTATGTATTTAGAGGTAAATTTCAGGTTAAAAAACTCTCAATAAGTGCTTATGTTTTTTTTGAGTGATCATGTCAATGAAAGAACTTTGTTTTTTGACGTGCATTCTTTAACTATTTAAAATAGTGTTAAGTGAGGTGATGAAAAATGTTTATTAAAAACTACAAAAGGTATAAGTGCAAGTAAACACTACACTTAGAAAAAAATAGATTTTGTTTGATTGATCGTGCTTAAAATGATAATTAGAATGAGTTTTTATAGACTAAATGTCAAAGCATAAATTCTATCGACCACAAATTATAGTCAACTAAAAATTGTGCCTTTCCCTCGACTATCTTTTATTTTTTGTGGCCGTGTATAGAATTGTGAGTTGTCTTGTGCTACAATTCCCACATTGTTCGATTTGATTTATTTTGTTATGGAACCACATGTTCTTATAACCTCATGTTTGATAGATCAAACATGTTAGTGGAGAGGTTGAGTTTTTGCTCAATTTGGTGATGATGGATGAAGACTTGTGTTTTTAATGGCCCTCTTTCTGTACTAGTTAATGGGAGTCTCACAGAGGAAGTTCTAGTTTATAAAGGGTTGAAGCAAGGAGATCCACTTGCTTCTTTCTTATTTTTGATTGGGATAGAGGAATTAACGGGGCTGGTTCGTAATGCAAAAGCGGGAAATTTGTTGCAAGAAGTAAAGGTCAGTGAAAAACTTTTGTGCAACAAGGAATGGGATAATTAACTTATGGATTTTAATAGCTATTTTGAGGGAATTTGAACTAGAATCTGGGTTGAAAGTAATTTTGCAAAAAGTAGTGTGATTGGTATAAATTTATAAGAGCACTTTATTTAGGCAACATCGATATGCCTTTCATGTGTTGTTGGAACAGTCTCGTTTAAGTTCTTAGGTTTTTCAGTTGGAGCCAATCCAAGGCAACATGCCGCGTGGACGAAGATGACCAAACATTAGAAGGGAGGGTTGAATTTTATTTGTCTAAATTTAGTTGTTTTTTTTTTTTTGAATTCTTAAACTAATTCCGGTACTAATGACTTAAAAGTTTTAAAGGATTTGAGGTAGCAACAAAATAAGTAATGTAGAAGCAAATATAACACATCAGATTTTATACTAGTTTACCACTAACTTGGTAGCTACATCTAGTCCCCACACAAACAAGGATTTATCCACTAATTCAAAACTTGAATTACAACAACATCTGACTCTACAAGTCAGTCTTCTCAAAACCACCCGAACCTATACACTTTTTAAGGCAAACTACACGTTGATCCTACAAGTCAAGTCTTCTCTACATAACCTGACACCTACAGATTGTTAGAGGCAAACTAAATCCACTATTGGGCTGGGTAACAAGAGATTGGAACTGATTTGATTTTGCTTCTATTAGGAAGATTGTTTGAATTGTTTTTCCACACTACATCACTTAGAATATTTTACTTTGAACTGATACTTCTCTAAAACTCAAAACACTTAAAAAATATTGAGCTCTTAAGATTTTATGAATAACTTTGGTTTGTAAGAGTTCGTGGATTCTTCTTCAACCTTGAGGCATACTTGAGCAGTAGACTTTAGAGACATGCTAAAAAATATTGTTCATCAGAAGCATGCTAAAGTTACTGTTCATCATAGGCCTGCTAAAGTTACTAGAAGCACGCTGATTTACTAGAATCACGTTGAGCTTCGAGAAGCATGTTGAAGTACCGGAAGCACACTGAACTACCAAAGGCATGTTGAACTACCTTAAGCATGCTGTCAAAGGCAGATACACATACTTTTCCAGAACCTGCATTTGTCTGATTATGAGGATTTCATTGACTGATTTGGATTCGTTTCCTATGACCTTTTTAATTTCTCTGGTGTGTCCTTTGGTCGATTCTTTTTGATTTCCTATTCTAAATCTTGGTTCCAACAATTTCCCATTTGCTTCTTATTTCTTCTTTTGATGTTTTTCTTCTTATTTCTTGCTTTTGATATCTTCTTTTGATTTCCTATTCTATCAACTGCACGCTTAATGAAGCCATTAGACATTAAATTGTTCTCACAAAATACCTTTGTTAACATCAAAACCACATAGAAGAATTGTTCATAGGACCAACTAAGTTCCAACAATGGAAGCCAATCATCTCCACAATGCGTAAAAGATTAACTACATGGAAAGGAAAACACATCTCTATTGAATGGTAACACTAATCAATTCATTTTTATCTAGTTTACCACTGTACTTCTTATCATTTTACAAAATTCTCAAAGTTGCTACTAGAGAGATAGAAGCTATTCAAAGGAAATTCTTTTGGGGTGGTTTAGATGAAAGGAGAAAGGTGAATTTGGTTGGTTTGAACATTTTTTACTTACCAAAGGAGTTTGATGGTCTCGAGAAAAAAATATCAAAATATTTAATGTTGCTCTACTGTTGAAATGGCAGTGTTGATGCTTAGAGGATAAAGGGCCATGTGGTATGAGTTGTTGTCCCACTGATATGGTAATTTAACTAACATTTTTTCTTCTAGTGCAACTCGCCTTGGTAAAACTTCGTGTTGCTCAATTTTGTGGTGTGACTTAATATCCATAGAGACCACGATTCACGCTGATACAATAACTTTTGGAGAAACAATTCAATATAGGCTTGGAAATGGATCAATAATAAGATTGTGGGAAGATAGGTGGTTGAGTGCTACTACTGATGAGAGAATTGTTGTTGATGCTTGGAATATTACATGACCCATTTAGATCTGCATATGTTTTAATTATTAATAGATTAATTCCAACGTATAAACCATTCTCATTTATACTTCACCAATTCCGTTGAATCAATCTACAAGAATATTCATTCTTCTACTTCTCTCAACCTTTGTGAGTTCTATGTCATAAATAACATTACTTTCATTTAATATACCAAGAAAAAATACCCTTTTTTTAAAGTATTAGCATGAATCAATATAACAAATTCCCATCACGTATGTTAATTAATTAATAAGTCTACTAAAAGTTACACATGTTACAAACAGTATATAGCCCTAGAATACAAACACACATCAATGTATTTTGCATGGACCTCAACCTTATAACTGTAGCCATAAAAATCATTAGATTTAAAGAGATAAAACTTTCTTCTAAATCTAATAAAATCTACCGATGCAGCACCATATTGCGTTGTAGATGATCCAAACACATTAATTCTGCGTCTATTCTATTTTCCAACCACACACAATCTAAGTATATAAAACTACATCCTTATTATTTACAAACTAGGCGAATCAACAGCAAACTTAACAACTGATCCAAGCTCATCCCAATTATCAAACATTAAGAACTCATTCTCAGCCTGTTGCTTCATCCACAAGTTTGAATTAGATAGTGTTAAATTTTGTTGAGGTTGTTGTGACACTTGACAACTCATCAACTGATGATTCCTTTGATCAATGTTTGTATAATTAGTATTGATCATGACTTTGTCTTCAATATTCTTATGATGATTCTCATGACATGCACCAAAATTGATATATGTCTGTTGATTATTTATATTAAATTCCATATTGCTGCTCATTCTGCTGCTCTTCTCATGAATCATCTGACGCTTGGTACCAAATTGTTTCACCTCTGCAATTTGTTGTTTCCTTTGTGATACATTTCTTTTGAAAATTCTACATAATGTCCAAATTTCCTGCATGTCATAGCAAATCATTATATTAGGACATGTTTGTTTAATCTTAAAAAAATTTATTTATAATCATACAAACATATTTATTTTCTTTTAAACTTACGTAAAATATAAAAAATTTATAAGTTAGATTCTGATCACAACAAGTACATATGATTCATGTCTATTTATAAATTTTTAAAATAAAATCATTTTTTTTAAACAAATGCACTCTAAATAATATAAAAAAAAAAGTGTAAAAATATTATTTCTCATAATAAAAATGTTATATAAGTTACTTACTGCTTCTTGGGCAATATGAGCATCATTCTTATAAGCACAAGGAACATTTGTATTAGTATGAATATTAGAAGGAAGACGAAACTCATGCATCATCCAATCAGTTTTGGTGCCTTTACCAGCACTACCACGATAATAAACTAATGTTTTTTTGAGTCCAACACAATCATTTCCTTCTCCTCCATTTGAATACACTGCTTTGTCTATTCCAGTTGCTTTCCAAAATCCAGACCCTGTTATTACTCTATTAGGTCTAATGCTGTTCCTATATTTTCTTCCTCTTTTGCAAAAAAAATAACCTTCCTTCTCTGCTCCAGGTACACTTGCTTCTACATGTATATTAAGTCTCAATATAGTGAAAACAAAATAAATAATAAAGTTGCTCTATGTAGAGAAGTGGGTTAGAATATTTATTTTAGTGTAATTGTTACATGATAAAATTTTACACATTTAATGTTATACTTTTTTATTAATCATAGAAAATATATTATGCACATATATTTTCCTTTGTTGCTGATGCCTAGCTTGATGAGTGGCTTTTAAGATGCTGTTGTGATTAATGTTATTTTATAATATATATTTAGTGATGAAATTAGAAACAAATTTAATCTCTTTCTTCTTTGAATTTTGTTAATTACTAATATAGTTTTTTTTTTTGTTAATAACTGATTTTATAAAAAAAATTCCGAAACTTTGTTATTTTAATCTTAGTATAATATTAAATTTTTATTTTAAATTAATTTAAAATTGTGATTGGTATAGCTAGGAAATACTATAGCATATAGTCTCAAATCATGGGCTTTGTGCATGCAAATATTATCGCCATGTTTTTTTTTTCCTTTCATTTTCTTTTCGGCTTGTGTTGATTGGATGGAAACCCTATTGTTAATTACATAGTGAAAGAAATTATTTAATATTCTTCAAAACTTGTAAATTCAAGAGAAATAGAAGAATGAATAAATTGAAAAAAGAAAATAAAAGCTATAAATAGAGTGAAATAAGACATACTTGGAAGATCCCAAGGATCATATTTGTAGATATCAATTTGTTTGATGAGATCAATAGCAATAGATTTGTTATCAAGTTTCCTTCGAAGATAAAAAGTAACAAGTTCTTCATCAGTGGGATGGAATCGAAATCCAGGAAGTGGAACATCATCGTCTACATATTCATTATCTTTGTTGAAATCATTGTTAACACCCATCTTCTTTTCACTCTATGTGTGTGTGTTTGGTTTTTCTCTAAAGATATAAAAGAAGAAAAAAAAGTCGTGGAAGAATTTCAATGAAATGGAGAACCTTCTTTAGATTTTTAATTAATTAATGAAGTATATAATGAAAAAAATAAATGGTGTGAGGAGAGTCGTATGATACGGATGAAATATTCATGTTGGTCAAGTCATGTGGTTTGACTTGTGCCATTTATGGTGGATGGCTGGACTCAGCTCTATTGTCTAATTCAATTGTATCTTATAATATTCTCTAATTATAACTTCTTCGCACATTTATTTATCAATAAATATAAGATTATCCACAAATTTTTATATGTGTATATATTACTCTTTTTGAAAATAATCTCATATTAATATTATCGATTAACTAAATTATGAAAACTTAACATTAAATGTATTTATATTAAATGTATTTATACGCAAAGAGTGATATAGTAATAGTTTTACACCTTAATTATACTATCAATTTTTTTTTTTAGCATCGTCTATTTTTGAAAAATGTGTGTTAGGTCTATTATAGGATAGGTTGTAAGTCAATGTCAATCGGTGTAATCCCACCACTATTTAGAAAGGTTAAATATTTTGCACCAACATAGTATAGAGTTTCTTAATTAGGTTTATTTTTTTTTAAATAACATTTTTTTGAATTTTTTTATCAATATTAATCTCTTTTTAAAACTATAACTATATATCAATCTATTTTATTTTTTGGTATAGGAGAAAGTCGTCATTTGCAAATAAGACTTTCTAAAGAAAATTTACTTTTGCAATGACAATTTAGTATTGTATAGTGTTTCTTTTTTATTTTTAAAATAGAAGTCGTCTTTTGAAAAAGAAACTTCATACATCCACTTTTTTTAAAAAAATTTAACAAAAAAAAAATATAATCATATAAAATTATTAAAATTGTTTCATAAGAAACAACAACACAAATTTTACAAAAATTACATAGATTGACTAGAGTTGCTAGTAATATATGGACAATATTTTCGAGTATGACTAATTAACCGACATAGTCTGCATTTTCTTAGGACTTTTTCTCTGACGTACATTTCAATTCTAATATGGGTATTATTTAGATGACCTTTTTTAATTTTTCACATTTCAGGATTGTGATACAGTACTGATTCACCTTCATATGGGGGCCAATATCCTTTATTGAATATAGGTGGAAACTCTTCTTTGTAGATTTTAAATACATTAACAACCTTGTACACGTCAAACAGATACACTAACTAGTTTTGACGAGCGTAAAAACATGCAGTTGTGACATGTGAACAAGGCACATGTATAGCCTACAATTTTCCACAGTCACACTAATTTCAGAATTGTGATATACTGTTTCTTTGAAGGTTCACACCAATCACACCAATTTCTTTCTTGGGTTTACTATTTCATGCAACATGAAAGAATAACAATTCCGGTCTATTTGCATGACTTGGTGAGTGTTAGACTTACTAACTTCATATTTAATCTTGTCCATGCAATCATCTATGTACACTCTACCAGAAGCTAATGATGTCTGATGATGTTGTCCTCTTTCTGCATATAAAACTCTCAATTTATAGTAAGTTAGTTGGATCAAAGCAGTGATTGGGAGATTGCATGTACCATGCACTGCATTTATTGACTCATCAATGTTTGTTGCCATGTGTCTGATCGTCGACCTTGAGAATACGACATAGTCTATTGTTCTGGGGGAATATTATGGATCCATCTTAAAGCCTTTGGATTTACCATCCTGATTTCATTGCGATAATATTTGAATGATATCTCGCTTAATGCATATCGTGTTATAAATGAGGTAATTAAAAATTATCAAGTATTATAGATAAGTGGAAAATATACTAAGAAGAATTAGATCATTACTCATACATACCACTTTTTTTTTAAGTTTCTTGTTCTTGAACTCTCATGAAAATTTATGCAATGTATAGGAAGCAGTACACATGTGTTGACGAAAGATCATGCCAACTTTTGTAAAATTTGTGTTGTTTTTTATAAATAAAATTTAATGAATATTTTTTTTCGTTAAATTTTTAAAAAAATATTGATGTCTAAAGTCCTTTTTTCTAAAACGACTTATATATTTAAAAATAAATAATAAATAAAACCACACAACACTAAATCGTCATTGCAAAAGTCGACTTCTTTTAGAAAGTCTCATTTTTAAATGGCAACTTCCTACTATTTCAAAAAAAAGAGGAAATTGGTATGTAATTTTGAGAAGATAGTATATTGGTAATTTTTATTTTAAAAAAAGGGTTATTTAAAAATAAAAAAACTCTCTTAATTAAATATGTATTCATGGATTCTATCCTAGTTGGGCGCTTCATATGGAGGAGCGTCTCTTGAAAGATGTTTACTCCTAAAATGGATATATGTATATACTACAAAATTTCAGCTTGGATAGTTTTGACAACCAAACAAACTTTTTGTCAATAAAAAAGAGAGATTGAACTAATATGTCCAAATATCTTTCTGTGATTTTAGAAGTGAGTATCAATTGCTCTACAATTTACGGGTCGAAGAAAAAATATGCTTAGAAGTTATTATTAATTTCTCTAAAATTAATGTGGTGGACCATGAAGATCATGCCATTCAACATAAAAGGGTGGGGTCTACAATTAATGTCTTGGACCATGAAGATCTTGTCATTCAACATGAAAGGGTGGGGTGACACTGCAAAAAGGAGAAAACGGTCAATTTCATACAATCAAGTAAGTTTGGTATAGTTTTACTTCAGAAAAAAAAAAAAAGGAATTTTGAACATTTTATGTTAGAAAATATATTGGAAAATAAAAATGTGCAGTGTGAGTTCAAACCATGTGAGGGATATTCAGGATAATTTTTTATTTTGTGAAAAATGAACCTGTTCACTCTAATTTGGTGTCATGGTTGTTTGGGAAAATATACTTGAGGTGCTAGCTCATTAGTAAGAGCTTAGTATTGTAATCTCAAGATATCGAGTTTAAATATCTTCAAGGACTGAAGTAAAATAGTCATTTATACCACTTTGATTAAAAAAAATTCCCTTTCTCTATTTTTTTTTAAATCATATTAATATAAAAGTATTTAGATATGACTTATATGATAATAGTTTTTAATCTATTAATGATGAATTTTGTAATATAAATATAGTGTAAAGAATTACTAGAAGTACTGTAATATTAAGCTTGACATGTGGTACCAACAAATCCTAACTCCATAAAGATAGGAAATACAAGAAATATTCTATTCCATTGCAACAAGTAAAAGAAAACATCTAAATAGCTTAGGCAAATATAAAGAAAACCCAACAATTTATTTTCTAGAAATGCAATGAAATAATTCCACACTCCTTTCATTGAAGATGCATGATAATACTTAGATATCATTAACTATTTTCAAGCTTGAATCTTAATAATTCTAACACACTACCACTTAAGAAAATATGCACTCATTTCTAAGGTCTCATACTGCTTGCGTGTGTTAAATCATATTGACCCTAAAAGATCAAATCATTGAAAAATAAGAGACATTATTAGACATTTCCAATTTTATCCTAAGGCAGACACAATCCAAATCACATACACATTAGCAAAGGTAAAATCACATAAAGCATAGATATGTAGATCATATTCGACAAGAGCCCCTCAAAAAATACACTAGGTAGAAAATATTTCACTAATCACTTGATCCTAGAAATACACTTAGCCTAGTGGGGAGTCTATCCAATAACAATTGTGTAAAGATATAAATTAAAATAAAAGAACTAAAAGTCATAGCACTATTCCATCGATTCTTAATTGAATGAAAATGACATTAAACCTTGCTTCTATATAATGCAACAATTTGAGCAATATGCTAGGTAACATACACCATATGTTGTAGAAAATTAAAAATACCATATGCTAGGTAACATACACCATATATATAACTCTAATATAATTGATTGATTAATTCTCAAGTTAAACAAAGTTAATGAATGTTAATAAGTTGACTAACTAGCAAGAGAGACATGAAGATAATTAGAATAAAAGTATGTTTATAATATTTATTTTGAAAATTTATATATCAATAAGTTTGTGTAATAAAAAAATTTCTTGTTTGTATTGTGTTATATATTTGACGGGACATATATAATTATTTCTTATTGTTGTTACACATAATTATTTCTAACTATA
>JBBPBP010000002.1:39714103-39740476 GCA_037974735.1 Cicer chorassanicum | reverse complement strand
AAGTTAAATATGTTTTTTTGTCCCACAAAATTATAACTTTTAAGTTTAGTTCATAAAAAATTTTATTCACTTTTAGTCTCTATTTTGATTTTATAGGGATTAAAAATATCAATTTTTTTACAAAATATTTTTCAGAATAGAGACTAAACGTGAATAAAAAAATTTATAAGAACTAAAAAGTTGATAATTTTTTTATAAGGACTAAAAATAAAAATTTGAAATTTTATAGAGACCAGAATTTATTTTGACTATTTTTTTAATTATTAAAATTTCACTTTCTTTTTAAGGTTAAAGAAGTTTTTCGACCCATAAATTTTTGAAATTTTGATTATAGTTCCAGTAAAAAAAATCACGTTTTTTAGTCACTACAAAATTATCATGCAAGCCGTTTTATTCTCTATTGGAGGATCAATATATGTTTTTGAATTATTGTTTTGTACATATGTTTACAGTACTAAAAAAAAGTTCATCCACAAAAAATGTGTTCAAAAGTTGATTTCTATGTCCATATTTCAAGGATTTTTATCTTGAGTATGTGACATTTAAAAAATTCATATTTAAATTATCACAAGTTAAAAAATCCTAAACTTGTGCGAATGAATTTTTAGTAATGTTTTAAACATGTTTGCAAAAAATCATTTAAAAAATTAAAAGTTGAATGATATTTTGTATCAGCAAGGACTAAAACAACTTGTAGAATAATTTTGTAGAGACTAAAAAATGTGATTTTTTTAACAAGGATTAAAAACGAAATTTCAAAATTTTATAGCGACAAAAAACTTATTCAACATTTCTTGTTATTAAAGATACCATTTTAAAGATTATAATAAAACTCTAAAACTTTCAAGATAGCCCTGTTAATACATGTATAATTGATATATATAATGAATGATATGAGAAAAAAATTGCATTGTCAAAATAAATTAATTTTACACAAACAATTAATAAGAACAATTGATTTTATCATCTCGCCATACACGATTGTATCTGTCATCATAAAATAACTATATAATCAATGACTCGTATTGATATTTATTGTAAAATTATATACAATGTATGTCCATTAAACTCTAAAGATATATAGACTTTATGCTTAATTGCACATATCCATAAAATTACAATAAAATCTTCTAAAAATTTAATTTTTAATTTAAAAATTATTTATTTTTATAATTTAATTAATAATATATAATTAATATATATATATATATATATATATTTTGTCTTATATCATGAGATTATATATCACATCATTTAAATATATCAAATTATTATTTTTTATTAATTTTTTTGAAAAGAAAATAAGAATTATCAAATTTATAAAATATAAATACCAATTTTGCAAATATGAATCAAACTCGAAAGTTTAGCAAATTTGACCATTTGCATTCCAACAGGTAAACTCAAACATCTATCTAAATCAGAGACGACTTGAGAGCCTCACAGAAAAAATTATTAGAGTAGGTGATGTGATAATTATGAATGTACGAAGAGGTCAGAGTCTCAGTTAAATTAGATGATTGAAATTAGTCTTGAAAGAAACCTTCTTTTTCTTCTTAATGAAAGGACTAATAATGTGCGGGATTATTATTAATTTTGACCATTAAGCCACTCGTTAAAAAATTAAATAAAATTGTAAAAGTTATATATTTTTTATTTTTTATTTTTTTAATAAATGGTCTAGTATCTTTAAGACACTTATTAAATTAACCTTAATATTATTATTATTTGTTGGGACGTGCAATTTGTAAGGGATGTTTGTTTCAAATTTAGAAATCATCAAATCACATTCCCAAATAGATTGGATATGAGTATATTCATGCCACTTAGAAAGTTGATAAAGATTCTTAATTCGTAAAATAAAGATAACTTCACATAACTTCCATAATTCACATGGATTTATTTTGAAGTGAGAAGATGGGAATATACATTTCATAGAATTTTATATAATGTTTAAAAAAAATATTATAACTACAAATTTTTTTGAGAATGTTAAATTATATGTTAAACAAACACCCTCTAAAGGAGTTGGGAATCAGATGCTTTGTTGAAAACAATTATACTCATCTCTCCATAATTTTTATGTTATATGATTTCATATTTTAAAAGAGTATATTTTTAAATTTGTTGTAACAACCCTACATATTAATGGAGTATCATAGATTTTCTCGAAGCAAAGTTTGGATCTATGTGTGACCATGTCCCGATCCTATACGGCGGCTATACAACAAAATATCCCTTTTAATTTTTTATTTAAAATGAAAATTCCCACTTTGTTATGGACTTTTTTTTGCCGCACATTGAGAATTCAGTGCTAAAATTGTTGTCAACAAGCAACCAGACAAAGAAATTAAATTATTTTGGGGACCATTTATCTTAATGGACCTCATTCTAAGTCCTTGGTCAAAATTAATGAAATTAACAAAAAAAAGTATACTGCAAGACAAAACTAGTTTTGACTTATGGAAATTTTAGGAGACGGAGTTGGCAAGTTACAAAAGAAAGGTTCAAGTCCTCTTTAACTGCTTTTCATTTGTTGTTAAACTAAAGATGGTATAATAATGTTCTTCTAAAGGAGATTCTAAGTTGCAATTCATTACTTATGCGCATATGTAATGTATGTTTTATTTTTTTCAATTTTAAATTTTTTATACTGTGTTAGAAATTGTTATTCAATGTATAGTTGAGTTTTTTAATCAAAATTAAATAAAAGAAAATACAAGATGATTGAAAGATTATATCAAAACCAAAAAAAACAATTATAAAAAATACATAAAGTACCGTCCTGTTAAAATTCTTACTAAAAAAACTCGAATAAAATCACGGTGATATTGAAAACTTTATTCTTTTAAGACAATTAAGTCATCTATTTCTAATGGAGTAAGGAACAACATTGCTATTATTTTCAAAGTCAATCCATAAAAATCTCCATCTAGTATTATAAAAGTTGTTTCAATAGCAAACATAACTCCCGTAAGGTTAGTATGTAGTGTAGTTGTAATCCCTAAATTTAATGCAAAACAACAGGGGAAGCCCTAAATATACCTATGCAGGATCTGGACATCCAACACCATCAGTATTACATTTAATCCAATACTCTTTGGGTGGACGCAAGATCACCTTGATATGTGCTTTAAGAGGATGATCTCCAACTTGGAAGGACTTGAGTTTGAAATTCCTGAATAGAGTTGGAAATTGTGTTAGAAGTGTGATAATTTTCAGATAAAGATACAATAGCAATAATTTTGTTGATAACGGTATGAAAAGCAAGACTCATACCTTCAAATCGGGCTTGATTTATGCAATACCAAATAGTATCAATAATAGATATTATGCTGACCAAAATAACATCTCTACATTAACGTGACCAACCTTTATCATCTATGACAAGGAGATTATGAGCCAAACTAATATCTTGAGAGTGAAAAATAAAGCTAAACCAAAACTAGAGCTTAGTGACAAAAGAGCACGATAAAAAGAGATGAATGTTAATCTCCATTTTACATTTATAAAGCTCACATCTTGAGACAATTTGACAACCTGGAGTAACTAAATTATCACTAGTAAACATCTTATTATGCGACAATCTCAAAAACCCGAGCGACTTGGAAGAAGGAATGTTATTATGCCAAATAGCTTTGACCCAATGGATTTGTTACCTATAAGACCCTAAATTGTGCTGGAATTTATTAAGCTACATGTGTAATATATTTTCCACCTAATAAAATTTTAATATATGATTTTAAATATCTCCATTAATTTAAATTACATTCTCGAAATATATATATAAATTAATCAAGAAAATTGGTAGTATCACGTTTAGAATTTTTTTAAGAATTATATAGCTCTTTTACTAAATTTGTTTTGTGGTATTATTATTTTGTTTTGTTTTAGTTATTCATTTAAATGCATGTATATAGTATGATTTGACTTATGTTTAGAAAAAAAAATATTCAAATAAGTTACAAGGTAGTAAGACAAATGAGTTTGGCCCATAGGTGTGATGAAAAAAAAAAAAAAAAGGTTTCAAATCCCTAACTACCGTATAGTTATATAAAAGGGAAGACGTTGTGTTAGTGTCGTAGAGAAAAAAAAATATGGAGAGGAGTGTCAGAAAAGGAGTGCTGCTTTTCTGTTCCGGTGATCAACGGTTGTGTAAAGAACTTGTTCCAATTTCTTTCAATTTTAGTAAGTCATCTCTACCTTTGAACTTGACTTATTTATATAATCTATTAATATTTTTACTTTCTCTTAACTTAGATAAAATCTTTAATTTTGAAATGATGACTTTTTGATACAAAATTTATGTTTGTAAATTAAAATATTGATTTTTATGGTAAAATTGTTACTGTTGTTACTATTGTTTCTAATCAAAAACTAATTTTTAATAAATGGCTTTATGATGATGAATAATTTTGAATACGGTGTTTGATATTATTGAATAAGAAATCCTTTTTTAGTTTAAAAGCAAAATTGTGATATGCAATTTATTTTCTTAGAAGTGTTCTTGATTTTCTTATGATATTGATATAGAAACCTATTTTGATTAGAGAAAACATTTATCTATGTCAAAAATTAATTTTCATCCAATAGAATTCGTTATAAAGACTAGATCGTGTTTTAATCAATAGAAATCGTTATTGGCTACAAACTTAATTTTTATTTGGTTAAAATTTTATGTTGTGATAGTTTTAGTGTTGAAGAAATTTTTAGAAACCGTATTGATGTTAATTATAATAATTTTTCTATAAATGTTTTGAAAGTTGTTGTTATAGTTATTTATTTTAGAAGATTAAAGTTATGATTTTTATGAGACACTTGTGTGGAGGTTGTGCTGATTTATAAAATAATAATAATAATAATAATAATAATAATAATAATAATAATAATAATAATAATAATAATAATAATAATTTGGTTATTTTTTGAGAATTTTTTTATATTTTAAACTAAATTCAAACCCTATTTGAGTAGGAGTTAGTAGTTGAAAGACAATTAAATACTAAGTTAATTATTACTTATTTGAAGGTGTGAACCGAGTTAAACAAGAGTTTGTGACGTATAATTCTAGAAACAATTTGGTAACGGTAAGGGTATCACTCCGTTCGCTTTCCTACTTGAATTATATGTGATTTAAATGTACTTTGATGTTATGTATTGATTCTGTGTGTGTGTTATATTCAAAATATGTGTTATATTAATTACATGTTTATGAATGATATTATGAGATTAAGTCATTTGCGTATTTTTATTGGTAACGAGTGGTTATTCAAGGTGATGACTTTGTGTCTAAACTAGGTTGGTTTAGGACAAGGTTGATTGGTTTTGGACGCTCTGATTGAGTGATCTATTTTGTTAATAACTAAGGTGATGACATTCATGCATGCATTGGTGGGCTGGACCTAGTCGTGAGTACGTGGCGACAGTTCCTTGAAAAGGCAACGTGATTCATAAAAATACTCAATGATGGGGTACAGAGCATGAAACTTTGAAGAACATTTGTCCAATGGTGGGACATTGTCCAATGGTGGAACTCTTTTCTCGTGATATTTCGGAATCATGCATTGACATGTAGTCTAACAAATATGAGTTGTGCATTTTGGTTGATTTGTATGTCTAATGCTTTGTTATTTATATTTTTCTATAATAACTATATATACATGTCTATTTGCTCTGTGTTTGTTATTTGGAGATAACTCTTACATTTGGCAGGTGACATTCTCAATTTGCTTTCGCACCTGGAGGAGTTTTCAGATGAATAGATGAAGCATTTCTTTTAATTTCTAAGATGGGTAGTGGTGGTCAGCTTTAGAGACTTTATTTCTGTTAGACTCTAGCTTATACCATTTATTACTTTTCTATTTTTGTATGACATTTTTGAATCATAAAACTTGAGTATTCAATTATCTGATTGAGATCTTTGAGGATTTCTAATTAATTATCGATTGATTGTTTGAATTTATATGTGTAATTATGTATTTTGCTTGCACGAAAATTAAAATATTTTCATGAAAAAAAAATGGAATGCATTTTAAACATAGTATTTCGAGATAATGTCCCAAAAAGTGGGATGTTACATTACCCTAAAGGCTTGACAAAAAGATAAGCTTCCTCAAAGCTTAAAAGTTCAGAGTTATTTAATCTCCAAATTAGATGATCATCACAATCAAAATTAGGAATAGTAGTGTTAGCCAACATACAACTTACTGAAGGTAAGTATGTAAGAGAACACCAATTTACCTCTAATAATATTTTATATTTGTATTGAGAGCAAAAAATCAAAGGATATTATTTTTGAAAAGTTGTTTAAGATGAGAACAACAATTTATCTTAATAGATGTTTGATACTTTTGTCTCCGTAGTTTGAGATAGCGTGTCACACCCCAACATGATATTGATTTGATTTTGAACATAAACGAATTAATCAAAAAGTATATGTATTATTGACAAGACAATGGTTTGTTGTGATTAAAATAACACATGTGAACATTTAAATATTCTTAAAAAAAACAAGTAAATAGCCTCAAAACATGTAAAATGCAGTTAATCGTGCTGTTGAATAAGCTATTATTGTGAAAATTGGAGAATACACCCAACTATCATCAAGGCAATTGATACATCACAAAATTTAAAAAAGGCCTTAAAGAAGGCAATATGAGTTATCACTTAATTCATGTAAATTACACTCAATTTTTGTTTATATTCTTGTCATAAAAGTGTTAATGCGTGATTTAAAATATTCTTTGATTTATATGCCGTTGATTAGCACTATTAGAATCTCTGCACATAAAGTAAAGAGTCACAATTGTGCTTAATTAAAAGATAGTATTTTATTTTTCATTCAAATTAATAAAAAATTACATATTTAAGTGGCAAAAGATATTCCAATCATTTTGTTTGCCAAATATAGTATATGTTAGTTATTTATTGTTTGCCACGATGGTTAGCAATTGTACATAATGATGATGACATTTGAACATGTTTACATAGAAATTTAGGATTATTAGTATTTGTTTTTGTAAGGATGTTTAAATGTTCCCACGTAACTCATAAAAGGTACGATCTGCAAGGAATTTCAAGGTGAATATAAACACAACGAAGTCCTAAGAAGAAGATTCTTGAATGGAACAACTTGCACTGTAACAAATTTTCAGGACCGAATGCATTCTTAAAAGAAAAAGCACTAACGAATTAGGATGGGCCGGGAGAAACCTCTTTGATGAGGAGTAGCCGAGTTAGTACATGTCTGAGAACTACATCAGGTTTGATGTCGAGTCCGTGTCCATGTCCAGGTGCAGGGCTTGTCTATGTAGGCCGTAGTTTTTATTAGAATCTATGTCCACATGAGTTCATTGAGGTGTCTACATAGGTTAGAAGATGCTCTTTTATATTCTGTTGAGAGTTTGGATTGCTCCATCTAAGTAGAACGAAAAGAAGGAATTGGAAATACAAAGGGGGAGCCAGAAGCTTCGCTTCCGGTAGCTTGCTTACTCTCCTAGTTAGAAGAAGGCTCTTTGGCGAATTCTTTAGATCTGGGTAGAGTCTCGCTCAGTAAAGAGAGTTGTAGATTCGTAGAAAATGAGAGGAGCCTTGATTCTTTTCTTGGATCACCCAAAGGTTTCATTAAGGCTTTACCTATTGTTCAATATCTATAGGACAAAAAAAAAAACATCCAAGGAAAATGCCCTGCAACCCATTACTGCCTAGGGAACCCGTTTGCTTGCTTGGCACGATAAACTAAAACAAGATGATTGGAAACTGGCTAAGATATGACTCTATAATCAGCTAGTCGGAATTGGAATATGCTTTTACCCTTGCTTGAACAGCTTTACTCACTGGCTTTGAAACTAGATAGCAACTGTAATTGTAATTGGATGGCAAGGAAATCACAAGATTGCTCACTTAAAACCTAGCTTGTTGGCTCTCCTAAGTCTATTTCCCTTTCCTGCAATTGGAACTCTAAATGTAGCACTGGATGTAAACTCTCACTTGAAGAATTGCTAGCTTGCCTATAATTCCTACATGAATAAAAGAAAGGCCTGCTTTCAATTTAAAGGCTTTCTCACTCACCGTAACAGACTTAGGCGCTAGAGAACTCAAACAATGTCAAAAGAGGGCATTGGGATTTAAATAACCTGACTTTCAAGCTCACTTAGATATGCCATTTTATACACTCACTTACAAGAGGTAAGTTTTAGAAATATAAATAAACTTTCTTACACTAGGGGAGATTCAGTATATGCTCACTTCAGAAAAGATGAGTAAACAGTCACTTCTAAAAAGGAGAAAGGGGAAGGAAGTAGATTAGGGCAGGCTAAAGCGCCAAGAAATGTATGAGAACTCGCTTATCCTGCCTATGTAACCTATTCGATTCACTCTCCTGGTCCGACTACTTGTTTTTTTAAGGATATTTAAATGTTTCCACGTAACTCATAAGAGGTGCGATCTGCAAGGAATTTCAATGTGAATATAAACACAACGAAGTCCTAAGAAGAAGATTCTTGAATGGAACAACTTGCATTATAACAAATTTTTAGGGTAAAAAACTTGCACTGGTGACTACAACAGGGGAGAAAGTAATGGAGCTTATGAATTGATTGGAAGCTAGATAAAAACAATGGATTATAAATTACTCAATGCATCTTATAATAACTATCACATTTGCAAATAAATATAACTATCACATTTTGCAAAAAAATTATGTTGAGAAAAATAGATATAGAAAAATTAAAGAAACATAATCTCCACAGAAGAATATAACATGAAAATTTTAAAATTGGAGAAAAGTCTTGACCATTGTCTAATGATAATCAATGAATAATATTATGTAAATTTTTTTACAACATATAGACTTCTCTCAAACACTCAGATCCCAATAGATATAAACATAAAATGTATCAGACTGGTGCATTGTAACGAATAACTAGAATGCATATATATAGCTTTGACTTCATTATTCACTTACAAATTTAAGCAATGCGAGACTCTTTCAATATGTATTATTTTAATCAACTTCAAAAATAACCACCTTGGTTTAGAATAATACATCTTCTGCTTCCATTGTCTATATCGACAATCATAGTTCAAAAGAACTATCATGCTCCACCACAAAAAATGTACTTTACTTGAAACTAAATCAATTCAAGAATTTCTACTTGAAGATAAATCACTTCTAAAATTCCTTCTAAATGGTGAAAACCAAGCTCGAAATTTATTATGCAAATTCCATGTTGGCTTTCTGAAGAAATTCTTCAGCAATCGCCACAGTCTCACAATTTACTTTGCATCAATGTCAACCAATGTCCATTTGCATTTCAAACACTTTGTGTAATTCCAATTTTATCAACATATCATTGTCTTGAATTTTATACAAGACAAAATTGATTTTTCAATTAAATTTTTCTATGTGAAACTTCACAACGAAATTTGACATTCTGTAATCGAACACCAAGTAGGTTCCTAAGAAAGAGAGATACAAATAATAACCATGATATTTTTTCTAAATAAAAAGATTTATTTAGAATATCATCATGGTTACTATTACTTAAACAAGTATTCACTGTTAATATACTTTTTTGGTGTTTTTTTTTTGGAAAATTTTACCCCATACCCCCCTAATTATACTTATACCCCCAAAATAGCAAGGAAATGACCGTTTTGCCCTCCCATATATAATAAAAGTCCAAAAAATTTACCATTTACAAGATTGACGTTTCCGGAACTAAACAGTAAGTTTTTTTTTTTCTTTCTAAAATTCCGGAAAGGTTACAAACTAGGTTTCCGTTACATAAGATCATTACTCCGGAAACCCTTTCAAAACGTATCCGGTACACAAGTTTTTTTTCAAAACTCCCGGAAACCATTTTTTAACCTCTCCGGTACACAGGCTTGTTTTCTAAACATCCAGAGACCTTATTTTAACCTATCCGGTACAATACAATTTTTTAAAAATTACCGGATACCTTGTTTTTAACCTCTCCAGTACAGTATTTTTTTTTTTTTTGTATTTCCAGAAACCCTTGTTATAACCTATCCGGTACAGTACAGGTGGTTCTAAATTCCCGGAGACCTTGCCCACCAAGCTTTTCGGAAATTGCATTAATTTTTTTATTTTTTTAAATTTTAATTCATTAAAATTTTATAACTAATTGTGATTTATTTCATTTTAATTTTTCAGTGGGCGCACGAGGAAGAGACGGGAAAATCATCAGAATTACGCGTGACATTGATGCTTCTACATCATCCGCGATGAATCCTCCAGAGAGGATTTGACCGACGACTTCAAGGAGAAGAAGACGGATGATAGTTGAAGAAGATGATGAGGGAGATCATGATTATCGATTTGTCCCAAATGTGATTGTGTATCAGCAGGAGCAGCCTCCTATAGTGCATGAGGAAGAGCCTCGTATAGTACATGAGCAGGAAGAGGCTGCACCTGCTCAGGAGGGAGAGCATATGGAGGAGGAGCATGATGGAGCTCATGGACCTGGTGAGGTCACACAGTATCCGTGTAGACCTTATGATTTATCGGTCCTTACACAGTACTGTCATCGTGTTTCAGCGAGATTGTAGTTTGGTGAGGTATGTTAAAATAATTAATTTATTTATAATTCATTAAAAATATTTAAATTAATTATTATTCTATATTTAATTATAATGTTATTTATTTTGTTTGTATATAGGAGCGACCATTGCTGAAATTGTTGCGCATGGAAAGAAAGTGCAGCAATTTACTCCGCCGGTACTTCCGCGACCCATAGAGAATTGGGTGAATTTTTCAGGACTGAACCCATTACAAAGGGGTAGTTTGAAGATGACTGACAACGCCCTGTTATCTGCGTTTGTGGAAAGATGGTATTCTGAGACATCGTCATTTCACATGCCATTTGGTGAAATGACGATTACTCTAGATGATGTTGCCAATCTTATGGGGTTGCCTATTAGGGGTGAGTTCTACAATCCACCCGATGTAGATAGAGTAACGGCATGTAATCTTGCCATGACGTTATTAGGGGTGACGACGGAAGAGATTTGGGAGGAGACTAAAAAGACCAGAGGTGCGCATTATAGATTAGATTGGTTGAAAGAGGTCTTTGCAAGACAGTGTGGAGCAGAGAGATTTGACTGTGCTGCTCGAGCGTATATGTTGAATTTAGTAGGGAGTACTATTTTCGCTGATAAGAGTCATACTCTTGTTGATGCGAAGTACCTTCCTCTATTCAGAGATTTAGACGGTACAGATAAATACTCATGGGGTACTGCTGCACTCGTAGTCCTATATGACTACCTCTCTGATGCCTGCTGTTATGACACTAAACAGCTAGCTGGATATATGACGCTGCTTCAGCTATGATTTATTTATTTATTTATTTTTATCTTTATTTAATTCAATTGATCATTTATTTATTTAGTTTTATGCTTAATTAGTTGTATATCATTTATTTATTTATTTTAATGTTTAATTAGTTGTATTATTTATTGTTAATTATTATATTATTTTGATTATTATGAATTTATTTTTTATTTTTTATTTTTTATGTTTATTTAGTTGGTTATCATTTATTTATTTATTTATTTATTTTTATAGCTTATTTATATGTATATCATTTATTTATTGTTACTTATTATATTAGTTTGATTATCATTAATTTATTTTTATTTTTTTGCAACAGTGTTGGATTTACGAATATTTTCCAAATATTTGTAATAGAGGTGACCAAGGTGCTGACGCGGAATGTTATGCGCGAATGAATAGATGGTGCTACAAACAGGCCAAGCATAAGCTCCACGAATACAGACGTGTCATTGACGAATTGACACCTGCGGATGTTATATGGAGACCATGGGAGAATCACAGGGGTGTCATTCTGTTTGATGATATCATGCTATATACTGGTCACCTCAGATTATGCAACACTATAGTGAAATATCTGCCAGAGAGGTGTTTGAGGCAATTTGGATATATCCAACATATTCCATCCCTGCCACCTCCGAATCCTCCTAGATTATTTGATGTTGACGTAGAATGGTTGGGATACGTGACGTCAGTCGCAGACATATTGCAAAAGATTCGTCCAACTACGTATCCATCTGAGTGTGACGAGGGATATTTGGAGTGGTTTTATCAGGTGTCTCACCCATTGCTTGTGCGACCAGATGGTGCGCCCCAGGTACCAGATGGTGTACCCCAGGTACCAGATTATGTTGTCCCGACCACTGTTGCAGGTGGTTCTACTTCACAGCCTCGGTCTACTCTACAGCAGGTTGGTGTTCTAATACAGCAGGGGTTGAATGAAGTTGAAGCTACTCCAGATGATGAGTTGTATAAGTCTTTTTGGAAAGCTTTGTTTTTAACGCGTCGTGGATGACATATGGGTTGTTTACATTATGCTTTTGAACATCTATGGGTTGTAATGTCGTTTAGTTTAATTTGACCTTCTGTTATAAACACTTTATGTTAGTTTGTTTTCATATCCATTTATTTTGAGCATTATTGTTATGTCGTTTAATTTATTTTGAACTTCTGTTATAAACACTTTACGTTAATAATAACAAATTGAAATAGAGCAACACTAACGTAAAATATAAAATTAAATAATAACAAGTTATTTTGTAACAGTTTTAAAGCATTAAGCTTCATCTAATGACATTGCATCTACGGATTCTATAGGTGGATTTTGTGTAACACGTGGCAAATGACTTAATAAATAGCCCCAATGTTGTAGACGCCCTGTATATGCAATTGCCCAAGAAGTTGCTTCATTACTGCGATAATTCTACCAACCTGGTACAATATCTGGCATTGGAAATCCATCTTTCATCTTTAACTGCAAAATAAGATCATTTGATTATTTTAAAATTAATATATAAAATTAACAAAAATGAATACATAAAAAAGTTAGACAATCTTACCAGAACCCAATGATTTCCATTAACAAAACCAATACATATGATACGATCATTTGTTGTCGTTCCTGAGTGTGAACCCCTCATAGGAAAGAAAGTCATTGAAAATGTTTGACCAAACGTGACGAGAATAACATTATATGTTGTTGCTATCACGTAACCCATATTAGGTATGGACAACCATTTCTCCACAGGTTGAACACCTAAGCTTGATATCTTCAACGAATCTCTTACTTCTCTAATTCGTCCTGTGAATAGCCTATCATATGGAGTTACATGCGAAACAATCTCCTGGTCCAAGCTATTGCGGACCAAAGACCAAGACTCCTCACCATATCCAAGAAATAATACAATAGCGCGAAAACCACAATTTCCATCCGCTGCCACATCAAATATGTCATCAATGTATGGCAGAATAATTTCGGGAAATTGTTTCCACAACCTATACTTTGAGGATTGAGATGGTTGAGAGGGTTGTTTCTTTGATTGAGAGGGTTGTCTCTTCTTTGATGACTGAGATGGTTGTGAACCAGGATCTTCACAATGTGTTGCATTAACATGCTCAAAGTAAGAAGGGTCTCGATATACATCATATCCATCCGGCTTCTTACCCTTACTCTTCTTCACTCGGCCTTTTGTTTTAACTTTTTCAGGTGGTGGACACATCGAACTTATAGTTGGAAAAGCAAGTTCACGCACCTTACTCTTCAACACTCGTTTTCCTATAACATCGAGTGATCGAAAGCGTTTCCATAATGCATTCATCTCTGTAGACATATCCAACTCTGATCCATCTTCTGTGTCTTGAGTGAGTTCACATTCCATGCTTAATTTTCTCCATTGAATATCCACAGAATCTAGAGGAATTGGTTCACCCATCAATTTATATTGTGTCAATTCACAAGCACAAGTTAACACGTATGTACTTCTAAGAGAGCACCCACATACAGATGAATCAGTACCTACCCACTCAACTTTCTCAAATTCTACAGCAATACGTCTTTGAGCTTCTCTTGATACAAATGTATTCAATCTCTGATAAAATGGATTGTTGTGTTCATGATCTTGGTCATAGAAACTTTTCTGAAATGAGCCTCTGATTTTTTTTATGTTGCAATCTTATCATATTGTTCATAGCTTCCCAACATTTGCACAAGTCACCCATGCTGTGTTCCAACATTAACTTCAGTTTCCAATGAGCTGACTCAACCCTGTCATTATGTCATAAATTGTCACAATTGAGCAATCCAACAATATATAATATAATTAAAAAATCAAATTTTTAGAGTCGCATGACATACTTGTTACTCGTTGTGTTCCCCATATGCATTACTCGATTTGTCCATGCTTCAACAAACCTTTCTTTATGAGGAGTCAACCAAGTGTCTTTCACGTAGTCAACAAACACCATATTATCGACACATGATTGCTCAAACATTTGCAGACGCATTATATACTCTTTTTCATCACTGCAATACATAATGTCTTGCCACATATTCAATACTAACTCTTGTATATCCTTTAAGACATATTGCTTGCATTTTGCTCCAACATTTTTGTCGATATGAAATCGACAAAGCAAATTAACAACATGTGGAAATACAATGCCAACTGCATTCATCAATGCAAGATCTCTGTCAGTCACAATTACTTTAGGAAATTTGTTTTGTGTGACAAACAGTTCTTTTAGCTTCTCTAAAGCCCAGCAAAAGTTTTCTTCCCGCTCAGATTCCAAATAAGCAAATCTAACTACAAATGTCATCTCTGTTGATGTCATACCAACAATTTCAAGTAATGACATCCTGTATTTATTGGTTTTGTAGGTACTGTCCATAATCAACACAATCGGAAACAAATTCAACAACTTCACTGAATCTGGATGCGCCTAAAAAATATCTCTCATAACATCTGAGTCTTCACATTTTCTATTCCAACACACATATTTTGCATCTTCAATTAACTTGAATAAATGTTGCATCTCTGTTCTATTACCTCTCACATGCAAACGAATCAAACTCTTCTGCTTATAAATTTGTGAGATCTTAGTAACATTGTTCTTATCTCGGTCTTGCAATGAGAGTAATATGTGTCTTGGTGCAACATTATATTTTGTTAAGTCCTGAACATGCTTTTTTTCTTCTTCATCTAAACGTCCAACAAATGCATGCCCCTCCAAAGTATCAGGTAATTCATGGTTGTGAACTCCACAAATTACTTTAATTGTCCATCCTGAACCATCTTTTAATGGTTTTGATCTAAGTTTGAAATGACAATCACACTTTTTTGTTGAACTTCGAGTTGAGCTAGCAACATACTTATATTTTCCTCCTTTGTCGCAACCTAATATTAACTTATTTCTCCTTCCTTTCTCTCCTGTCTCTATATATGATCTTCTGATAATAACAGTAACTTTATTTTTGATACCGATTTCTTTAGTCCAATTCACAACAGCGTCTCTTGTAAGAAATATCTGAAATAAAATTAATTATAAATAATAACCATAATATATTTTGACAATATTAATATTAATTAAAATTATTCATACCTGATCTGTCTCAAAAATATTTGTTGTATCGACGTATGGTTTATCCAATAATGGCAGCATTTGATCCATATCTGTCAACATTTTAAAAAATTAATAGAATTCAAAAAACCTAAAAAAAAATTAAAAAAAAAAAATTGTGTACCGGACACCTTATATGATGAAGGTTCCCGGAACGTTGATGTGTACCGGATACCTTGGAAAATAGGTTTCCGGAACTTTGCTGTGTATCGGATACCTTGGAAAATAGGTTTCCGGAACTTTGTTGTGTACCGGATAGCTTGAAATAAGGTTTCCGGAAATTTTGAAAATTTTGATGTGTACCGGATAGCTTGAAAACAAGGTTTTCGGAATGCACCTGTGTACCGGAAATCTTCTTAAAAGGTTTCCGGAACTTACCGGACACATTGGACCAACCGGACTTCTTTTTTACGTTGACGAAATAGTGAAAAAAAAAATTACTCTCACTTTAGTGAAATAGTAAAAAAAAATTGGAGGGCAATTTTGGCATTTTGAAATTTTTTTGGGGGTACAGGGTAAATTTTTCTTTTTTTTGGGGTGGAAGTAAAATGTATTCATTAAATATGGGTTAATATATGTTCATAAAAAAGCCCAAATTTTATTCTTTTCCAAATTCATGTTTCGGCCCATATTTGACTTGTCATTTTTATTGGATTTATAATTTTGGGATTACTTTTGACCAAAAAAATAATAATTTTGGGTCTACTGTGTCTTCTAATTTATAAATAAACAAGTAAGAGAAGACCCAACATATATTTGTAGGTTGTGTTTCTATAACATCTTTAATTTGATTTTCATTTTGGAATGGATCATTCTGGCTTCAATTTCTGCATAAGCAATTGGTTACTGATATCAGTAGGACATATTAACTAAGCACACAAACTCAGTCCCTACTATAGAGAAAACAGAGGAAGAATTTGAACTTAACACTATATTTCATTCACTAAATATTATTACAAAGCTTAGTTTACATGTTTTTATATAAAGGAATTCTTAATTTAAGCCAAAAGTATTAAATGTAGCTTTTAAATTCTTTTAGGATATCTTAATTTAATTAAAGTACTCCCTTAATATTTTATCCCTATAAAATCTCCAACGCTTAAATTAGTTTCTATAAAAAAAAATGAGTCTTGCAAACAAGTGTATTGAAGGTATTAGTTAGAGTTAATAAAAAAATTATTTTGAAAATATAAGTTAAACACTTGTCAATATAATAAATATACATTTTCATTCAAACATATTGCTTCAAACTCAAATATAAACAAATAAAAATAAGATCTATTTAATAGTTCAAAATATAATTAAAATCTAACTAAATTCACTTTATTTAATGCTTTTATTCTGTAAATGCCCTTCAATGAAACAAAAATCCATACAAAAATTAAATGAAAAAAAGGTAATTAGAAAATTCAGTTACTTTTTAGATTACATCCAAAATTTATAAATGATATTAACCACTATTCTTAATATATTAAGTGTAGTTAATTAATTTAACTTATAGTTGAGACCGGAAAAATACTTCTATTGATTTTTAATCAATACCTTACACATACTATTGTTAGGATTCTCTAAATTTTATTCATTTTTACTAAAGTCTACACTATTTGGTGGAATCCTCCTCATGGTCGAGCTCACACTAATTAAAAGATTTTACTTCGTACACCAATAATCATACCTCAACCCACATTTTCATCAAACTATCCATTATATTAATTATTCAAAAAAATTGAAACGATGTGCTCCACGACATGAGTTAAAGAAACTACTAGTAAACATAATTTAAATTTTATAGAACACAAACTTGTTTTCAAAATTTTAAAATTTGAGCTTTTTTAAACACTATTGTGATCTAAAAATATTGTCAAAAACACATTTATATTTCAAAAAACTTTGAATTGAGTTTTTCAAAACACAAATGTGTTTCGAATGTGTGTTTTAAAAAACTCATTTGTAGAAGATATTTTATTTTGTTTTGTTGAGTATGACTCATAGGTAGTAAGTGGACGGTTTGGTCGAACTGATTGCTTTGAGGGCAACTGAGGGTGCAGAAGACAAATGCTGCCCAAGGTATGGTTCAGAGGTATTATTGTAATCTGAACCTTATTATTACTATTTAAGCACAACTTGGACTCTACAAACCCTAATTCATTATCTAATAAAAGGAACTATAGCTGAACTGCAGTCGGAGACGTATGCATCATTGGCCGAACTTCGTTACCAAATGTCTTGTGTTCCTATTCGCCATTTCTCTTTGTATTCTTTTAAGATCTTATTTTTGTTCTAACAATTGGTATCAAATGATAAGTAACTTTGGTCCAAAATTCAAGGTGGCAAGGTTCGACGGAACGAGAAACTTTACATTGGGGTAAAGAAGGGTTAAGGATTTATTGGCACATCAAGGTCTTCAAATGGCAATGTGTGAGGAGAAATCGACAGACATGTTAGAAGTCGATTGAACGAAGATGAAGGATAAGGTCGCAACGATGTTTCGTCTGTATGTATCAGATGATGTGATGTATCATATCCTAGACCTAACATCTCCCAAGGAGGTCTGGGAGAAATTGGTAAGACAATATTTGAAGGTGCAAACACGAGACTGGGGGGTTGAATTGTGTTTGACAAAGTTGATAACTTTTTGCTAATTTGATGAAGTCTGGTTGTTTTTATGAATTATTTAGATAAGAAGCAATTGAGTTCAGAGGCAGGAAAAAAATATAATCATAAATAATTGAACAAATAGATTTATCTTGGTTCACCATTAACTTGGCTACATCCAGTTCCCTCATTTAGAAGGCTTTAATCAACTAATTCAAATACCTTGAATTACCAAGCACCTAACCGGCCAAGTTCGTCTTCTCAAACAGCCTGACAACCCTAGATTGAAGAAGGAACTAAACCACTATCGAGTTGGATACAAAAGATTGGAAATTTAAGTGTTTGTTTATAACAAAGTTGATAATAATAATAATAATAATAATAATAACTCTCACATTATAAGAAAAAATACTTAGAAAATATTTATAACTTGAACAAGTGTTTCTCTCTTTGAACTCTAAGATGAATTTGGAATTTGAGCTTGAGTTCTTCTACTCTTTTATGATTTTTCGATGATATTCTACTTCAGCCTTGAGTATCTATATATAGTTAAAATTATGAGTTCAATTTGGTCCTGGTTTAATTCTGAATTGTATCTTTATTCCTAGTTTAGTCAACAATGATCTTATTCAAAAATAATTCTGAACAAGATGCTTTTTGATACTATGTTCTTTAGCCAATTCTATATTTCTAAATCCTATATGAGCAGTTCTTCTAGATTGAGAGTGAAGATGTGCTTATCGCCTGTTGCTTGTATGTTGCGTATCTTGTGTCTTTCTTCGTTGAGGGAGATGTGTCTTTTATAAAGTACGATTAGTGTTTTTGGTCATTGTCCTGATTACAAGAAATCCACATGATTCATGGAGTTCTATATCGTATCTTTGTGGAATTGATTTGTCAGAGAGATTTTTCAAAAAAGACTAATCTTGTATTAATTCAACGTATCTGTTTGAAACAGTTGGGAAGTAGACGGAACGATGATTAATAAAGAATGTCTTGAGATCTTCAAACAAGTAGCTGATTTAGGTGTTAGAACCAAGTTGATTTTACATTTAGAGTTTTGATGTTAACAAAAGTATTTTATGAGAATAATATATTTTACTTCAAAGAGTATGAAAGAAGATTCATGTTTTTGAAGAAAATCTAAAATAAGATTTGATTCAAATTTATAATTGAAGAAAATATAAAATAAGATTTGATTCAAATTTATAATGGATGAAAAATCTAAAATAAGATTTTATTCATATTTATAATTGAAGAATATTTGAAGAAGATTTGAAGAATATTTGATCAACATTTAATTGAAGATTTGAAGAATATTTGATCAACATTTAATGAAGATTTGAAGAATATTTGATCTACATTTAATGAAGATTTGAAGAATATTTGATCAACATTTTAATAAAGATTTGAAGAATATTTGATCAACATTTAATGAAGATTTGAAGAATATTTGATTTGAAGAATTTACAAAGTCAATCTACACAAAATAGGAACATAATCAATTTGAAGAATTTACAAACTCAGTCTAAACAAGATACAATTCAGAATTAAATAAGGACTAAATTGAAGCCCAAATTTTCACTATAAATAGACACTCAAGGCTGAAGGAGAAAAGTATCGAAAAGCAGAAAAGAGTAACTCAAGCTCAAGGTTCTCAATTCATCTTAGAGTTCAAAGAGAGAAACACTTGTTCAGGTTAGAAATATTTTTTGAGTGTTCTTTTCTTAAAGTGTGAGAGTTATTATTATTATCAGCTTTGTTAGAAGCAACTAATCAAGTTTCAATCTCTTATATCCAATCCGATAGTGGTTTAGTTCCTTCTTCAATCTAGGGTCGTCAGGTTGTTAGGAGAAGACTTGGCTTGTAGGGTCAAGGTGGTTAGTTCCTCAAAAGTTTGGGGTTGTCAGACTGTTTGGGAAGACTGGCTTGGAGGGTCAGGTGCTTTGTAATTCAAGATTTTTGAATTAGTGGATTAAAGCCTTCTGAATGAGGGGACTGGATGTAGCCAAGTTAGTGATGAACCAGGATAATTTTATGCGTCAAATTATTTATGCTTTCACAAGATCCTGAACTTTGGGACTTCGTGGAAGATGGTTATATTGCTCCGAAGAAAATTGATGGTATTGAAATTCCGAGAAAGGAGATGAATGCTGATCAGAAGAAGATGTACAAGATGCTTCATAAGTCCAGAACATTCTTGATAAATGCAATCACCTTCAATGAGTTTGACAAGTGCACCAACAAAGAGACAGCAAAAAGTATTTATGATAGTCTGATTCTAACCTATGAAGGAAGCAAGCAAGTTCAGGAAGCAAAGGCCAACCTCCTAGTCAAAAATTATGAGTTGTTCAAGATGGAAGAAGATGAAGACATTGAAACAATGTTTTTCAGATTCCAGACCCTGGTATCAAGATTAAAGGTACTTGAGAAGAGTTATACTACAGTTGATATTCCAAAGATATTCCAAGCAATCTAACAGAGGAAATGATGATAAATATGACAAGAAAAGCATCATCTGCTATGAATGCAATGAACCTGGACATATCAAGTCAGAATGTCCAAATATGGAGAAAGAGAAATACCGAAGGAAAGATTCCAGACCCAAGAAGAAGAGTATGATGGCTACATGGGATATATCTAAGGAATCCTCTAACGATGAACAAGTAGATTTGGGTATGATGGCTCATACCAACTCTACCTCTGGATCCAGCACAGATTCTGACTCTGAAAGTGAATCAACAGATGAAGAAAATGAGGTATTTTCTAAATTTACTCGATCTGATTTAATTACTGCTATAAATGAGTTTTTAAATATTAATCACAAATTGTCTTTAAAACTAAAAACACTTAGGAAAGAAAATACAAATCTAATTGAAAATGTTAATGTTTTAAAGAATGAAAGTACTAAATTTAAAACAGAAAATACAAATATGAAAACTGATATTACTAAACTTAAAATAGAGAATGCAAATCTGAAAACTGATATTACTGAACTTAAGACAGATAATGCAACTCTGAAAACTGATATTATTGAACTTAAAACAGAAAATGCAAATCTGGAAACTGATATTGCTGAACATAAGGCTGAAAATCTAACTCTAAAAAGTAATTATAGTTCAACATCAATTGAAAATACCATATGTAACTCTGATAAGCATGAAGAAGTATTTCAAGATTTTTTTGATAATGGTATGGAAAGAAGCAAGAATGCATCTATGATTTATGGGGTTAGTAGGAATGGTAAAAGAGGAATAGGATTTCAAGAAAAAGTAATTGAATCTAAGTTTATTTCCTATGATGATTTATGTATTATTTGCTATAAGAAAGGTCACAATAAAATATCTTGTCATATGTTAACCACATGGGCAGACAAGAAATCTTTAAGATCTAACAAACCAGGACCCAACCAAATTTGGGTACCAAAAGATAAAATTGTTTATGTTGCAGATGTTCTAAGCAATCAAATTGAAACACCAGTCATGGTGCCTGGTCAATGGATACTTGCAATATATGAAGGCAAAAAGGTCTATGTTCCAAGCTCTACCAATCAGAAGCCAACTGACTCTGTTGGAAGAAGGACTAGTCAACACAATACTTATCAGAACCAGAACCATATGATGAATCAGAAATATCAGAAATATCAGAAATATCTGGAGTATCAACAGACTCAAAACTGGCAGAGAAATCACACATATCAACAAAACTGGAACTATCATAAGAATCAGAATTACAATCAGAGAAACCCGATACATCAGCAGAAACAGAAGTGGTAGATTAAAAGTCAGAATCAGGAGACTTATTTGAACACTCCAATCAAATTCATGAAGACTACAAACCTGGATGGGAATTCAAATCCCTTCATCCAGACTCTCTAATCAGAGAATAAACAAATTCAGAATCTGAAAACCAGAAAAGAAGAACTAAGAGGGTTTTCATAGTGAGACTAAAATTGTTAACATATAGGTGATATCTTTCTTTAAATTTAATTATTGTCTGATATTATGTTTACTGTGATAACAAGAAGCTTGATCATAAAAATCAAAGCTAGATAAGTATTTTGCCGGTTCTCAAGAATTTAAGAGGAATGATGTTTGGGATCAAGTAACTAGACCAAAGAAGAACATTATTGGAACCAAGTGGGTTTTCAGAAACCAGTGAAGTGGTCAGAAACAAGGCAAAACTTGTCACACAAGGCTACAGTCAGCAAAAGGGCATTGATTACACTGATATATTTGCTCCAGTGGCCAAGTTAGAAGCTATTTGTATCCTACTTTCTTTTGCTGCAAATAATAACACTACATTATTTCAAATGGATGCTAAAAGTGCTTTTCTAAATGGTTATATAAGTGAAGAAGTCAATGTTAAACAACCCCTAGATTTTGAAAGTTCTGAATTTCCAAATCATGTTTTTAAACATAGAAATCCTTGTATAGTCTAAAACAAGCACCTAGTGCTTGGTATGATAGACTTAGTAACTTCTTGTTTAAAAATAACTTTGAAAGAGGACAAGTTGAAAATACACTCTTTAGATGACATTCTTATTATTCAAATTTATGTTGATGACATTATTTTTGGATCTACTAATGGCACTCTTTGCCAAGAATTTTCTAAATTGATGCAGCTTGAATTTCAATTTAGTATGATGGGAGAACTTAAGTTCTTCTTAGGGATACAAATTCAGCAAAGTCAAAAAGGTATATACATTCATCAAACCAAATATACAAAAGAGCTTCTTAGGAAATTTAAGACGAGTGATTGCAAACCTATGGCTACACCAATGCACCTTACTTGTTCACTTTAAAAAGATGATTCAGGCGAAAAAGTTGACAAAAAAAAATTTATAGAGGAATGATAGGATCCCTACTTTACCTTACCGCTTCCAGACCTGACATCATGTTTAGTGTATGTGTTTGTGCAAGATTTCAAGCTGACCCTAGGGAATCACATTTAACTGTTGTTAAGAGAATCCTTAGATACCTAAAAGACACTACCAACCTTACATTGTTCTACAAGAAATCTCATAAGTACAAACTTAGTGGATACTGTGATTCTGATTATGCTGGAGATAAACTTGAGAGAAAGAGCACCAGTGGCAACTGCACATTTTTAGGTGACAACTTAATATCTTGGTCAAGTAAGAGAGAAAACACCATTGCAATGTCAACATCAGAGGCTGAGTACATTTCAGCAGCTGGCTGCAGTTCTCAACTACTTTGGATGAAACATCAACTGGAAGACTACAACATTCTAGAATCCAACATTCCTATCTATTGCAATAACACTTCTGCCATTTGTCTAGCCAAAAACCCTATCTTCTTACATTCTAGAGCTAAACACATAGAGATCAAACACCACTTCATTAGAGACTTTGTTCAAAAAGGGGTACTAAACATTCAATTTGTAGACACTGAACACCAATGGGCTGACATATTCACCAAACCACTACCTGAAGATAGGTTTGACTTCATCAAGAAAAACCTAAACCTTACCTTCATATCTGATTGATGTTGTGATCACTTCAAAGTAGTTTAATTTTACACTAGTTATTATATTTTCTTATATTATGTTATATTTATTTTATTCAAAAAAAAAAGAGGCAGAGTTTCACATTCAAGTCTTTATATCTGATGACAAAAGGGGGAGAAAGATATTTGATAAAGTGGAGAGAAAATGATACTAAGACTTAGGGGGAGTCAAAGAAATATAAAGAAAAGTTGTTATAAAAAATACAAGTTTTGTCATCATCAAAAAGGGGGAGATTGTTGGAACCAAGTTGACTTTACATTTAGAGTTTTGATGTTAACAAAATTATTTTATGAGAATAATATATTTGACTTCAAAGAGTATGAAAGAAGATTCATGTTTTTGAAGAAAATCTACAATAAGATTTGATTCCAAATTATAATTGATGAAAATCTAAAATAAGATTTGATTCAAATTTATAATTGAAGAAAATCTAAAATAAGATTTGATTCATATTTATAATTGAAGAAGATTTATAATGGATGAAAAATCTAAAATAAGATTTGATTCATATTTATAATTGAAGAATATTTGAAGAAGATTTGAAGAATATTTGATCAACATTTAATTGAAGATTTGAAGAATATTTGATTAACATTTAATGAAGATTTGAAGAACATTTGATCTACATTTAATGAAGATTTGAAGAATATTTGAAGAATATTTGATCAACATTTTAATGAAGATTTGAAGAATATTTGATCAACATTTAATGAAGATTTGAAGAATATTTGATTTGAAGAATTTACAAAGTCAATCTACACAAAATAGGAACATAATCAATTTGAAAAATTTACAAACTCAATCTAAACAAGATACAATTCAGAATTAAATACGGACTAAATTGAAGCCCAAATTTTCACTATAAATAGACACTCAAGGCTGAAGGAGAAAAGTATTGAAAAGCATAAAAGAGTAACTCAAGCTCAAAGTTCTAAATTCATCTTAGAGTTCAAAGAGAGAAACACTTGTTCATGTTAGAAATATTTTTTGAGTGTTCTTTTCTTAAAGTGTGAGAGTTATTATTATTATTATCAGCTTTGTTAGAAGCAACTACTCAAGTTTCAATCTCTTGTATCCAATCCGATAGTGGTTTAGTTCCTTCTTCAACCTGGGGTCGTCAGGTTGTTAGGAAAAGACTTGGCTTGTAGGGTCAAGGTGGTTAGTTCCTCAAAAGTCTGGATGCGCAAATATTTTGTCTTCAGAGCGTTGACTTTATCAAATGATATCAGATGCTTGACATGATTATCAAAGGCGGAGACAGTAACTTGCTTGTCATGCTTTCAGAGGTAGAGACAAATTATTTCTTGTCAATTTGAGTAACAGAGGCATAGGAAGAAAATTTCTTGTCAACTTGAGTAACAGAGGCAGAGGAACATAATCCACGTTGAGTTCGTTAGAGGAAAATAAACTACGACATTGCTTTGCGTTTCTAGAGGCAGTGGAACGCAACACTGTTTCTCGTATCAGACTTAGAGAAACGAAGAGAAGTCATGTTGTATCTTTGTCTTTGTCCAGATATCAGAGGATACGTTGAGAGTCTATTGAATGAGGGTCATATTTCTTCAAATCAACTTGGTTCCAACATATATATATATATATATATATATATATATTTATATATTGAACGTATAGAAAAGAATGTAAATGGAAACAAGGAAACATATTTATAATTCAAAATGCAAACTTCGATATTTAATAAGAAAATTTACAAAAGTTAATAACACTTACGAAAGCAACTTACAAAAGAGAGCTTTAGAGAGTTAGCAAGTAGACATATCAAACAAAGTGCAGTTAAAATTGTTTGTTTGTGCATCGATAATCAAACACAATGGAGTACAAGAAGTTGTCATGTACACTTCTGTATTGTTTTGTCCAGTACTTACTATTTTGCAAATCAAACACACTCATAGTCTTAAAATTAATAATTAAATGAGTTTATTTTTTGGAAAATATTATTTTCTATCATTTATATAATTATAATAACTATATATTATTTACTAAAAGTGACGGTGAAATAAAATTTTATTTTTTCTAAATTTTTATTACTCATAATAGTGAATATTGAATATTTTTACGATAAAATATATAAAAAAATTAATATGATATTTATAAACAATCAAATGATGTTTTCTAAATTACAAAAGTCAACAAAAAAACTATTTAATTTATAAAATATCTGTTAATTAATTAATATATAAAATATATGTATAAAAAGCATTTCAATTTATGAATGTACTCTTCTTTTAAATACATATTTCATGCACTATTCCCTCTCAAAAAAATCTTTCAAGCTCCACCACTTAAACACAATGACAAAAAAATGTCTATTAAGTCTAAAATACCCTCCTTCAAGACCACCAAGTGAGTTGTCCAGCCCTACGTACAGTTGGCGCCACACTCTAGAGTCTAGACTGATGTTGCGTGAGAGCTGGAGTCTCACATTTAATAAAATATGTGCCAAAAATATATTGTATAGTGTATATATCAATTTTATTCAATTTTAATAGAATATATCAATTTTTTTAATTTTTTTTATATTTTATTCAATAATAATATTTATTAATTGTATAGTGTTAAATTAGTTCGACCCAAATTTTAAAACTTTGCGTTTTTTATTTTATTCAAAATCCATTATGTTGGTACCCATATATAATAAATAATGCCTTCACATTCATATATATATATATATATATATATATATATATATAAACCTCCTTTGAGTAACATATGTGACTTTATACGAGACTCATTTGACAAAATAACCACAATTAACATAGTGA
>JBBPBP010000002.1:39671060-39714093 GCA_037974735.1 Cicer chorassanicum | reverse complement strand
ACCCTTTAATTATTTATATTTAATTAAGGATATTTTTGTGAAAAACTATTTGGGAACATATTAAATGAGAGAATATATTATAATGAGAGATGAGAAGAATAAGACTTAACTATTGATCAAATTATGAATGATCAAGATTATAACAAAAGTCACTTATTTTTTAAATGGTCATGTGATACTTAAACTACGTTTAATTATAATCATCTCCGTATATAATTGTATATAGACTAAATTTAATCATCTCATATTTAATTGTAACATTTCCTCTCATTTGATATCTTCACCGAATAATTAACACTTCTTCTTATTTGAAGAGTATCTTATATAACAATTATTTTACAAGTGAATCTTATATATGGACCAAGATATTGTCAATTTTAAATGAACGTGCATTTTATTTGATTACAATAAAAACTTCATTACTCGTAATGTACATCCTATTTGACTATTTGTGGAGGATCGCAAAATGAATACTTATCTCTAGGTTCCCAAAGTGGAAAGTAAACACTTTGAAAAGTTTATAGATATCATAGAGACCCACCTACCTAGCTAGGAAACCAAGTGGGTACTATTAAATCATCTCACTCACGTTACATATCTATATACTTTCTCTTTCTCTTTCTCTTTTGTATAATGATTTGACAATTCCTTTATATCAAGAAAATATATAAATAAAAGAGATGACATAATATTTTTATGAAATATTAATATACTTACAAATGCAAGAAAAAATATTTAATATTATATTAAAAATTTAGCAAGTCATTCATATATATTATGGGCAGATTTTTATTGAAAATTGAAAAAAATAATTTTTTTTGTTGATTTATTTTCCTTCTTTCTATTTGGCTATAAATTATAGCAATTTGCTCTGTTTCCAACACACTATCACAAGCCACAAATAACTCACATTTTCATGGCACTAATTTCACACTCTTCAAATTCATTGTACAACTTTGTTGTCAAAGATGGCAATGGAGTGAAAGGCTTAGTTGATTCAGGTTTATCACAAGTTCCAAAATTGTACATACAACCCTTAAATGAAAGAATCAACAAACTAGATTCAAAACCATGTGATATGCCACCAATTGATTTATCAAAGCTGAATGGACCAGATCATGAAAAAGTTGTGGATGAGATTGTTAGAGCAGCTGAGACTCTTGGATTCTTTCAAGTAGTGAACCATTGTGTTCCTTTGGAGTTGTTGGAATCACTTAAAGATTCAGCACACACATTTTTCAACTTGCCACCAGAGGAGAAAGTTGTTTATAGAAAAAATGTGAGTCCAAGTTTGAAGATGAGATATGAGACTAGTTTTGCTCCTGAGACAGAAAATGTGTTGGAATGGAAAGACTATATTAATATGGTATATAGTAATGATGATGATGCTCTTCAATATTGGCCTAGTCAATGCAAGTATGTTCATCTAATTAATTTTTCAATTGGAATATATAATATTGCTTTTAATCAATAAAATATATAATATTAAATTTATCGACCATTAAATTATGTATTCTCCAAATTTTTCAACACAAATTCAATATCTTGTTTTCTTTTCTTTCTTGTTTTTTCACATAATCAACATGTTACATTTATCATATTACTTTATTTTTTTATTTCTCTCTTACAGTGTTATTTAAGTGTACATATGTCCAAATAAATTTTTTTCAAATTTATTTTTTGGGGATTAATTCAATATCATACCAAAATTACTTGTACTAAAACAAAATCACCAGGATTATAAGAAATGTTTTTAGGCAATAAAATGAAAATTTTTAGAGAAGTTAAAATAAAACAAGTTTGAAGTCATATTTAAATGATATTCTCTATAAAGAATTGGATGTTTTGTTGTTGATTTGAGGATGAGTTTCATAGTCAAATCAAATTACATTGTATTAAAAATAAACATTTTAGCACTATTGAAAAAGTTCAAGTGTGGATTGAGATTCTCAATCATTACATCCTTTACTTTTTGTGACTTTATATCTATATCTCTTAATCAATCATTTTTTCTCATCTAAATAATTTTTATTAATTTATTTTAATTACCAATTTTATTACGAAACACACTAAAATCACCGTACACTAAAAATAGAGAATTCATTTTTGCTCGTCTCATGCTCAAGACTAACCTAACAAGTTAAGAGACCTAAAACGGTTTTGACAAATAAGATAATTTTTATATAAAAAAATAAGACTCTTAATAAATGCAAATAATAACATAAAAATTATGCATCTTTCTATATATGCAGGGAAGTTGCACTTGAATATTTGAAGCTATCATCCAAGATAGTAAAAGAGATGTTGGAAATATTAATAGGTAAGTTAGGAGTGGAAGTAGATGAATCAAAAATTGAGGATCTTTTTGGTTTAAAGATGGTTAACATGAATTACTACCCAGCATGCCCAAATCCAGAACTTACTGTGGGTGTAGGGCGTCACTCAGACATGGGGACTCTCACAGTGTTGCTCCAAGATGGAATTGGTGGCTTATATGTCAAAACAGAGGAAGATAATGATGATGGAAAAGGAGAATGGCTTCAAATTTTACCAATTCATGGTGCTCTTGTCATCAATGTTGGTGATGCTTTACAGGTTTCATTTCTTCAAACTTAATAGTAGAAAAATGTTTCATATCTTTAATAAAGGCAACTGTTAAAAGAACTAAAAGCGGTCCAAAATTTAGACAAAAAATGTGAATATAATTTCAATAACAAATAAAAATAAGTATATAAATTATCATAATATTTAAATTAATATTTCAACCGGCATGCTACAATTGATCTACATGTCTATCTATTTACCATCTCATGATTTTGTAACGTCCACGAGAATGTAATTCAAATAATTTTTTTTTATAGATATCCATTCTATTTTTTATTGTTTTTTAATTGTACCGTATAACTTGTCCTATGATAATTGGTAACCATTACTCATAGCTGTTTTTGCATTTTAATTTAAGATACTAAGCAATGGGAAGTATAAGAGTTCTGAACACAGAGTAATGACACCATCCACCCAATCGAGAGTATCTGTTCCACTCTTCACTCTACCTATACCTACACAGAGGATTGGCCCATTTCCAGAATTGGTGAAGAAAGATGGATTTGCTTGTTATAGGGAACTCCTATGGCAGGATTACATGGATCACTTCTTTGGGAATCCTCATGAAGGAAAGAAGAATCTTGATTTTGCAAAGATCAATTTTTCTTAACTTTATAAAAGAATAAAAATCAAGAATTATGTGTTTCCTTTCTCATTTCATTTTACAAGAATAAAACATTCATTGTAGTATAATAGAAATACACATTTGGAAAGGTAGCTATCTCTTTAATGTATCTGATTGTATTTTGCATGTAATTAAAAATTAAATAATATGAGTTTGCCCCTCTTAAAGATAGTATTACTTCATTAGTCTTTTTTTTTTTATTGTCTCATTAGCAAAAGAAAAATATTTTAAACAAAATCTCACTTCATGATTTTCGATATAATGTTTATTATTTTATTTCAATTCTTTGTCAAATTAATATTACGTGTATCAACCTAAAATTCATTATACTATTTACGACAGAGGTTTACATTCAATGATGTATACGAATGTAAATTTTTTACAATCTTTTAATTATTTACAATTTTTTTTTAATCAATGTGAAATAACTTAAAGTAAATTAACACTTAAAATGGAATACAAAATGTATTAATTGTCGTGTGTTTCTTTTTCTGCTCCTATGATGAGATAATCTTAAGGGTCCGTTTAGTTCAATGAAGAAGAAGAGAGGGGGAATTTTATAAAAGAGATGTGAACATGTGCCTCAAATCATCTAACTAAAGTTAGTTAAACTTTAGTGGTTGTTATAACTAACTTGGCCAAGTTAGTTATGATAGGTGGATATAGTTAGTTGCTTGTGTATACTATATATAGGGCTGTAATATTGTAGCAAATGCATGTTGAAATCATACCAGTTACAGTAGCAAAACACAGAGGCATAAGCAATTCGTGACTAATAGGAAATCAGAGGAAGAAAGATTGAAGGGAGAGAAAGAAAAGATTGAGAGAAAAGGCTAGTGTTGCTGGTTCATAAACAGTGATAGACACTAGGAAATCAATCTTGAGAAGGCTTTAATCTTGTAAAGTTCAATTAACAAATAGTGGATTAATCTTGCTTGCTTGCTCGTGACGTAGGTCTCAACAATTGAGACCGAACACGTAAATTTTGGTGTCATTCTTCCCTTATCTTTCTTTACTTTTCGTTTAAATTTGAGTGAAAGAACTGGTTTACAAAACTGCAAAAAACGGAGAAGATCAATCCTGGATTAATCCAGGATCAATCTTCGTTTTTTCTGTTTTTTCAGCTCTGTCAAGAACAATCCAGGATTAATCCAAGATCAATCCAGGATCATTCTTCGTTTTCGTTTTTCTGCAATCGTTTGTTCTTTCTACTTTGTTGGTTAATTCCTGTTGCAGATCCCATTATTGTTTTAACAAGAGAGGAAAGAGAAAGTTGAGGCATATTTGATTCAAAAGAGAAAGGGGGAAAAAAAGGAAGAATATAAAATTTTAATGGTTTCTGTTAAGTTTAATTAGCTTATGAATTTTTAATGGTTTTTTGTTATGTGGAGCCTTCAACCCCCTCCAAATTCCCTCAAAATAGAGGGAGAGCAAAATAAATTCCAAAAGAGATTTTGAACTATGGGTATTACCGATGTTAAGTTTGTATTTTCCTTTTTGAGGAGGTGCGTTTAGCAAAATCATCTATTTCTTATCTTCAATACATTTTGTTGTTTTGGGCTGTGTTAAGCCCCAATCTTTTTATGTATGTGATATGTTTTTTTTTGAAACAAAATAACATCTTAGTGAATATTAAATTTATACATCATCTTGAGCTAAACATTGAACAATATGTATGAGTATTCTAAATTGAACAATGAGTATACCCTTCGTATGGATCGAAATAGAGTTGTCAAAATGGGATAGTACGAATGGGTTGATCCGCCCAACCCGCTAAAATACAGGGCACATGGCTAATAATTTCAGCCCGAATTTTTTTAAGACTTTTGAGCCCGGTCTGAATAAACCCATTACCCATTAGGGTTAGCCCGTATAGGTACCGAGTAGCCCGCAGCCCGCATAATCAATTTAAAAAAAATAAAAAAAGTAAAATAAGTCTTAAAAAAATGTCCAATCAAACAAAAATTAACTTTGGCCAGTTTCAATTTTTTTTTAAGAATTCACAAATACACAACAAACCCTACTTTGAAGGGAAATGTGACGACACTCTCACATACAGACTCACAGTCTCACTCATCTCACTCCACGGGCACGACATACGGCATACTACATGAAGAATTTCCAAACTAAGTTGTTTTTAAATGGGCATGAAGAAAAATTTTCAATTAAAAGAGTTGCAAAAAAATTAAAAATATAATAAATAAAAAATTAAAAAAATATATGTAGACTACTCGCCCTGCCCGCAACCCGTCTAGGACAGGGATCAGGTAGTATTTTAATAGCCCATATTAAAATAGGACTTTTTAGGCCAGTCCAAGACGCCCACAACTTGTTAGGGCCGGCCCTAAATAGGTCGGGTAGCCCGTTTTGACAGGTCTAGATTGAAATCCTATCCTATGTAACTAGTAGAAACAGAGATTTATGGTAATTAAACAAATATTCACGCTAATTTCCAGTTTACTTTATGAAAATGCTTCCTTTTTTAGTTTTTAAAATATGTTTTCATTTTACTCATTAATAAAAATTTAAAGAAAATTAAAGAAATTTTTGAAGTGAACAATTGATAACATTTTTAAAAAAATAAAAATGTAAAAAATTATTTCTATAATGTATTTTAATTAACTTGTATTCATTATATTTCTATGACAATTGTTTACTTTAAGAATCTTTCAACAAAGTAAAACAAACAAATATTTTAAGAAGTAAAAACATGAAATGTTTTCAAAGATTAATCAAGCTCTAATATTGTCTTACCTTCTCAATATTATAGATTTATACGAAGCTTATATGCTTTTATCTTGTACATATGAATCATTTTTTGTTTTAGTTTATGCAAAATAAAATTGCTTTCATTGTTGAATTTGAAAGTTAATCAAAGAATCAATTAATACCTGTCAACTATAATTTTCTTTTTGTTTCAAACGATTACGCAAAGAAAAAACTTTCTCGTTTGTTTGTGAGCTCTTTAACTCCTCTAAAGAATGTTAAGTAGAAATTGAGTTATTTTGTGAACTATTAAACTAATGGAAAAAAGTAAAATTGCAAACTAGAATGATAAAGGATAAATAATTGCTAGAGAAAAAGATAAGTTGATCGATTGTGTGTCAAAATAAAATGTATAGTGAGTATTTATCGAGAAAACTAATCCTACTTGCCAAGACCTTGTGGCCTACAAAATACAGTCATGACTCACCTTAATCGGCTAACCTCGCATGTAGTGCGTGTTTCTGCCTGTGATTGGTTGTATGTGGTGCTTTATGTTTGGGTCAGTATCCCTCAACTTCGCGACAATATAATTTTCTTTATATACGCATGCATTTCCACTCATATTCATGCTTCATAAATATATGTATTTCAGTTCATGGAGGCTAAAACATGTAACACGAGTCTTACAGTTGAATTGTTGTGTTCCACGTGCTTTTGACATTGCCACGACCCTCTTCGGGTTTTTTGACTTGAGAAATTTTTTTCTTGTAAACGATTGCTCTTAATTTTCTTGATCTTTATTCAGCTACTTAGACACCGATTAAATCCAATTCGGTTGACTAATATGTCAGATATTTTTGTGCTTAAACATCCAATTCGGTTGACTAATATGTTAGATATTTTTGTGCTTAAACAAATTTATACCTTGTAATTTTCATGAAGTTTTTAAAAAGAGTTAATGTGTTTTTCAACACAAAAAAAAGTTGAAATAACTAATTTTTTATGACATGATAAGGGTGACTATATAAATTTTATTGACTCCGATATATTTGATTGTTAAAATATTAATTTCATTTAATTAATCTTTTTTTTATCTTTTTTTAGTCAATTACTCAACTTTATTTACCTTATGTTAAAAAATAATTGGTGTTTTACTAGGTTCAACCTTCAACAAACCAGGAAATTCATATATTTTACTAGGTTCAACCTTCAACAAACGAGGAAATTCATATATTGCTACACCATTTTTAACCTTTAACCCCTAAACCTCGACAAATAATAAGCCCAAATCTATATCCATCATCTTCAACCATTAATCCCAAAACCTTCAACAAATCAATAAGCTCGTATCTAAGTCCACACTACAACAATTGTGGTCTCTAGCAACAATTTTTTAAACAACGTGTATAAAGTGTTGCTTAAAAGTGGATAAGACAACATTTTACGTCTGTTGCCTTCACTATTCTTGCAACAGTGTATAAACGATTCCTTAAAATATTTATGGGAACAATTTTGAAACGTCTATGTGATAGCTCTTTGGCAATATATGATAACTGTCCCCCTATGTATTTCTAGGAACATTTTTCAATTGTTACCTTTCTTCAAATAAAAGGCTACATTTTTAAAATATTGCTTAAAAATTTAACATTGATGAAAAATTTTGCGGAATAATTATTTCAAATACATTTTTTAATATTATATTTTTTATTAAAATTTAAAAGAAAAATTTATTGATCCGTAAATAAAAGAGAGCTATTCTTATTAACCATTATCATTCTCGTTTACAAAAATAAGAAAAACAGTAAAAAAAAAATACTTATTAATTTATTATTATTATTATTATTTTAGTTCTAGTTAAAAGAAAGGAAACATATCGTAATAAAAAAATAAATAAATAAAGAAGAAGAAAGGAACGAACATAAAATCTGGGAAAATAGAAACCCTTGACATCTCCTTCATTATGCAATTCATCTCCTTCCTTCTTCTTTTTGTCTCTGTTCACAATCTGCAACGCCGGAGACATCCCCATTCCACGAGAACATTCGATATGACACTGGCATCCTATTCTATCTTCGTTCTCAATCCTTTCATTCATTCTCTTCCTCCTTCTTTTTTCAACCATAAAATCTATCTCAGTATTCTCTTTGCTCTTTCTCTTTGAATCATTCCTCTTTTCTCTTTGTCTCTGAATCGTTCTACCTTTGCAACTCTTGAATGAATCGTTTATGGTTTCTCCCAAATCAGAAAAACACACCTAATCGTTCCTATTATATTCGCTCTTTCTCTCGGAATCGTTCCTCTTCTCTGTTTTTCTCTGATTTGTTCTATTCCTTTCACACAAAGACTTAATTTTAGGGCAAGATTACAGATTCGAAAGGTAACTAAAAACCCTAAACCACTACTTTTGTTTTGGGTAAAATCTCCATCTTGCATTTTTTATATTCTTTTAAGAATAATTTTTTAGGTATTATTGAAGTTCTCTGTCAACCTATGAGATTCAAATGAAGATCTTGTTGCCTAAATGTGATTTTAAGGTAAATAGGTTTCATCTCTATACATTTCTTTTACAAAGGTTGAAGAAGCATTTCTCAGTTATTTAGTTATGTCGTTGGTAACTAGATTTTTCAACATGTGTGCTATTTGTATGTGTTGTTGCGTTTAAGACTCTAAGTGGCCTTATTAGAAAGAAAAAAAAACTTATTGTAATGTTCTATTGTTAGAGTACTGCTTGTATTGAATATGTTAGAAAGAACCTTATATCTCTTTTGCTATTTAAAAAGAAGAAGACTAATTCTTCTTTCTTTGTATTTGATTTTAAACTTCATGAAATTCTCTAGCAAGATTGGAGCAAGATTATTGAGAGGTAACCACACTTGGAACCTACTATTGATACTTGTATTGGATTTTGGATTTTTTTTATTTAAGGACTGTTTTATTTTAGATTTTGTGATGTTGTTTTGCTAGAAAAGTGAGGTAGTTTGTAGTGGATACTTACTTTTATCTGTTATTTAAAGCATTGCAGCTGCTATCATTCCTCTTTTGGTAAGTTTAGGACCTAGCTTATTTGATTTGTTGAATATGAATTTGATTTTTAGCTCTTTTATTTTGATACTTACAAGGTAGAGGAATAATGCATGAAAGAGTTAATTTATTTGAGTTATGTTGTGGTTTAGTGTTATTCTTTCTATATTATTTTTATGTAATAGTAATGTTATCCTCTAAGTATTGGTTAATTGTTACTTTCATGATCACTTGAGTTCATCCTTCCAATTGTTTACTTTTAACTGCCTTTAAATGTTTGTAATTCAATTTTTTTTAGGATTAATTTATTAGCTTTACAATTCTTTAAAGTACTTATTCCCTTTATAGGCTTATAGTAATAAATTGATATCTTTTTTGTTGGTGGTTTTGAAAATTGATCATAAGTTCAAGTTTTAGTTTTAGTTTTGTTAGTAATTATGAAAACTGATCATAAATTCTAGTTTTAGTTTTAGTTGACCATAATTTTTATCAAAACCCTAATGCAACATTGCAATTCTGGTTTTAGTGTTGTTGTAATTGAGTTTGATCTTAATTCTTGTTGTTATAAGAGTGAAATTGAGAAGAAAAAAAATGATAATGAATTATTTACTTGTTGTTGTCATCATCTATTTTGTTTTTATTTTTTTTATGCAGCAGGGTATCAATGGAGATGATGAAAATGATAATGAATTATTTCAAGATGACGAAGTAGGTGATAAATTTCAAGATGATGAATTTGAAATGTACGATGTAGATAATGAATCTGAAGAAGATGCACTTGAATGAGTTGTATAACGAATTTATGGATGACTTTAAATGATGTTTTTTGTTAGACATGTACTTAATTGAAGCGTCAAAACTTCAAGAAACTATTTTGTCATTTTGCTAGACTTCTACTTTAAAATGTTAAACTTTATAAATTATATTATGACATTTTGTTTGCTACTATGTATTTGAATATAGCTTAGTTAACAACTGTTAAATTTCTATTATATTTTCCTTGATTCAATTCTTTTGAGTTATGTATAATTGTTATAAGTAAAATAAAAGAGAAGATTTAAAATTGAATGAGTTGTGTATGTAATTAAATTATTATGTTTACAAAATAATTTATTATAAAATAATAGCATAATGTCTAGTTTATGATTTATATTGAAATAATAGAAAAATAAAATTTTTATCTACACAATTTAAATACAGTTTAAAATTGTTGCCTATAAGCTCTAGCAACATTTTATTAATGTTCTCATTGTATTGCTTTAAGGCAACATTTATCAACTGTTGTCAGCTATGACAACAATTACAAAATGTTGCTTTAGATGCGTTGAAAAAATTGTTCCCTATTCCTGTAGTTTAGGCAACGTTTATAAATAGTGTGTCCAAAAGCGCGAAAAAAACGTTGCCAAAAGTAATAGGCAACGCTCGCATATGAGACGCATGAAAAATGTTGCCTATTCTCTTTGGCAACATTTTTCCGTGTTTTGACAACATTTTTCAAATGTTTCCAGAGACCATAAATGTTGTAGTGCCATCATCTTTAATAGAAATAATGATTGTTGAAAGTTAGTTATTTTTTTATTAGGAATTAGTTGCAACTCTCTTGAGAGTTAGTGAATGATTGTTAATAAATATTTAAGTTGTTAGTTTGTTATTACTCGCAAAACTCTATATATAGATAATATCATATACTTATTTACTCTCTTTTATCAATCAACCAATACGAACTCTAACGAATTTTTATTTTATTTTATCAAGCTAGCTCTACTTTTACTATAAGACGAATCTTAATTTCTTTGATCTCATAATTTGTTACATGGTATTATAGCGATATCATTCTTGTGCTACTTATTATGATTGCAAAGAAGATTATTTCACTCAAGAGAAATCTGATTGTAATTTTTTCGAACTACTATCAAATTTTTTCGAACTAGTTATTATGAGGCCATAGTAAAAACAAATTCTTGCTGATGACTTCATTTGTTGCAAAGTGGTCGTTGAAGATGTAGAAAATCGTGATTTTATACTGATAAGTGTTAATTACACCTAGAATATGTAATAATATAAAGGCACTTATTAACTTAGTTTAATGTAAAAACAAATTACTTTTCCCCTACTTTGGTACATATTAGGTTTTAGTAAGTTAATCCTAAGAGATATTTTTATCTTTTCTTGTTTATATAGGTAATGAATATTGAGCAGCTAAACCCACTTGAGCGCATTGCAAATTAGAATAGAGAATCGATGCAGACACAAATTCACTTAGCGGATCTTAATTAGCTAAAAGAATTCAAGTAATTGTGCAAGATGTAAGCAATATGGCAAATTCGCTTAGCGAATTTAAGCCAAAGAACAAGATGAAAAGTAACAACAACAATTAGTGAATATGAAATTCTCTAAACTAATTCATGACGGTTTGGAGAGTTGTAGTTTACTTCAACTTGAAGAAATCTCAATCTTCTTAGTGAATCCAATTTCGTTAAGAGAAATTCCCCTTATTCAACTACTATATAAGGAAAAGATATTGTCAAACTGAGGATCACACACGCTTTTAAAGAGAAAGAACAAAGTAAGAAGCAGAAAAAGAGAACTAAGGAGAGGAATTCATCCTTAGGCATCAATGAAGAATTTCCTACCTTAGATATTGTATACATGACTATCATGAGTAGCTAAACTCTATTTATACTACTTTTGGTCCTTTTATCATATACGAATCGATTCAAGAAGAGGTTCCCATCAATAAGAAATTTTAATATGCAACATCCTTTGTTGCTCTGTCTTACAATTCACAAACTAATCACATTGATTTCATCATTTTCACTCCAAATTTGGATTGTCTTTCATTCTTTGAGTTTGTTTCGACAACGAACGTGTCCTTCCCAAAGCACATCAATTTTGTATCCGCAACACTACCACATAATTCAAATATTATCTTTGATCTTGACAGAGGATCTACGACTCTATTTTGTGCCTCCTCGTGACTTCTTGATTTTTATAAGTGGTCATTGAATTGTTTTTTCAACAGTGAAATCTATAGATGGTTGTAATTCAAGATAATTGTTATCATATCTCTATCAACTTGAGCTAGGGTATTAAAGGAATGAAAAGTGTGCCATTCTCTTTTTTAGTAAATTTTTTTATGACTTGCTACTTCATGGTTATGTCAATAATAATAAATGTGAAACAAATGAGATTTATTCACCGGTCATTTATGAAGTGGAAATTCAAATTTCTCTTTATAATTGTGAACATGTCCTCCACAAGGGCTTTGGTAAAGACAAATTTATGAAGATAGTCATTATCAATAAATTTGTGCCAAAAATACCATTTTGAACGAGAAGTGCCAACAACACGCTCTTTAACGTAGACTTTCTAATACAATTTTTTTGATTGATTAAAATATAAACAGGTCCCACTAAATCATGTAGGTCCCATATGAATTTTGTCGAGCCCATGTAATTTTAACCAATCAAAGAGTGTGTGTTGAAAAGTGTGTGATAGAGAGTTTGTTACTAGCACTATTCATTTTGAACATAGTCTCTTATGAAGTGATGTTTAATTTCCATATATTTTGCCCTTGAATTTAAAATAGGGTGTTTAGTTAGACAAATAGAAGATGTATTATTACAAAAGATATGGATTATACTCTCGAAAACCTAATAATCTTCAAGGGTAGACTTCATGGAGTAGTTATGTACTACAACATTTTGTTTGAATAAACCAAATAATTATATTAATGAAAAATATATGAGGCATAAGATATACCAAATATACAGTAAACAAATACAACTCAAATAAAAGTGACTCAAGAAAAAAAAATCGAACAACATCACTTCTTTCCAAAACAAGCATCTGAAAGGAAAAAAAAATCAATTAAGTCAAAGATCTCATGCACATAATAGGGTATGTCCACCAATGATGAAACTCAAACTTGAATCCTTTGACATTTATTCTGAGCCACCATCAAGACCATAATTTGATATATTCTACAACATACCTTAAGTCATGCTCCTTTCATTGAAAGATAATAGCATTTCAAGCTTTCCAAATAGCCCAAATGCAAGCCACCCAAACTACATGTAAAATTTTACTAAGTCTTTTACGAAACAAACATAAACCATTGAAAGGCTGAGCGTGTTCCATTACATTATTTCATAAAACACTGCTAATACCCATCTAAACCAAGACCAGCTTCCAAATATTACCAAAATATGTACACTCAACAAATAAGGGTTGACAAGTTTCAAATAAACTGCACCCACTTGCACAAAGTAAATCTGTAGAAGTTGCTCTGACATGTAATAGATTATCATTTGTAGGGAGTCTATCTTGTAATAACCTCCAGAAAAAATAGGGAGTCTTTCATTGGAGCAATTTCATTCCATGCAAAATCAAACAAAGGAGACTTTCACTGCTCAAATATGACATTAACAACTGATAAACTCCTTTAAATTAGAACTTATCCCCTAGAACATTTCTCCAGGTCAACATATCTAGAATATTTTCCAGCAAAAGAATATTACCATCCAACAAAGAGCAATTCACAACCAAATCATCTTCCCACTAAAACATCTTACGCCTACACCTCCATCTAAACTTGATATCTACAACGCCATTCACCACTATGTCTGCCACCATAACATTTTTATCACTAGCTAAACTAAACAATCTACTAAAGTGATCCTTTAATACAACATCCTCACCCACGGATCATGCCAAAACAATGAATCTCTCCCACTACAAATCACATTTCCCAATTTTTTTGAAAATCAGTCGACTTGGTTATTCTGAAACTCATCTTCTACCTTTTGAATATCTCTCCACCACACATAATCTATTTCCGAACCTCAAACCATATTAGTATTTAACAACCCCTATTTTTTTTTCTAAAACTCTAAACCACAAACTATTCTTTTTTCTAATGTTTACCTCCACAACCATTTTCCTAACAAAGCATAATTAAAGACCCACACATCACACACTCCTAAACAACCCTTCTCCATTGATAAACACACTTGATCTCAAATGAAGTAAAGTAGAAGTTCATATAAGACATATTTATAAGAACAAGACAACCTTCCATATACTAATAACGAGATTTCCACCATAATAAACGTTTATTGATTTTATCAATTATCGGGTCTCAAAACTGAAATCTCTTCAGGATTTCCACCAATTGGAAGACCATGATATTTAAACAATATTTTTCCCACTATACAGTTTAGATTCCGAGCTGCCTCCAAATAAATATGATGCATTAACATTAATTCCTACAAGCATACTTTTGTGGAAATTTGTGTTCAACCTCGAAACCAATTCAATGAGGAACATTATCGCCTTAATGGCTCTAATATTAGCCCAACATTTTTCACCTAAAATCAAAGTATCGTCAGCGAATTGAAAGTGAGACATTCTAAAATCAGTCCCTTCACCAAAAGGGAAGCCTATGAAACTACCATATTATGTTGTCGCCTACAACATAGAGTTAAGACCCTTAGCAGCTAAAATAAACAAAACAAGGGAGAATGGTGAAGCAAAAATATCAATTATAAGAAAGGGGGTTTGAATTATAATTGCCCCTTTTAAAAATTTCCTGTTTCAAACTAAAATTTATACTCAAGATTGATCTTGGTAATACGAAGAACGATCCTGGTTAGTGTAAAAAACAGCAATATTGATTTTATCAATGAAAAATCTAATTGCAATGCATGTAGTAAATAAAGATAGATATAGAAAGATTACAGAAGCATATATCTTGGTTCACCTAACTTGGGCTACGTCCAGTCCTCACAAATGTGTGATTTTCCACTAAATGTTCAAAGCAAGATTATTCTTGGTTGTTACACAACTGCTCCTAGATCAATCTTGATCTTTACACAACTTTTACCTTTCTACCTTATAAAGGATTTCCAGATTTACCTTAGCCTATTCCAGTAAGGATTTCACAAATTACCTATTACAACATAAAAGGATTTCCACACACTTCTCAAGCTATGATGATACACTAGCCTTGAGTTACAAAGTAATGATGATGAAGATGTTTAGAATCTGAATATTACTCAACTCTTGTTTGAGAAATAGATTATGTAACTTAAGACTTAGTTGGTACTGATTTCAACACAACACAAAGAAAAAGATTTGCAAGCTAAAGAATGATATTTGAGAGAGCTCGAATATGGATGTGAGATTGATGCTTTGCTTGGCACTTTGAGTTGTGTTGTGTTCTTCATCTTGATCCTGTATTTATAAGCTTCAAAAGAGGTTGGGACAGCTCACATAGCCGTTAAGATGAAACCAACTGTCATAGGACAATAAGTGAACTGAAGTAGACCAAAAGCAAGAGTGAAGAAGCTGAATCCAGGAGCATTCTTGCAGTCCAGGATCGATCCTCAAATTAGTTAAGTGTGATCTGACTTGTACTCGATCCAGGACTTTTTCCGAGGTTGCTTGCTTGCTTTTGAGTCAGTGTGAAGTCTTGATTTGAAAGTACAACTGTGATGTACTCTTACAACCTGTACTTATGTACTTGCATTTGCACAAAATGAAGAATGATCTTGCTTCTTATATTCTTTCATGAAGCTTGTCTTGATTCTTCAAATTTTGGGCTGATTCTATTTCAAACTTTTCCTTGTTTATTTTTTATAAAGAGATAAGATTGGTACATCTTCTAGAATGCAATATTCTGCACAGGATTGATCATTCTTGATTCTGATGGAAGTGAAGATCAATTTTCGTTTTGCAGAAGTATGGCAGGATTGATCTTCGATCTGCTGTTTTTGCTTGCTTTGATTTTAATGATATTTGTTTTGAATTGCTTGGTACCTATCTTGTTTAACACACTCAAATACACAAGTTAAATACCAAAACACTTAGAATCATAATTATAATTCTTAATTAAACTTTTGTTTAATTATCATCAAAACAATTAATTAGAGATTTTGCCATAACAATCTCCCCCTTTTTGATGATGACAAAACATGTTAATTTTGATTCTTAAATAATAATTCAGAGAGTTTTTTAATTAAAGATTCCCCCTCAATATGTGCTACGTATTTGAACCAAATAATGATTTCATTAATATCAAAAAGATCATTACAAAGATGATTTAAACCAAAAAAATACAAGCAGCATGATATGAAAACTGCAATCCAGCATGATATGAAAACTACAATTCAGATATTAAAATCTAAAGATACTTTTCCCCCTTTGTCATAGCAAAAAGGCACAGGAGAGTACAACTAAAACAGAGAATTAAAGTGATAAAGAGGGTGAAGACCCTTTTGATGAAGGAGACAAGGAGGACTGAGGCATTTCTGGAAACACTGGAACATGATTCTGCATAGGTGGATCAACTCCTAGTTTGGGAGCAAGTTGAGTGGTCATCCAATCCCGTAAAATAGCTTGTTCTTTGTCATGATGTGCTTGTCTGGCAGCAATGGATTGGAGAGCAGCAAAGATTTTTGGGATATCCCTACAAGCCTTGGATGAATCTTTTTCCAGCTTTGTCTTTTTTGAAGGACGTTGTTGAGCATCAATGGGAGTGTTGTGTGATGGGGCAGCAGATGTGCAGAAGGTAGACAACGAAGCAAAATTGGTGCTGATGTGTGGGACAAATGATGGAGCGGAATAAGGTGGAATGGAAGGGCCAATATTGTCATCAGGAAAAGTCAAGAATTGACTGATTCCAAAGATGGATCATGTAATTGTTTTTCGTGGTGAGACAAAAATAGGAGACATGATGGATGTTTGTTGAATTGGAAGAGTAGGACAAAGGCTTCCTTGAAAGATAGGTGGATTTAGAGAAACTGGTGAATTCATATTTGGGGGAGCTTCTTGAAACGAATATCGTTCTTCAGGATTTGGAGAAGGGGAAGATAGATCTAGAGGGGCAGGAGAGTCTAGATCAATTGGAATTCTTTCAATTCTTTTTCTTTTGACTGGTGGAGCTGAAACAGATTGAGACGGGAGTTGTTTCATGTGTGAGATATTTTTGGATGTGAATCTGGAAATTTTAATTTTGCATGTTTTACTGGATAGGGGAATTTGAAAATGTTGGAAGATTTTTGAAAGAAGCATGCCGTAAGGGACAGTGTTCCTTTTGTAATCTTTTTGAGCAGCAAAAATCATATGTTGAATGATTAAATAAGGGAGGTTGAGCTTCTTGCGATGGAGAAGATGATAAATGATAAGAATATCATTATCAGATACAAACTCGTGACTGCCACAGTGAGGGAGGATGCAGTTTTGACTTATGTTGTTGAAGACTTTTGGCAGTGGTTTCAACTCAGCAGAAAGATTTTTTGTGGAGCTATCAATGAATAATTCTTGAAATACCTCTTCTTTGGAGAGGTTAAGAGCTGAAAACTAATCTTTTCCAAAAATGGCCAATCCTTTAGTGGGTAGTTGCAAGATGTTAGCCAACACGATAGGGTCAAGGCAGATTTCTACACCTTTTAGGGTAGAAACAATGAGGGATTTGTCGGGAAAGACTTCAGCCTGGCAGTAAAAAGCACGAATGACATCAGGATAAAAACAATCAGAGATTTTGAGGAAATCAGTCCAACCAAGGGCATTTGTGTGATACTGGATGGAGACTCCTTCAAGTTGCAGATTTTTAAAGTAAAAAACACAGCCAATGCCGATAGGGCGTTGAGCCCATTTTTCATAGAAAACTTTCTGGATTTTTGCATAGATCAAAGGAGGAATAAGGATTTTGACAGACGAGGGTTTGAAGGGTTTCGAGGCTTTTGTTTTTTGTGGAGTTTGATGAGGGGAACAATCCTGAGTGGAACGATCTTGAGAGTTTGGTCTTGGTGAAGGATCCTGAGGAGAACGAGCCTGAGCCGATTGTCTTGGTGAAGAACGTTTGTCAGATTGATCCTGAACAGTGGATCGTTCTTGAGGAATCGAAGATTGTTCTTTTGAGGGTTTTTGCTTTTTAGATGATTTTGGATTGTTTCATTTTTGGGAAGCCAAAAATCTGAAAGAGTTTCATTTGAAGGAGATTTGGAGGGTTTTGGTTTTGAAGTAGTGAGTTTGGTTTTGGTTTTGGAACGTTTGGATGGAGATTGAGACAAATTTAGAATTTTCTTGTTGTTGATGAGTGTTTAAGGTTTTTGAAATTTTGGAATTTTTGGGTGATTTAGATGGTGATGGTCGTGAAGAGGGAACGATTGGATTTTGTTGAGATGGGGGGTTTTCGACATCATCATCATTAGATACAGTGTAAATAGTTGTATCAACCTGTTTAGATTTTGATGTATCGATGCCAGCCAGAATGCGCATGGATCGTCGTTTTGAAGATGATGAACTCGAAGTCGATTTCTGCATTTTACGAAGATGGGGATGTGTCTGATTTAAGGAGGGAATGGGAGCTTGAAACAAAGGAGGAAGGATGGTGGAGAGAGGGGCGAGAGCGAGCGGAAGAGGGCTTTCTTCAGGGGAGGAGGAATGGTAGTTTGAGAATGTTTTCTCAGATGAAGGAGAGTGAGGAGGGGTGGGTCTGGGAGGAGAAGAGGGTGATCTGACAAGGGATGGAGATGGTCATGGCGAGGGAGTTGGAGATGATGTTGAACGCTTGTGAGCAGTGGTTTTAGTTCGTGCCATTTGTGATTTGAAAGAGAGAAAGAAATTTGAATTTTTTGATGAATACGAAAAAGAGGAAATGAATGATCAGAAAAAAGTTTCTTTTGTTGTTTTGTAAACATGTGAAAATGTGTTGTAGTTGATTTGTTGCAGTTGAAGAAGAAGAGTTGCCACGCGTGTTGATTGGATGGGAAAAGGGTAGTTGCATTGGGAAGGAGGAAAAGGGAGGGCGTGTGTCTGGAGCCGTTACTTTTTCAAAAAGGAGGCAAACTTTTCAGATGAGAGAGGAGGTAGTAATGATGAGGAACGATGATCGTTCTTGACTTTTATGACACAGCAAGGGAGAAAACGAAGATCAATCTTCATTATGACCAAAATGTTCCTGTTTTAATTTCTTCAATTTTGTCCAGGATTTTTAATGATTTTTAAACGTTCTTTGATTGAATTGAAGCTATCTTCAACAAGAGGCTTAGTAAAAACGTCAGCCAACTGATTTTTTGTATCTACAAAAATTAATTCAACCTCTTTTTTACTAACATGATCCCTAATGAAATGGTGCTTAATCTCAATATGTTTGGACCTTGAATGTTGAATAGGGTTTTTTGAGAGATTAATAGCAGTCATTGGTATTATCACAATATATTGGGATATGAGAGTACCTTACTGAATAGTCTTGAAGTTGATTCTTGATCCATAATACTTGAGAGCAACAGTTTGCTGCTGAGACATATTCGGCTTCAGTTGTTGATAGGGCGATCATGTTTTGCTCCTTACATGATCAGCTGATTAATGCTTCTCCTAGGAATTGACACGCACCATTTGTGCTCTTTCTTTCTATCTTGTCGCCGGCATAGTCGGCATCGCAGTAAGCTACAAAATCAAAGTGAAAACCTTTGCCGTACCAAAGGCCAAGATCAGTAGTACCTACTAGATAACGAAATATTCTTTTAACTGCAGTTAAATGAGACTCTTTAGGTGATGGTTGAAACCTAGCACATAAGCCTACTGCAAAAACAATGTCAGGCCTACTTGCAGTTAGATTGAGAGCAACAGTTTGCTGCTGAGACATATTCGGCTTCAGTTGTTGATAGGGCGATCGTGTTTTGCTTCTTACATGACCAGCTGATTAATGCTTCTCCTAGGAATTGACACGCACCACTTGTGCTCTTTCTTTCTATCTTGTCACCGGCATAGTCGGCATCGCAGTAAGCTACAAAATCAAAGTGAAAACCTTTGCCGTACCAAAGGCCAAGATCAGTAGTACCTACTAGATAACGAAATATTCTTTTAACTACAGTTAAATGAGACTCTTTAGATGATGATTGAAACCTAGCAATAAGCCTACTGCAAAAACAATGTCAGGCTTACTTGCAGTTAGATAAAGTAAAGAGCCAATCATTCCTCGATATTCTTTTTCAGAAAATGATTGTCCTTTTTCATCTTTATCTAATGAGGATGATGGATGCATGGGAGTTGTCATGATCTTGGCTTCATTCATTTTATATTTCTTTAAAAGATCTTTGATATATTTTTCTTGACAAATGAAAATGCCATTTTTATATTGTTTGATTTGTAAACCAAAAAAATATCTCAACTCACCCATCATACTCATTTCAAATTCACTTTGCATGAGATTTGAAAAATCCTCACACATTTTTTCATTTGTTGATCCAAAAATAATATCATCAACATACACTTGAACAATTAGTAAATCATTTTTACATGTTTTCTTAAAAAGTGTTGTGTCAATCTTTTCATGGGAACAATTATTTTTGATCAAGAATGAACTTAATCTTTCATACCAAGCTCTAGGAGCTTGTTTTAAACCATACAAGGCTTTGGTAAGTTTAAAGACATGATTTGGTTTCTTTTGATCCTCAAAGCCTGGAGGTTGACAGACATAAACTTGTTCGTTTAAAAATCCATTTAAAAATGCACTTTTAACATCCATTTGAAAAAGTTTGATGTTTTTATGTGATGCATATGCAAGAAGGACGCGAATGGCCTCTAACCTTGCAACTGGAGCATAGGTTTCATCATAGTCTATTCCTTCTTGTTGATTATAACCTTGAGCAACCAACCTTGCTTTATTTCTTACCATTTTTCCTTCTTCATCAAACTTGTTTCTGAAGACCCATCTTGTTCCAATAATTGTTTGATCTTGTGGATCAGGGACAAGAGTCTAGACTTCATTCTTTTCAAAATGAAAAGTTCTTCTTTCATCGCATCAATCCAAGATTGATCAATTATTGCCTTTTTGATTGATTTTGGCTCAACTTGAGAAATCATTGCCATGTTGCTGTTTGCATCGTCTTTGAATGATCTCCTTGTTCTAATGCCATCAATTGTATCACCAATTATTTAATTTGGAGGATGATCATCTACAAGTGTCCAGCTTTTGGGAGGAGTTTGAAATGGAGACTGTTTATCAATCTCGTTTTCCTGAAGATCAATCTTCTGCGTTGGTTCAGATTGATCTTCCTCATCCTCATCTTTCTTTCCTAGCTCAAGATCATCAAACTCATCAAATAAAATGTGCATACTGAAGTAGAAATGTCAATTATAAGGAAGGGGGTTTGAATTATAATTGCCCCTTTTGAAAATTCCTGTTAAAAAATTGAAAGTTTTACTCAAGATTGATCTTGGTTATAACGAAGATCGATCTTGGTTAGTGGAAAAACAGCAATATCAATTTTATCAATATAAAAGCTGATTGTAATGCATGTAATAAATAGAGATAGAGATAGAGAGATCACTCAAGCATGTATCCTGGTTCACTCAACCTTGGGCTACGTCCAGTCCTCACAAATGTGAGATTTTCCACTAAGTGCTCAAGGCAAGATTGTTCTTGGTTGTTACACAACTTTCGTAGATCAATCTTAATCTTTACACAACTTCCACCTTTCTACCTTAGAAAGGATTTCCAGATTTACCTTAGCCTATTCCAGTAAGGATTTCACAAATTACCTTTTACAACATAAAAGGATTTCCACACACTTCTCAAGCTATTATGATACACTAGCTTTGAGTTACAAAGTAATGATGATGAAGATGTTTAGAATCTTAATATTACTCAACTCTTGTTTGAGGAATAGATTCTATAACTTAAGACTTAGGTGTTACTGATTTAAGCACAACACAAAGAAAAAGATTTACAAGCCAAAGAATGATATTTGAGAGAGCTCAAATATGGATGTGAGATTGATGATTTGCTTGGCACTTTGAGTTGTATTTTGTTCTTCATCTTGATGCTGCATTTATAAGCTCCAATAGTGGCTTGGACAACTCTCATAGCCGTTGGAATGAAGCTAGCTGTCATAGGACAGTAAGTGAACTAAAGCAGGCCAAAAGCAAGAGTGAAGAAACTGAATCCAGGAGTGTTCTTGCAGTCCAGGATCGATCCTCAGATTGGTTAAATGTGATATGACCTTGTACTCGATCTAGTACTGTTTTGTAGAGGTTGCTTGTGTGCTTTTGAGTCAGTTGTGCAGCCTTGATTTGATAGTACAACTGTACTTTTACAGCCTGTACCTGTACTTGCTTTTGTACAACATGAGGAATGATCTTGTTTCTTGTAATCCTTCATGAGGCTTGTCTTTGATTCTTCCAACTTAGGCTGATTCTGTTTTAGGCTTTTCCTAGCTTTTTCTTGATAAAGATATCAGATTGACAAAGCTTCTTAGATTGCAGTCTTCAGCTCAGGATTGATCATTCTTGATACTGCAGATCAATCTTCATTTTGCAGAAGTCTGGCATAATTGATCATTCTTGATTCTGAAGATCAATCTTCGTTTTGCAGAAGTCTGACAGAATTGATCTTTGCTCTGCTGTTTTTGCTTGCTTTGATTTTAATGATATTTGATTTGAATTACTTGATACCTATCTTGTTTAACATACTCAAATACACAAGTTAAATATCAAAACACTTAGAATCATAATTAACATTCTTAATTAACTTTTTGTTTGTTTTCATCAAAACATTAAATTGAGATTTTGTCTCAACAATCTCCCCCTTTTTGATGATGACAAACATGTTAATTTAGATTTTAATTTTGATTCTAATTTAGAATGCTTAAAAGCTCCCCCTCATAATATGCTTCAGATTTTTGAATCAACATAAAATCTACACATAAAATCTAAAATAATTCTCCCCCTTTGTCAAAACAAAAAGATTGGGGAATACAAAGGAAATGTATACTACACATAGAAAATAATGAGTAGACTCCAGTTTTAAGAAACATAACATTTTCTAAAAAACTCCCCCTAAATATTTTGAAATTGATATCCTTCAAAATTCCAAAACACAAGTAAGATAAGATGAATGTGAACAAGATCATGCTTACAAGTAAAAAATAGATCCATTTTTCATTTTTAAAACTAGAGAGAGTGAGCGCATATACGGAAGCAAAAATAAGATGATACTTGTACCTTTGATTTGTTAATGTTTCCAAAGATTATAGACACTCCAAATTTTTGTAATGAGATGAGGCACCATACTTTTCCATTCATGTGTATTGAGCATGCCTTGTTCATGTATCAATGTTCTTTTTTGATTATTTGATGATGTACCTACATCATAAGTTAGCAATGACTTTGGTACCCATATTTGTTTGGGTCCTTGATGGTTAGTATATCTTCTTTTAGAAGATTTTTTAAAACTTGATCTCTTTTCAAAATAGCAAGTTGATTCATGATGACCAATTTTGAGACAATAAGAGCATTTAATTGTTGATCTTGGAATTGATTTCAAAATCTGGATTTTAAGGGGTTTTAATCTTGATTTTGAAGTAGTTCTAGATCGTTCTCCTTTTTTCAGATTTTCCAGAGAAAGTTCTGCTTTTGTTCCAGAACGTTCTTCGTTTTGAGAACAGCCTGAAGATCGTTCTTCGTTTTGAGAACAACTTGAAGATCGTTCTTCGTTTTGCAGATTTTTCAAAATTGATTTAGCTTTATTTGCATAACGATTTTGGCTTTTAAAAAACCTTTGGCTTTTAACCTTTTCATCTCTTTTCTTAAAGTAGCAAGCAAATTCAAGATGTCCAAGTTTCTTACAATATGAGCATTTGGTATTGCATTTATCCTCTTTTCTTTCTGGAACTAAAAGGTTTTCATATATTTTCGTTTTTTGAGTTTTATCAAAATCAAGACCAGCTTTCTCAAATATTCCCAGTTGAGATCCCTTGATTTTCTGAAATGTCTCAGTAGCTTGAATGAAATTCATTAAATCATTTTTAAGAATTTCAATTTCAGCCTTGAGAAGATCGTTCTTCGTTTGAGATGAAGATTGATCCTGGTTTTTAGAGCCTTCAGATTCAGAATTTTTGAATTGAGATTTTTTCAAGTTTTGAATGATTTTCTTGAGTTCATCATTCATAACCTGTACTTTCTCTTTTTCTTCTTTTTCTTTATGAAATTTTTCTTTGAAGGAACTACATTTTTGAATGAGAAAGTTTGAATCATTTAGCAAATTATCAAATTCGATTTCCATTTTTTTGCATACAAGACATGGTTCAGAATCTGTTATCTCAGTATCTTCATTGTTGGCCATTAAACACAGGTTTGCTTCTTCTGGTTCTTCCATATTTGATTGATCAGAATCATCCCAGGTTGCCATCATTGATTTCTTCTTGAAGGGAAACTTCTTTGGTGCTCTTATGTTCAAGGGACATTCAGTTTTATAATGTCCTTGTTTATTGCATCCAAAACATGTGATTTGACTTTTATCTACCTCTATTTTGAAGTTTTCCTTTTTATTTGAAAATCCCTTTTTGATCTGATCTCTTCTTGTTAACATTCTTTGTATCTTTCTTGTAAGACGAACTATTTCTTCATCAACATCTTCTTGTTCAATTTCTTCTGAGTCCTCATCTGTTTGTAATGGCGGACTTTCTTGAGATGCTTTCAAAGCTATTGTTTTGCCCTTTTTGATTGGTCTGTCTTCTTGTAGCAGCACTTCATGTGCTCGTAATGTTCCAATCAGTTCTTCCAAGCCTAGTACTTCAAGATTCTTGGCTTGGCTTATAGCTGTCACCATTGGTCTCCACATGATTGGAAGACATCTCATGATCTTTCTTACCCTGTCTTGTATTGAATAAGCTTTTCCAAGGGAGCACATTTCATTCACTATAGTTGTGAATCTTGAGTACATTTCATCGATTGTCTCTCCTTCATTCATTTCAAACAATTCGAACTTTCGAACGCCAATGTCAATTCTTGTTTCCTTAACATGGCTTGTTCCTTCATGGTGAGTTTGCAATGTGTCCCATACTTTTTTGGCCGTATCACATTCATCTACTCTTTCACTTTCTTCCCTGCTTAAAGCACGTGATAAAAATAATTGAGCTTTTGAGTTTAAGAGTACCTTAGATTTCTCATCTGATGTCCACTCAACTTCTTTCTTTTCATCCGATGTTGAGTCATTTTGATCCACTCTTGGTATGAAGTCTCCATCTATGATGATTCTCCACATACCAGTATCTTGTGACTTTAGGAACAATTGCATTTTGCTCTTCGAGAAGTAATAATCTGATCCATCAAAGTATGGTGGTCTGAATGATGACCCTCCTTCAGCAATGTATTTAGTTTTTGACATTATCTTCCTGAATCTTTTGCTCTAACACGTTTAAGGTGTTTTAATTCTTAGAGACCAGGCTCTGATACCAAATGAAGTAGAAATGTCAATTATAAGGAAAGGGGGTTTGAATTATAATTGTCCCTTTTGAAAATTCCTGTTAAAAAATTGAAAGTTTTACTCAAGATTGATCTTGGTTATAACGAAGATCGATCTTGGTTAGTTGAAAAACAGCAATATCAATTTTATCAATATAAAAGCTGATTGTAATGCATGTAATAAATAGAGATAGAGATAGAGAGATCACTCAAGCATGTATCCTGGTTCACCCAACCTTGGGCTACGTCCAGTCATCACAAATGTGAGATTTTCCACTAAGTGCTCAAGGCAAGATTGTTCTTGGTTGTTACACAACTTTCGTAGATCAATCTGATCTTTACACAACTTCCACCTTTCTACCTTAGAAAGGATTTCCAGATTTACCTTAGCCTATTCTAGTAAGGATTTCACAAATTACCTTTTACAACATAAAAGGATTTCCACACACTTCTCAAGCTATGATGATACACTAGCTTTGAGTTACAAAGTAGTGATGATGAAGATGTTTAGAATCTTAATATTACTCAACTCTTGTTTGAGGAATAGATTCTATAACTTAAGACTTAGGTGTTACTGATTTAAGCACAACACAAAGAAAAAGATTTACAAGCCAAAGAATGATATTTGAGAGAGCTCAAATATGGATGTGAGATTGATGATTTGCTTGGCACTTTGAGTTGTATTTTGTTCTTCATCTTGATGCTGCATTTATAAGCTCCAATAGAGGCTTGGACAGCTCTCATAGCCGTTGGAATGAAGCCAATTGTCATAGGACAGTAAGTGAACTAAAGCAGGCCAAAAGCAAGAGTGAAGAAACTGAATCCAGGAGTGTTCTTGCAGTCCAGGATCGATCCTCAGATTGGTTAAATGTGATCAGACCTTGTACTCGATCCAGTACTGTTTTGCAGAGGTTGCTTGTGTGCTTTTGAGTCAGTTGTGCAGCCTTGATTTGATAGTACAACTGTACTTTTACAGCCTGTACCTGTACTTGCTTTTGTACAACATGAGGAATGATCTTGTTTCTTGTAATCCTTCATGATGCTTGTCTTTGATTCTTCCAACTTGGGCTGATTCTGTTTTAGGCTTTTCCTAGCTTTTTCTTGATGAAGATATCATATTGATAAAGCTTCTTAGATTGCAGTCTTCAGCTCAGGATTGATCATTCTTGATACTGCAGATCAATCTTCATTTTGCAGAAGTCTGGCAGAATTGATCATTCTTGATTCTGAAGATCAATCTTCGTTTTGCAGAAGTCTGACAAGATTGATCTTTGCTCTGCTGTTTTTGCTTGCTTTGATTTGAATTACTTGATACCTATCTTGTTTAACATACTCAAATACACATGTTAAATATCAAAACACTTAGAATCATAATTAACATTCTTAATTAACTTTTTGTTTGTTTTCATCAAAACATTAAATTGAGATTTTGTCTCAACACATACTGATTTCAACAATTTTAGTTCTCAAATTAAAGACACGATATCCTTTAGATTCCGTTGAGTATCCTAAAAATATGGCTTTGTTCGATTTCGCATCAAATTTTCCCAAGTTGTCTTTATTGTTTAAAATGTAGCAATAATAACCAATGATATGAAAATATGAAATGTTTGGTTTTCTATTCTTCCAGATTTCATAGGGTGTTTTATTTATAATTTTTCTAATTGAAACACGATTCAAAATATAACAAGAGGTGTTTATGGCTTCAGCCCAAAAATATTTTTCCACATTGGATCTTCCAAGATCGTTCTTGCCATCTCTTGCAATGTTCTGTTCTTTCTTTCAACCACCCCATTTTGTTGAGGGGTTCTTGCACAAGATAGATTGTGAGAGATGCCAAGTTCTTCCAAAAATGTTTTGAAAGATGCATTTATAAATTCATCTCCATGATCACTTCTTACAGTGTTTATATTTGATTCTTTTTCATTTTGAACCTTCTAACAAAAAATTTTGAATGCATCAAATGCATCATCTTTTTGTTTTAAAAATAACACCCATGTGTATCTAGAAAAATCATCAACAATTACAAATCCATATTTCATTCCTCCCAAACTAGTGGTTTTGATGGGACCAAAAAGATCAATGTGAAGTAACTCAAGAGGTTTTTTAGTTGATATAAACTTTTTTGAATGAAAACTACTCTTAACTTGTTTTCCTTTTGCACATGCTTCGCATACTTTATCTTTTTCAAAACTGATTTTAGGAAGTCCTCTAACAAGATCTAATTTTGACATATTTGAAATTGTTTTCATACTTACATGTCTAGAAGTTGCCATTCTCACTTCACATATGTTGGGTTTAAAAACAACTTCAAAGCCATTATCACAGAGCTGACTAATGCTGAGAAGGTCGTGTTTTAATCTTTCAACATATTGAACATCATTGATTTTGGCATAATTTATTTTACCTATGGTTCCATTTCCTTTGCTTTTGGCTTGATCATTGTTTCCAAAGGTTACGGATCCTCCATCTTTTTTGATGAATGACATGAAGTAGTTCTTGTCACCTGTCATATGCCTTGAACAGCCACTGTCCAAAAACCATGGCCTTTTCTTGACATCTTGACATCCATCCAGCATGATGTTTTGTATCAATTTTAGGTACTCACTTTATTTTGGGTCCTGAGGAGTTAGTTTTAAAAATTCATTCTTTCTTGGTGTTTAAAGTAGTCTTAGAGTGACTTATCTTGGACCAGGAGGAATGATCAATTGCTTGTTTTTGAAAGGATTTGGAAAAACGAGTTTCAGCAGGTTTTGATAAAGCTTTAGATTGATCTTCGTTTTTAACAACATTCGAAGATTGATCATTTTTTTTCAGATTTTGAGAAAAATTTGCCTTTACTCTAAACTGTTCTTCCTTTTTAAAATTCTTTTTGTTCCTGATTTTTTCATCCCTTTTTTTTAAAATAGCATGCAAATTCCAAATGTCCAATATGAACATTTGATTTTGCAATTTCCCTATTTTCTTTTAGGAACAAAGAAATTTTCATACATTTTTTATTTTTGAGTTTTATCAAAACAAATCCCAGCTTTATCAAATATCCCTACTTGGGATCCCATGATTTTCTGAAATGTCTCAGTAGCTTGAATGAAATTCATTAAATCATTTTTAAGAATTTCAATTTCAGCTTTGAGAAGATCGTTCTCCGTTTGGGATGAAGATCGATCTTGGCTTTTACAACCTTCAGATTCAGAACTTTTGAATTGAGATTCTTTCAAGTTTTGAATGATTTCTTTAAGTTCATCATTCATAACCTGAACTTTCTCTTTTTCTTGTTTTTCTTTATGAAATTTTTCTTTAAAGGAACTACATTTTTGAATGAGAAAGTTTGAATCATTTAGCAAATTATCAAATTCGATTTCAATTTGTTTACATACAAGACATAAATCAGAATCTGTTACCTCAGTATCTTCATTGTTGGCCATCAAACACAGGTTTGCTTCTTCAGGTTCATTCGCATCTGATTCCTTAGAATCATCCCAGGTTGCCATCATTGATTTTTTCTTGAAACGGAATTTCTTTGGCACCTTTTTGTTTTTTATGGACATTCAGTTTTGTAATGTCATTGTTTGTTGCATCCAAAGCAAGTGATTTTGCTTTTATCTATTTCAGCTTTGAAGTCCTTTTTGTCTAGAGATCCTCTTTTGATCTGGTCTCTTCTCCTCATCATTCTTTGTATCTTTCTTGCGAGAAGAGCAATCTCTTCATCAGCATCTTCTTGACCATCTTCTGAATCAGTTTTCTCAATTGTTTGTTGAACACTTGGTGGGCTTTGAGATGCTTTTAAGGCTATTACTTTGCCTTTCTTTATAGGTTTATCTTCCAACAGCAGTATCTCATGCGCCCTTAGAGTACCAATCAATTCTTCCAATCCCAGAACTTCAAGATTCTTTGCTTGGCTAATGGCTGTCACCATTGGTCTCCACATGATTGGAAGACATCTCATGATTTTTCGTACCCTGTCTTGTACTGAATAAGCTTTGCCAAGTGAGCGCATTTCACTCACTATGGTTGTGAATCTTCAATGCATTTCATCAATTGTTTATCCATTATTCATTTCAAACAATTCGAATTTTCGAATGCCAATATCGATTTTTATTTCCTTAACATGACATGTTCCTTCATGGTGAGTTTGCAATGTGTCACCTTTTTGGCCGTATCACATTCATCTACTCTTTCACTTTCTTCCCTGCTTAAAGCACATGATAAAGATAGTTGAGCTTTTGAGTTTAGGAGTACCTTAGACTTCTCATCTGCTGTCCATTCAACTTCTTACTTTTCAGCCGATATTGAGTCGTTTTGATCTACTCTTGGTATGAAGTCTCCATCTGTGATGATTATCCACATACCAGTATCTTGTGATTTTAGGAACAATTGCATTTTGCCTTTCCAAAAGTAATAATCTGATCCATCAAAGTTTGGTGGTCTGTTTGAAGACCCTCATTCAACAATGTATTTAGCTATTGACATTATCTTCCTGAATCTTTTGCTCTAACACTTTTTGAGTGTTTTAATGCAATATTCTGCATAGGATTGATCATTCTTGATTCTGATGGAAGTGAAGATCAATCTTCGTTTTGTAGAAGTATGGCAGGATTGATCTTTGATCTGCTGTTTTTGCTTGCTTTGATTTTAATGATATTTGTTTTGAATTGCTTGGTACCTATCTTGTTTAACACACTCAAATACATAAGTTAAATACCAAAACACTTAGAATCATAATTAAAATTCTTAATTAACCTTTTGTTTAATTATCATCAAAACAATTAATTAGAGATTTTGCCTTAACAAATGGATCCCCTTACAGCAAGCCTCTCTGCATGGGGAATTCCTAAGTAGGAATCTCGTTAACAAGCAACGAGGCATCGATCGAACTATCACAATCCATAATCCAATTTCTCCATCGAGGCAAAAAAATTCATTATCTCATCACCAAATCCCCAATCCATTGAGCCGCAAACCTTTTCAAAATCAACTTTGAACAAAATAAGTTATTTCTTTCTTTTGTTAGCTTCATCAACAACCTTCTTAGCAATAAGAATACCATCCAAAATTTGTCGACTTTTTATAAATGTCGATTGAGAATCCAAGATTACACAACCAATGACCTATGGCAATATCCTGTTGAAATCAATATTTTCTTGTTAACAATATCCTTGTGTGACAAGTTAGACTTTGTTTAGAATGGCATTAATTTCTTCATCATGTATGTTCCTAAAGAGCCACTTGTTTCCAATAGGGTGTTATCCACCTAGTTTTGGTATATTAATCCAAACATCATTCCTTTGGAACTGATTCAGTTCTTTTTGCATAGCCACAATCCATCTATCATCTGTTAGAACTTCCTCAATTTATGTGGGTGTCACTTGTGATATCATGATAATAATGGAGTGATCTTTGAATGATAATCTATTATATACTATGTCATTCTCACAAAATGACAAAATGAGAGCATCCTAATTCAAAAGATATCACCTCTCTTGAACAAAATGAAATTTCACCCAATTAAGTAAAACTAGATACTAACCCGCGGGTTACACGGTAGAATTTAATACATTACTGAATATAAAATAACAATAATATGTAATTTAAAAGTAATGTTAATTTTGTTTTACAATAGAATATACTCAAGTGTTTATGTACTTAAAGGTAAATATATTTTTAAATAATTATATATAAGCTAGGTTTGCTTTAGTAAAAGAAAAAGTAAAACATTGTTGACTAATACAATTCATGCAAAATATATTTAAATGTGAAATTGGTTTATTCAAACTTTTTGATTTCATTGAAGTGGTTCTTCCAATAATATATTTGTTAAATAGTTATGTATTTCTTTATTGTTAAAGTTATACATTTAGCTATAATATTTCTTCATTTTATATAATTTATATTAGTTTTGAAACATTAGATTTATAAATTTATGTACTTTTTCAGGTTTTCAATTTTATACGTTCATCGTAAGTCTGTCAATCTAAGCATGCACTAAATAATACTATGTGTTTTGTGATATATTATAACATTCATTCGCGAGTGATAGTTTGTTAAATCCAAAATATTGGAAACAATTCATTCGTGTGTGCCTTGAAATTTTCAAATAATTATTTGACATAGTCAAGAAACTTCAAGAGTGTTTGAAAAAATTATAGGCAAGAAATGTTTGTGATGTTTAAGACATAAAAAGTTTTGAGTGAATAATGAAATAGTTAGAAGTTATTTATTTTCAAATATTTAATATTATTCATTTTTTTTTCAATTATGATTTGTGTTTTTTTAATTATAAAAATAAAAAATATTATGGGAGACACATTCAACATAGGAAAACAACTTATTTCCTATGCAATAATATTGATATATGGACTTGAACATCTATTATAATAAACAAAACAGAACCCCAAAATTCTTCATTGTGATGATTTGAAGATATTGGATGGTTTGTATTTTTTTGTATGAGTTATTGAAATGAAAGTTTTGATGAGTAATTAGAGCTTTTGAAGTGTATTGATGAGTCATTGAGTGATAAATTAAAGTTGAAATTATATAATGTATGAAATAATTGTACTTTGGCAAGTGAAAGCGGTTTGCATTATATATTGAAGAAACAAAACATAGTGGAATAGAAGATGAATTTGAAATGTGCCACATCAGAATTTTGGTGAGTTGGCAAATATTGGAGGATATGGCATAGATGAAGAATTTTGGGGTTCTGTTTTAATTATTATAATAGATAATAGATAATAGATAAAAGATAATAGATAGAAGAAATATAAGTGATTACACCAAAGTAATGATAAAACGATTTGAATGTAGTAGAAAAGTTGTCAGAGAAAATATAAATAGTGAGCAAGAAAGAATTAACAATGAGAGGAAGAATTAGAATTGACAAGAGAATGATTGTCAGTGATCTAATTTGAGAGTGAGGACAAGACTCCTGTTTTTAGGAGTAGGATTTCAACTAAGAAAGGCAATCATAATATTCACGTTAAATGGAATTCAGTACGTACAATCTATCTGCACCTATTTGAGCCAACTATACCCTTCATAATTGATTATGTGGGAGTCATAATCAATTATTAGATCATTTTAAATACATCATTGACTTCCACAACCATAATTGAATACATAGCATAATATAATTGATTATGGAGTTTTAAGAAAACAAAAAGAAATGCCTCCACATACATAATAAGTTATCACTATTGACATAATCGGTTATGGTGTTTTTAAAAAAACGCGAAGACTAAATTCTGCAATCATAACGAGTTATGGTAATTTTCTATAATCGATTATGCCATTTAAATATGCCTTGCAACATACAGAAGTTTCCTTTTTCAAAAATTTGATTTCATAAATTTTCTAAAAAGAATTTTTAAGTAAATGATTTGTGTTTTAATTTTGAAAAGGAGTTTATTTTATGAAAAGTTGTGAACTTGTGAATATTTTCAAGAGATTTTTACTACTCACATTAGGATCCTAAAAACAAACAATGTAAAATAAAAATTCAGTAGCACAAGACTCCAAAAATCTTTTTTGCTTTTTTGCATTGTTGTTCTTCTTGGATATCCTTTTGTCGATCATCAAAATATAATAAACATGTCAAGACATATATTCACAATCATATATTGCTTAATTCTTCAACTATGAAGGTTTCTTTGTCGTATACTCGATAAGTTGTAGATGTTTCAAATTATCCAAAGAGATACAATTTTATGACTTAAAATCAAACATTCGAAGGTTATTCCAAGTATTAAGCATATAACAATTACAACGAAATTGAAGGAAATATGACATATTAGGTTTTCTACCTTTCCATAATTCATAGGGAGTCTAATGCAATATAGGTCTAACATAATCTCGATTGTGAATGTAACTAGTAGTAATTACAGCTTCTACCCAAAAGTACTTTACTATATTCGTTTATGGATCACAATTCTAACTATTTCTTGAAGCGATATGTTTTTCAACTCTACAATACAATTTTGTTGTAGTGTTCTAGGCGAAGATACATCATGTAAAATAACACATTTTTCACAAAACTACTTAAGCTGAAGTTCTTCTCAAATTTGCCTCGGTGTGGAATGTTATGGCAAAACTACAACATGTTGTAGCATTTAGCCTCAACCTGGGAATTTTATGACCAACTGCATTCACATCAAAACTACCATCATAAAATTTAATAAAATCAGAATAAATATAGAATTTGACAACTAACACATTACGCGTAAGTTATCATAATATTAACTGCTTAAAGTATAAATTCTAACTAGAACACATTAAAGAGTTTACAAAGTTCAGACTATATGTGATAGAATACTTTTATTTCTAAAAGTTATCATTGCCACACTTGGTACATGATATCATGTATGCTCATATCTACATATTTTCTGATAAATGATGTGGGGATTACCACTAGTTGCTCAAGTTGAAGTAGCTTTAGTGGAGGAGCACTAATGACACGCACTCCCGAGTTGTAATGAAATTCGTTTGGTCTCTGAGAACCATACTTCTTTGATGATGATAAAGAACTAGGTGAACTGAATTTTTCAATTATGTTAGTTATTTTGTCTCACACTAGGTGTGTCAAATTTGTTTTTAAACTTTAAAAGTTAGCCGATGTTTTCAACTAATAGCTCTCAACAATGATTCTCTTTTCTTCAAACGACTTTGTTCCTTGAACATGGGTTCCTTAACAACTTCAAAGAGTTTTAAGTTATGCGGTATTGAGTGCTTTGAGAACTAAAAGTCTAAGTAAAGCATAAGTAAAGAGAAAGTACATATAAATTGTAGATATCCTTTTGATTATGATGGATTAAGTTGTGCCTAAAATGATATTTACAACGAGTATTTATAGACTAATGATGAAAGTCTAACTTTTATTAGCCATGATCATGACCATCTCAAAATTGTGCTCTAGTTGTTGTTACATGACTAAACCCGAGTGGTTGTGTTTGAGATCTTGTCTTGTCAAGTAGTCTATCATTTCCATGTTTTGCGACTGATTATGTGGTGCCTTTGCATATTCCTTCTCTTTCTTTGTAGGGCTTTATGGAAAATAGTTGTTGATGCTTATCCCTTTCTTTTCTCAATTTATTTATATATGGGGAAACAAGTGGTGGGATCAAATCATCAATTAGCACTACTTTCGAATTCTCTTTGACTCGAGTGTATAATCATCAACTACCTTTTGTATCGTCTCACTAAATGTCCTCGACTATCATATACCTCGACTCACCCTAAATTCAATAGTTTACAATTTTATGCTAATAATTTAAAATATTTTTAAGTGAAAACAATAATGTACTTCAATTATATAAAAAGTTGAAATGTTCCGTATTCACCTTGTACAGATCCATAAGAAATGAAAAAGTGAAAATTCATGTGCTGCTTTTGGATCTAAAGGAAAAGCACAACGCAAGCCCAACGAGAAACAATGACCAATATAATACTTGATTTCGAAGAAAACAAAACTACAACATTAACACTACAATTTCTTTTGTTTTTCTTTTTTTGGTAAAGTTAACACTACAATTTATAGTTAGCTATCAATTATTGTCCGCAAACAGAACCAAATTGATGTTTGTTGTGAACCTAAGTCCAAACCAACTAAATTGTGTGAAGAAAATTTCAAACCATATAAAGTCATCAAAAGCTTAATTTGGATAGCACATTGAAAAATATCGAACAAAATAAAAATGAAAATAAAAATGAAACAAAATAAAATAGGGAGACAAAAGATAATATGTAAGGTGGGGTAAAAGATCTTATCAACATAGATGTTTTTGTCCAACACAATCTGAAGTCTCTTCTTTTGTGGGACCCATAAAAGATTTGGTGGCACATAACGTCTCTACCAAATAATTTACCCCCTCTATATATATCATCATCTCAATTCCCTTCCATAAGTCCAACTTTCCCCTCTCTCAACTTCAACATATTTCCTTTTTTTTTCTTTCTTTCTTGGTTTTCATTTAAGCTCTATTAATTACCTATCCTATTCCACATTGGAAAATATCCCTTGCTATAAATATATATTTTCCTTCATTTTTGTTTACATGTAATAAAAAAATTTAAAAATTGAACTAAATTATTCTTCTAGCTAGATAGTATACTTAGAAGAAAATGAAGGATGGTGGTAGAAAACAAGGTACAATGACACCATGTGCTGCATGCAAGCTTCTAAGAAGGAGATGTGCTATTGATTGTGTGTTTGCTCCATATTTTCCAGCTGATGAACCCCAGAAGTTTGGGAGTGTCCACAAGGTTTTTGGGGCTAGCAATGTGAACAAAATGTTACAGGTTCAAATTCAATTCATGCACCTCAACTTTTCCTGTCTCTATCATGTCTTCGCATGATATTTCAATCGTTTTCATTAATTATATAATAACAAAATATCTTTTATGACCACGTCAACATTTTTTATTAATTAATTAGCATATTGAATTTTATGTACACTTATATCTATATATGTATATATAGATACCCAGTTTACCTGATAACTATAGTTAGCTGAAAAGCTTATAAGTGTCATGTTGGCTAGAAATATGACCTAAGTAAGTTTTTAAAGTTTGAGTATTAATCATAGGAGAATTCTTTGGTGGACCACACTGGTACTTAAAAATTATCGAAAATTTAAACGAAGATCGATAATATTTTTTAGAAATAATGGTTTGTAATTTTCTTCGTTTTTATTAATAAGATAATGATTTGATTGATGTCGATTTAACATGAAATATATATTTGTTTTTCCTTATTTTTATCAAAACAGTATTATTTAAATTACTGTCTCAATTATAAAAATGAATACGGCTACGTTTGAAAGACGACGTCAATAATCATGAAATTTTAAATATTTTTTAAAACCGATGAACCTAAGTTTGTAAGTTGGCTTTATTTGAATGAGTCAAACTTAAAATCTAAAGAGAATCCTAAATGGAGGTCCATATTTTTACAATTGTGTGACACTATGATTAATCGCATACAAAAACATAATTAATTAAGTTGAATAGATAATTAATTTAAATTACATTAAAAATTATCATTAATTAAATAGTTTAATTAACGATAATTTTTAATGTATTTTAAATTAATTATATAACTAATTGAATTAATCACATTTTTATACGTGATTAATCATGTGTAACATGTGTATGAAAACATGGGTTCCCATTCACGTTTTTCATCTAAAAATATCTTGTATCCATGTATGATGTCCAATAGTCTTTCCATGGCCACTTTATTCACTGTCAAAATAATTGGTATCATTACCAGAAAAACAAAAATTATTGCAAAAATCAGAGATGGAAAAAAATCATAGTTATTAAATTCATATAGGAACCCATGAGTTTGTAGTGAATACACTTTCTTGCCTTTTATTTTTTAACTGATAATTGAAAAACATACTAAGTAATTTCTTAGAAGAATTTTTTTAAAAATATATCATATAAGAATTAGTTTAATATAATTTGCAAAATTTAATAATTAGATTTAACTGGTAACATTAAATGCCATAAGTTTACTTGACTAGTTTATGAACAATTCAAAATTAGTTTGGAAAAATACTAAACTGCCTCTAAGAAAAAATAAAGACAACAAAGATCCAACTATAAAAAAATACAATTTTTTTAAAAGAGGCGAAACGAGGATAAACAACACAATATATGTAGAATTCTATAACATGGTTTGAGTTAAATAAAGACAAATATTTCATATAACAACTTCCATCTATTAAGTTGGCTTTATAAAATTTATTTCAAATGATTTATGTTGAATCATTTAGTTAATTAGCTTCATAATAAAATATTCATCTAGTATAAGATATTATGGAGTCTAGTGATACCTCTTGTGTGTCTTGTGCGGTGATAATGGAGTCGACTAGTCATTTGTTTGTCGTTTGGGAGCTTGCCTAGCTATTGAGGGTAGTATAAGGTTTTTTTCGAGTGTGGTATAAGGTTTTTGGGTGGTTATGATGGGATTTAGTGTTGCCTCCAAACTTGCTCCAATTGTTTAAAGGTTTAGGGGCTCTCGAGGATGGGGCTAAGATTAGACAGGGTTTGGCTCTTGTTTGACAATCGGTTGTGTAGTTAGAATGATTATATTTTCTCTGGTAAGACGGTGATTATTGAGTAATAAGTGAATAAGATTAAATTTACCTCATGAAAGTAGTTTTTGAGTAAGAGACCTTCAATTATTACTGCACTTTCTACCAGATGAAATATTTTGAAGAATATATTTCTTGAATAAGCAGAGAACTTGTTTCATGAAAATGTTAGATGAAATATGTTCTCTGCTTGCTTTGCTGATAGTAAGGTTTTTGTTGCCTCTTTGGGGTCCTTTTTTGTTTTTGATTTTCTGAGAAGGGGTTGGTCCTGGTTGTAGCCCTCTTCTCCCACTGTCTTTGTTTCTGTTTTACCTTTGAGTACTCTTTATACTCCTTGTCCTCTTGGGTTGTTTAACATTATTAATTTTATTTTTAAAATGAAAGTAATTGTTCAAAGAAAGTAAAAAAGGAATAAGGATATCTTTCTTTTGTTTCTCCTAGATTAACTTCAGTTATAGGTGGTTAGTTACAGTTGATGGTTGGCCCTACAGTTCTCACTTTTAATATGAATTATATATCCTATCCAAAAAAATATGAATTATATATATATATTGTATATGTATATGATTCCTTAGAACATAAAAAGGACCAAGGATCATGCTCACATAATTAAATTACCTTTTACAACTTAAATCCAAACTAAGTGTGAAGAGGATATAGAGTAAAAACTAAAAGATGTTGTTAGCTCCATCATTATGGTGGGTTTTATGTAACCAATTTGTTCAACATCTCTTTATGACCACCGCATGCATGACTTTTTATCTTGGACTCTTAGCACAATCATAATCATATTTAAGGGATAAAAATAATAAAGTTTTAGTATAGGTATATGCTCACCTTTTCCTTTTGTCTTTAAAATCAGGGTTACATTGATAGAGACACCTTAGTAATATCCAAAAGTGATGTTGATTCCCAGATAATGATATTGTATCTTGTAAATAAATTATTAGTGATATAATAGAAAACATTATCTTGTAAGCATGATACATTGATGACGTAGAAATTGCCGTCTTTTTCTTTTTTTAGATAATTAAGACTTACATTAGCATCTTTTTTATATTATTTTAAGAAGGGAATTCAATGATCATTAATTCTAATCCAAATACAAGAAAAGCACAACAAAATAATATAAAAACTACAAATAATTAGATACAAGCAAGGCTCCGTCTTCTTTAGCTGATTAGTTATTTTATTTAGGTAAAGTAAATTAATGTCTAAGAACACTAGAATACATTATTTAACGTGCCAAGAAGAGTAGGTATATTGTATGCTTTTTGACCAAAAGTATATTGCACGATGTTAATTAACCCTTTAATATCCATTTTTTTTAACTCCTTGCAATTTTTTTAATGTGACATTAACGTGATTAATAAAATAACAAACCAGTGATGTTATATAGAATTTTTTTTAAGAATAAAATAAAGAGGGAAAATGATTATTAGTAATTAACGTGTATTCATGGTCATTTTACAATTGATTCAGAAATAATGTTAACTAAATCTAACCCTTTAAATAATAATAATAATAGTAATGGCAAATTCTTACCAATTCATGTATAGATATAGTGATATTTGAATATAGAGATATTTAAACCATTTGTATATATTGCATATTTAATTAAAGGTGTTTTTTTTATGATTACTATGATATATAGTCTCTGGTCAACGATCTATAAAATTTCCTACACCCTTTTCCAAAATAACCAACTTCAGCATCCAGCTTATCATCTCTTTTTGACTATATATGCATGGGATCTGTTTTTATCCACAACCACTAACAAATTCCAAAAGTTTGTCTGTACATGCATGCATCTATTTGGTGTGCTGTGATGTGGAATGGAGTCTTTATAAATGTACGAATTTTGATAGAGTGAGAGCCGAATTTGGGACTTAGATCATTAAATTAAAAATTTTAAATTTAATTATTTTCATAAAAATACATAACCATACAATAATTGTAGAGGAATCCAAACACCCAATTTTGTAGAAGTGGTGACAAATATTAAGACGTGATCTTGATTTTAGTTTATGTCTAAGAGAAGTAGTTGTATGATGGGGTTAAATATGTAAAATTGGTCTCAAAAAAATGTAAAACTGGTTCTCCAATCCTATTGAATGTTTACAAATTGGATGTTAATGTCACTTTTTGTTATATCGAGTTAGAGTGTCTTTTATATTCTCTAATTAATAAATTTTGCTTATCTAAAAAAATTAACCTATTTAGGTGAAGATTTTATACACTACATTATGGACACTCAAGTATGTATAAGCTACACTTTAAATACTATATTTTTTAATGTTGTAACCTCATTATGAAAGTTGGTATTATTATTAAGTAGTATGAATAATAATTTGGGTGAAATTGGCAGGAATTACCAGAACATCAACGAAGTGATGCAGTTAGTTCAATGGTATATGAAGCAAATGCAAGAGTAAGGGACCCTGTTTATGGATGTGTGGGAGCAATATCCTCACTGCAGCAACAAGTTGATATGCTTCAAACTCAATTAGCACAAGCACAAGCAGAGGTTGTTCATATGAAAATGCACCAATTCCCATCCACGTCATCAGATCAACAACACCAACCATCAGAAAATATGGCCCAATCCTTGTGGTCATACTAGCATTTTCTGATCAATATGTTGTTGTTTCACATTTTCATATTTCTTACTTAATTATAATTAGTACTATATATATGTCATGGGCTTGCTTAATTTATTGTCCGTCGTATATTAGTGACTTAATTATTACTTAGGTACCCTTGATATGTAAAGGACTAAACTTGTAATTTACTTTTTCTATACATAAATTATTGTTATGTTAATATTTTCTTCTTAATTAGGATTTAAACTCAATCTTTTAAATTTTGTTACTATATTTCTTTTTACATATTAGTTGTCTTTTATATTTTAGGTTAATGTTTTTTCAACGAGCAATCGGACTTAATAGTTCGACAATGCTTTCTCATGAAAAATCAAGCTGTCTACCTCTTTTTTTGTCTTCATTCATTGGAGAGAGTTACCCTTCTAAATTATTGTTATTTTATATAAATAAGTGATTTTTATATGAATTTTATTTTATTTTTAGGTTTTGTGTGTGATTTCGTCGGCTAAATGCGGTATTGTTTTGTTCTCGTCTTACTACGACATTTTTTCTCGTCTAACTTGTTGGAGTGTTATTGCATATTAATTTCAATCTATTTACATATTCAATCAATAATTTTGGTGTTTTTAACATTATAGATTTAGAGGTCTGAGTGTTTCATATAGTTTAATTTTGTCACATTTATAAATATTTTGTCGTAAATTTGACTGCAAATTTATCTTTTTCAATTTTAGCGTATTTGAATTTTGAATTTTATGTTGTTAGCTATTGATATATTCTAACACATTATATAGAAAGCAGCTAACTACCTAATATTTCATACTTTGTAACATCCCCCCTCAAATTCAATATTGAATTTGGACTATACTATGAAAGCTCTGTCAGAAGTCGATACAAATTATTCACACGAAAAGGAATAACAAAAAGAAGATGCAAACAACTAAAATAAAAGAATCAGCCCAACATGTGTATCTGAACCCCAATATATTATTTTGGGCCTTTAATCAAAGTTTGTAAAGAAGTTCTGGTCAAGGGGCTTAAGAGGCACAACCCAACCCAAACTTTCAGCATTATTGTTCTCAAGTTTGAACCTTAATTCCCTCAAATTGAACTCCTCGTAATGCAAAGATCTTCTACCTCTAGCGGAGGTTCTTATTTATTTTATTTTTTAAATGGCCAAAGTTATTAGTTAGTTTTGTTATATTAATTTTTTTTTCTTTAACTTGGGTTTGAATTATGAAACTTTTAATTCTTTAATCCTTAGTTCAAATTAGTAGAGCTACTCACTCACCCATGGAAGGTTTTTATTCTGCTTATAGTGTAGATATGGTGCCTTGAGAGATTAACGGTGGTGGAGAGCGATTTCTTCCCAGATCGTTGGGAAAAAAGAGTGATCATTGGCAGCATTGTGGATCTTCTTTTCACAATTATTTTTCACCGAAATATCCTTTCAAAAGTTGAACGGTGAATACATAACTGGATCTGACATAAGGGAAGTGAACTCGATGCATAAAACCGAAATAAAGAGATTGACAACAAAGACCACGTCCAAAGAAGATAGGATCGGATTCATCGGGTTTGGATTTACCATATCAATTTCCTTGAGTGGGAATTTTTATGAAGAAATATAATTTTAGTCAGAATAAAAGGATATCATAAGCTATTTAGAGAATTTTAAATATGACCTAATATTTAATATTTTCAAATTCTCTATTTACTTTACAATGCATGAATCATGAAACGGTCCCTATAATTTTTTCAAATTTACAATTTTAACCATATGTTTCAAAATTTACATATTAGTCTGTGTATTTTTTTTTGGTACATTGGTCCCTTAAAATTTTCAAATTTTGCAAAATGATCCCTCAATTTATAAAATAGTCCAATTTTAAAAGAACAATTCATTTATCTAAACAACATAATTTAGAAATAAAATGAATTCAATTGAAGCATTTAAATTGTCAAAATTTATATTTTTTTTTATATTTTTAATTATCTCATCTAAATACATTTCGAAGACATTAGTAATAATCTTTAATAGCTTCTCAGTAGCTTAATCAATGAGATCGACAATGACAAAATAGACCACCTCATCAATTGATTTAATTGTTTCTTCCTCAATAGCTAGTTGTTAAGTTTAAAACATGTTCAATTAATAGAACTCTTCTATTTTTTATTTTTGTGTCTTATATAATCATTTACTATAGAATTTTTCTTTGTATCAAGATTTCTTAGTGTATTTTTAATATGAGATGCATCTTCAATTCTATGATAATGTAATTTCTAATATGGTATTAAAGTGATATCATTGCGCCGCAAATCACAACGATTTTAAAGGTGGAGAATTTTTTATGAAGATAAAGAATATTTGTCAAAATCTCTATGGCAAAAATCACCGAATCAAGAAAACGCTCACATAAAGGATGACAACGACTCTACGAGGAAATCAAAAAGTTACTAACCCCACCATCAAAAAAAGTTCATGTTGTGCAAAGAGTAGAGGCACCATACTACCTCGCTCCAATTCTTATTGATTACTCATATAGTGCAAAACAATTTAAAAGGAAAATGAACAAAATTTTCAAAGAAAGAAGACAAAAACTCAATTAGTTGAGTTTAAGTAGTTAATGAACCTCATTAAAAGACAAATTGCTCGAGAGAACTTTAGTTCCAATTCTAAGTGAAATTTTACCTCCGATCTCCATTATAAGAAAAATTTTAGAGTTTTTTTGTTGTTGTCTCATTTATAAGAAAAAGTTGTGACTTTTAAGATGCATTTATTGTTTAAATAAATTTTTTATTTTCATTTAATGTATCTTTTAAATATTGGTGAGTGTATTTAATGTCTCATATTATTCTATGAAAGTGTATATTTGTAAAAATATTCAAAAAGTGTTAATAATAAATAAGTTCATTGGTATTAAAGTTTTTCGTTTTTCTTCTTATAATTAGGTCAAGAGGGAATAATTCTTAACCAGACTTTATTTATCTATAGATTGGGGATTACCAAAGTCTTTTCCCTTGAAAAAAAGAGAGAGACAAACTTTAATTGAAAAAGAAAGGAAAAATAATAGAACAATAAAAACAATTATAATAAAAATATGAAAGAAGAAACAAATTAAAACATG
>JBBPBP010000002.1:39651001-39670848 GCA_037974735.1 Cicer chorassanicum | reverse complement strand
AGTTATTTAAGTGTTAAATAATTAATTTAAAAAAAAAATTAAAAGTCAATAAATCCTGGAAACAGAACTCAAATAAGTTCGAATAAAAATTTGCACAATTAAGAAAAGAATTTAATTTATATATATTCTTAATGTAAAAAAATTATCATGTCAATCAATCACAACTATTGAATTATAATTTGTTAGTAATGATTGACTTTTTTAAAGTCATTCACATGATTGATCATGGTTTATTGATTATATACAATTTTTTACACCGACAATGCATGGGAATTAAACTCAAAAAATAATAATATTAAAAGGATCATGTAAATATTTTAAATAACATTGAAAATGAATAAAAAAAATAAAGAAAGCAACATGAAGATTGATGGTATGCTTCATGCAAATGAACGTGAAAGTGACAAAAGAAATCTACTCCTTACCCAATAATTCTTAGCTCCTTCCACGACACTTAAAAATACATTTTTTTTCTTACCTTTTTTACTTTTTATGGAAAATATGTTACTAAAATTTGATATTTACATTTAACATGTATAAAAATAAGTTATAGAAATTTTTTTCAAAATTTCAAACCTTTGGTTGACTACAAAATTTTTAAAATACAAAGTGAGTTCAGATTTTTGAAACTGTCATCTTCATTGAAAGTTTTCAAATAGAAATTATTAGATTTGTTAATTATTTTCAAAGATTTCAGCTATAACCAAATTTTTGAAATGCTGATTTTTTGGAACTTTAAAACCTTTGAAATAGGAATTTTTCGAAACTTTCGAAATGTAATATTATATTTCAATGAGGAACACAAGATGATGATTTAGCGAATACTTTAGATGATCGTTTATATTTGTGGCGTTTAAAGGAAGAGGAAAGAAAATTTGTTAATGACATAACAAAATATAAGCTTGTACCAAGATATATTTTGAATGGCAAAACAAAGATAATCTCACAGTTTTCACTCAAATATATAAAACGATGAGTACTTATCGATCATCTTTGAGAGTTTCGTACACAAAAGTGCAACATCTATTGAAGTTAATACAAAATGAAAGTTATATGCATTGGACAAGAAGATGAGAGGATTCATATGTTCTGACAAACTTATTTTGGACGCATTTTGATTGTTTAAAGTTGATGAACATGTTTCATTTGGTTTTGATTTGTGACAACTCATTCAAAACAAATAGATATCAACTACCATTGCTTAAAATTTCCGGTGTAGAATCTACAGAGTCGACATTTCATGTAGCATTTACTTACATGGCGAAAGTTTCGAATTTTTCATTTTCTTTGAATGTTTCAAAATTTCATTTTTCTTGTTTTAGAAAATTTACATTTCGTAAATGTGTTTTTGAAGTTTCAAAAATTTCGTAAATTTACATTTTGAAACATTCAAAAGTTGTTAAATCTTCTATTTTGGAAGTTTCATATTGCTAAAAAATTTATGAATCTTCGATTTAATTAAAAATGCCCAATAATTATTTTACAATTATTATTATCAAAAATCTAAAAAAAATCATCATTTGTAATAAATAATAAAACAAATAAATTACAATAGTTTTTTATTTTTTTTTGTTTGTAACAATGCCCTGTCACACAAACACATCAAAACCCCATCAAACTCTGCCAGTCAACTCACATCCACTTCTGCAATGCAACTTCTGCAAGGCAAAACAACACAGCAAGGCAAAACAACACCAACGCTTTGCTTCTTCCTGAAAAGGGCAGGAACACTTTTATTTTCAAAATCAAACATACTACAAACTAGTTTGTTGCCTAATCTGGTTTATTTTTTAGCCTAACAAGATATTGCTTGTAACATCTGTGTGCACTCAATTAAAAGGTAGAAAACACTTTTTCCTTAATTATACATTGCTTCAAATTTGTTACAAAAACAAAACAAAATCCAGTTAAAATTTGTAAAACAATGTAAAATCTAGGACTCAAATTTGTCCACTGATCAAAAACATTCATCATTTTACTTATAAATTGAGACAAAAAAATCAAGATTTAAAAAAATAGAAGACAGCAACTCAAAGGGGCAGAAAAATTGTAAAATTGTTAGAGATGCAGTAAAATTGTTGAGAAACTAAACCCATACAAAAACAAACAAACACAAATAAAAAACCTGATCAAAACACTAACAAGCAGAACCAGCAGAAAGCAGAAGAAGAAGTAAGGTACTTTTTCATTTTTCCTCTTTTTAATCTTTTTGTTATTCTAAAAAAGATATAGATTTGGGATTGCTGTATGTGAAAATAAAGATAAAAATTGTGATGATGCAAATTTTAGTATTCTGATAAAATAAAAATAGGGATTAGGTAAAGTGTACCATTCAAGATGAGTTAAAAAAAAAATTAATTTGTAAAAATAAGATTACATTATGAAAAAATAAAAGAAAATAAGACCAAAAATTGAACCTGTGGATGTTGTCCTCGCCGTCACCGTCCATGACGTCGCCGTCCTTGTCATCACCGATGTCTGTGTTTTCGTCGTTGTCCTCATCGACGTCGGTGTCCTCAGCGTCGCCATCTTCGCCATTTCCTTGTTTCTTTTTTGTTTTCACTCTCTGTTTGGCCCAGTCGCGTGTTTCTTTTCTGTTTTACCCAGCCGCGTGTTCCGTTTTGGCCATGCCCAGCCGCTCCCTTTGTGTTGTAAGGTAGCCGCCCCCTTAATTGGAAACTAGGGTTTTCAGTTTTTAGGCTTTAACCCTTTTTTCTTTTTGTCAGGTTGGGCTTGGACTCTGGTCAGAATTTGTTAAGTTGGGTTTGGTTCTAATAAAAAAATAAAAACTTGTTCAGCCCATTTAAAACTATTTAGTTTATTTTATTTTTATTTTTAAAAATAGTTAATTTGTTTCATTAATTAAGTATCAGATTTCATTAAAAAAAAGTAAATATTATATTAAAGATTAATTAGATGTGACATCTTTTTAATCTTTGAGTTGTTAGGATACAAGTGGTACAACTTAATAGTTCTCAAATTATCTTTATTCATTTATTTATTTATTTATTTATTCCTTTATTATGTTTTAGTAAATTAATCTAAAATCGACTTATAAATTTGTTCAAATTAGACGTGGTATTATTTTTATCTTTGAGTTGTTAAGACACATACCGTACAATTTGGTGTTTTTTTTAATTCATATCTAAACTGAATAATAAAATATTTTCAAAATGTTTAAATTAGATGTGACATCTTTTTAATTCTTAAATTTTTAATATACAAATTGTACTACTTGACAATTTTAAAACTTAATATTTAAAACCGAAAATGATAAAATATTTTCAAAAGGATTAAATTAGATGTGACATCTTTTTAATCATTTAATTTTTTGAAACACATGTTATACTACTTGACATTTTTAAAATTTAATATTTAAAACCGAAAAATGATAAAAAAATTCTTAAAAGGATTAAATTAGATGTGACATCTTTTTACTCCTTAAATTTTTTGAGACACGAGTCGTACGACAAGATAGTCTTAAAACTTGCATTTTAAAATATTATTCAAATCAAATCAATTCCTTTTTTTCAAAACTTTTTATCAACAACAAAACACAATTTCTTTAAAAGCAATCAACACATCCGCATTTTCTATCCAAGAACTACGTAGCTTTGATTTCTCCATCGCACCGGGAGATACGTATGAGCAAGATCGCACTCTTGTCAAACATAATAACAAAAACTTTTTTTTCTCTATTTTTTAAACGTATTTTATCATTAGATTATTTTCGTAAAAATATTATATTTGCATTTTAAAAAAGGAGAAAATAAATATATTTAAGTTAATATTAATTTTGCACAATTAATTTTAGGTAACTGTTTTTTTTAACGGATGTCGTAGGGTGCTAATACCTTCCCTACGCATAATCGACTCCCGAACTCCATATTTGGTTTCAAAGACCATTTTTTATTTTTATTTTTTATTTTTAAGGGTTTTCCAATATTTTCCCTATTTTAAAATAAACTTTGGTGGCGACTCCATTGAATTCGAGGAACACTCGAAATTTTAGGCCGCGACAGCTGGCGACTCTACTGGGGATTGTTAGAGAGTCAAACCTAACATAATTAATTGTGCAATTTTTTTTTACTTTTATATTTATTTCTCCTTTTATTTTCTTTACTTTATGCATTTATTGTTTATTAGTTTATTTTCTTGTAGTCATTATCTTTATATATATTTATATGTGTGTTGAGTATTTTACATCGTTTATTGGATTGTGATTCTCTTCACACACTACACATTCACTTACACACACACTTATGAGTGAGACCCTATACCCGGGCCTGAGTGAAGCTTGAGTTAGGTTAGAGGTTGAGTGGTAATCATTTTGGATGTACATCCTACTTGGTTATTGCAAAGATCTCGTCTAGAGTGTGACTCCATTAGGAATACTTACATTATGGATGTAGTTCCTATTTGTAGTGATGTTTCAATACGAGTACTTGACTCTAGAGACCAATGAATTTTAGGATTGTAGAGCACACCTTGGAAAGTTTTCACGAATTAAGAAGCTTATATACTTTAAGATTTCTCCGATCTTGGATTGTGATTCTCTTACACACACTTGAGTGAGACCTTAATACATGATTTGAGTAAAACTTAAAATTCGTCTGAAGTTGCGTAGTGTTAGCTTTCTGGATGTACATCGTGTTTGGTTAACATGAAGACTTCACCTAAAGTTTCATTTCTTTTGAGAATTATTGTCACTTCTAATAGTTTACCTATTATTTTTGACAATATTTCAAAATGGAATCCATAGCTCTAGGAACCATATTCAAAATCATAGAGCCACCTTGGAGAGGGTCACCAACTAAGAAAACTCACGAATCTTCTAAATAATGTAAGCAAAACCTATGTAGGTCACAATGGGAGCATTTTTCTTTTCCAAATTCAAATCAACATTATCCTTTGTTGAAAAAACTAGTATTTTTATTTTGTAAAGCAAAAACATTCTTCTTTATAGAGTTCCAATTTTATCTTCCTAGAAGGACAAAACAAAAATCTCATTTTTCTTCAACTCTCATTTTTTTTTCTCACATTGTGTATATATCTTCCCTTATCAATTTTTTCACATTCCATAAAAATAAAAATAAAAAGGAAAAATAAAGTGGCCATGATCAAGAGAAAATTATTTACATTTTCAATAGCATTAATGTGTGTCTCTTTGTATTACTTGTCATTTTACATCAAAACAAATGTGACTTCAAATCATTCCTCATATCAGCATCATCTAAAAAATGTTAAATAATTAAATAGTTAGTCTCATATTTATGAAACATTGCTACACGTTTGCATCATAGTCTTACATTATCATATTTTCATTCATGCAAGTCATTTTTTTTCTCTCTAATGAGGAGCAAAAAAATTAGAAATAATGTTGCATTCATGTAAAGTTTTTTAAAAATTAGAAATTAGAAATGATGCTTATTTGCAAAAAAATGTTGAATTGGTCATTGTTCTTTGAAAAATAAGATTTGTCAAATCATAAATGAACTCAAAATCAATTGAGACTCATGAGAACACACCTCAAAGTCTTTTGTTGACAAAAAACATCTAAATATAATGGTCAAATTTGTTAACTTTTGTGATTGACATAATTAAAAAAAATTCAAATCATAAACTAATGTTACCTTTCTTTGAACCATTCATTTAATGAACATGCATGTCATGTGTTTCTACTCTTTCATGACCCCATTAATATCCTCGTTTGTTGACATTTCTTCATTATTCTTCCCTTTCGATCTTGCCACAATCTCTTCGAAATAATTGGTCTCACAAATTGAATTTGAAACGGACGCCTAATTGATTTTCAATAATCAAATATCACAAAGTAATATTTTGAAAGTTCCAAATTGGTGCAAGTTCTTTAAAAAACTAAAGGAAAAACCCGTTAGGATTGAAAACCCGTATTGGCATCCTAAGCAAAAGTTAGGGCAAAAAAAAAAACAAAAAAAATTAAAAAGCAATTGAATAGATTTGTCAAACTTTGTCCTGAAATTATTATTATTATAAACGATCATGATTTGAAATGAATCTTACGATTTGTCTTTTAACATCCAAAAACAGACACAAAAATCTACCCCTCGGCTTCCCCTTTTGAGCCAAAAAAGTGGGACTTTTTTTTTTCCTTTTCAAATATCCAAGACAAAGATCACTTATATATTAGGAGTTTATTTGATACTTCGTCACCTTTGCATTACTTATGATATCAAAAAGAAAAAGAACTAAAATAGTCTATAAGTCAAAGTCCATAGATAAAGGAGACTGAGAAGAAAAAAAACATGAAAGTAAGTGCAATACAAATTTTGGATTGATACCCCATGAGGTAAGTCTTTGATCTAAAAAAAACATTGTCTTAATTGACCTTGGAATAATTACTTGAGCCTGATACATCATTGTTTTTTCCTTCATAACCCTCTTAGTCATTCACCACATTACATGTCTAAAATGTTCATTTTGATAAATGATTGATTGTTCATTATTTGGATTTTTTTTTTTAATTTTGGGACAAAATTACATATCTCATTTGAAATATGCTAAAATAATCCTTAAGGACTTGCACGCTCAGGATTCTTTCAAAGAAAGAGAACACTTTGACCAAATTATGGAGATCATCAACGAGATCAAATTCTTTGTACATAAACAAATGATAATTATCATACTTATCAATAAGGGAAATCTTTCAAATGATGGGCCAAAATTGAGGCATTCAGTATTCAATTGAGATAATACTCCTACCCTTCATTCATATTCATATATTCTATAAAACAATTGTTCATTAATTCAACCCATTCTCTCCACACTCTTTAAAACTCCAGTAATACGAGAGAAATCTTTCAACTTGATACTCTAAAGCTGGGGCAACACCACTGTTGTCCCATTCAAACATTGTGCCTTCCAAAATTATAACTTGGGGTAATCCTTTCACCATTTTTTCTAATCACATACACAATATTTTGTATATTTCAAAATATGGGCATTTCTCCATCATTCATTCAAGGATTAAGTATCTCTAAATTTCAAATTTAGGAAAACTCGTTATCTTTGATTCTCCATATATCATCTGAATTTTTTTCATCATCCACATACTGCATAAATGGGGCACCTCCCCCATCTTTTATTTTTGAATTCCTACAAAACTAATTTTGATGTTGTTTTTCCAATCATTCATTTCATCTCAACATCCTCTCACTATCTTTTCATGATGGGGCACTCTTATATCCTTCTTGCTTAGCTTGTGGAGAATAGTTAGGTAATCCCACTTTCTTTAGACTACAACAATTGCTTGTTAAGTCTAAATTAGAGCAATGCCATCCTTCAGAGATTGAAGCAATTACCATTTTTTTTAAAATTCATGTATCTCCATCTACCACCAAATATTTTGTCCTCCTTTTGAGGTACGATCCTAACCAAGCCTTTCTATCTTAAATGCATTGTCATGCACACTTTATTAAAACAATGCTTCAAAGAAAGATAATGTAAGTTCGTTCACAGGATCTATGAATTCTTTTGCAATCTTCAGTTAACATCTTTGACCAAAAAAGTTAATTTTTTAGGTGTTCTTTTCAATAAAAAACTAAGGTGGTGAAAATTATTCGACGACTGTAGTCAAACACCATAATTGGTCATATATTTTCCAATAAGTCTTCACTCACTCAACTATTGATGGAGACTACAATCATCAAGATACACTAATTTGCAACAGTTGAATGAAAATAATGATAAACATAAATATGGTAAACTTGATTTTGTTTGAGTTTAAGTTCAAGGTTATTTTACATATTGAAAATTTCAAGGAAGTGATCAAGTCAAGAAATTCACTTCTTACATAAAAAACACCTTTCTCACCAAACAAGGTCATTGCATCCTCTTGTTCTAAAAAAATGAACAATGATAACAAACAAAAAACTAAAGATCAGGTGTGCATCTTGAGTTTTTGCATCAGTAGATACAATCATAGAATGCAGATCCATGCACCTTGCACTAATCATGTATGCATTATTCTAGCATCATATCATGCATACATCTCACCTCATGCATCTATGCATAACTTGACACAATTCATGCACCTTGCATCGTGCTCATGTTTAAAGATCTTACAATCTTCTAATTATATGGCATGTCGTATGCTTGCGTCAAGCCCAATGCTCGAATAACACACAAATTATTGCCCAAATACCACTCAATCCCCTAAAATTTTGCACAAATCGACCAATAGACAATCTACTCGACGATAAATTAAGATTTGATCGTATTGGAGTAACCTTCAAGATGTACATTTTGCTTGTTTATGAATAATACTTTGTTTCAGTTGTGGTAACTTATTGAATGTACATTCTATTTGGTTATCACAAGCAAAATTTATGGATAAATTTAGTTGTGGCAACAAAAACTAGTCCTATATTTCTAGGACATGAGTTATGACATCTTAAAGATCCTATAAAATAACAAAAAGTTCAATTTTCATTGGCAGCTCAAACACTAAGCCCAATCTTCATTGGCACCTCAAAGACCAAAGTACATTGGCACCCCAAAGCCCAATTTTCATTGGCAAATAAAAAGTCCAATTTTCATCAGCAACTAAAACACAAAGTCAAATCTTCATTGGCAAACACAAAAAATGTCCAATTTTATTGACATCTGAAACCCAAAGTCCAATATTCTTTGGCGTCCCCCTAAACTTAATATTTATTGGCTCTTTAAACCCAATATCCACTAAAATCCACAATCATCGTTAGTTGGTAGCTTATAATACTTTGATACACCAAAGCCAAATATTCATTGGCATCCACAAACATGTACCCTTTACAATCCAACACCTAAGATCTACAAGGCACCTATAACCCCAAAGCCCAATATTTCATTGGCAAGCAAAAAGTATAATTTTCGTTAGCACTACAAACGAAAAGTCCAATCATAATTGGCACCTCAACCACAGCCCAACGTTCCATTAGTAACGTAAAGACTCAATCTTTATTGGCAATGTATAAGCCCACGTCCATTGACATCCCAAAAGTCCAATAACCATTAGCACCCCAACCAAAAGCCCAACACCAATTGGCAACCAAAAACCCAATATTCATTAACACCTAAATCTCAGTTTTCATTATCCTAGGACACCCAACACCGAGGATCTACAAAACACTGCATAAGCCCAATGTCTATTGGCAATCCAAAGCTAAACTTTTATTGGCAATACAACCCAATTTTCACTATCCATCGGCACTATAAAAGTCCAGGATTCACCAGCAAATAAAAATTCTAATATCTATTGGCATCCAAATCTCGTTACCTACTAGGTAACGATCATCTACATTTTTATTGATCTACGCACCAGTAACCAATCTGCAGACGATCATTTACATGTTTGTCGATCTACGCATCGGTAACCAATCCGAAGACGATCATTTACATGTTTGTCGATCTACGCATCGGTAACCGATCTGAAGACGATCATTTACGTTATCGTCGATCTATGCATCGGTAATCAATCCGAAGATGATCATTAATCTTTTGTTGGTCTACGCATCGGTAACCAATCCGAAGACGATCATTAACCTTTTGTTGATCTACGCATCAGTAACCAATCCGAAGACGATCATTTATATTTTTGTCGATCTACACATCGGTAACCAATCCGAAGACGATCATTAACCTTTTGTTGGTCTACGCATCGGTAACCAATCTAAAGACGATCATTAACCTTTTGTTGATCTACGCATCAGTAACCAATCCGAAGACGATCATTTATATTTTTGTCGATCTACGCATCGGTAACCAATCCGAAGACGATCATTAACCTTTTGTTGGTTTACGCATCGGTAACCAATCCGAAGACGATCATTTATATTTTTGTCGATCTACGCATTGGTAACCAATCCGAAGACGATCATTTATATTTTTATCAATCTACGCTCTGGCAACTAATCTGGAGACGATCGTTTTTCATCATTGCCAAACATGTTTATCACATCCTCATGTCACATCTCATTTTCCACTTTCACAATTTATTTAGACAAAATTTAGGTACTTATATTTAATTATCTTTTACAACAATAATATTTCTATTATCTAATAAAAAATAATTAAATAGGGGCAGCTGTAGTACCTCTCAATTTTGTCCGATTAATTAAAAATGCCCAATAATTATTTTACAATTATTATTATCAAAATCTAAAAAAAAAATCATCATTTGTAATAAATAATAAAACAAATAAATTACAACAATTTTTTTTTTGTAACAATGCCCTGTCATAAAGACACATCAACACCCCATCAAACTCTGCGAATAGCCAGCCAACTCACATCCAATTCTGCAAGGCAAAACAACACCAACACTTTGCTTCTTCCTGAAAAGGACAGGAACACTTTTATTTTCAAAATCAAACATACTACAAACCAGTTTGTTGCCTAATCTGGTTTATTTTTTAGCCTAATAAGATATTGCTTGTAACATCTGTGTGCACTCAATTAAAAGGTAGAAAACATTTTTTTCCTTAATTATACATTGCTTCAAATTTGTTACAAAAACAAAACAAAATCCAGTTAAAATTTGTAAAACAATGTAAAATCTAAGACTCAAATTTGTCCACTGATCAGAAATATTCATCATTTTACTTATAAATTGAGACAAAAAAATCAAGATTTAAAAAAATAGGAGACAACAACTCAAAGAGGCAGAAAAATTGTAAAATTGTTAGAGAAGCAGTAAAATTATTGAGAAACTAAACCCATACAAAAACAAACAAACACAAATAAAAAACCTAATCAAAACACTAACAAGCAGAACAAGCAGAAAGCAGAAGAATAAGTAAGGTACTTTTTCATTTTTCCTCTTTTTAATCTTTTTGTTATTCTAAAAAAGATGTAGATTTGGAATTACTATATGTGAAAATAAAGATAAAAATTGTGATGATGCAAATTTTAGCATTCTGATAAAATAAAAATAGGGATTAGGTAAAGTGTACCATTCAAGATGAGTTAAAAAAAAATTAATTTGTAAAAATAAGATTACATTATGAAAAAATAAAAGAAAATAAGACCAAAAAAAGAACCTGTGGATGTCGTCCTCGCCGTCACCGTCCTTGCTGTCGCCGTCCTTGTCATCACCGATGTCCGTGCCGTCGCCGCTGTCCTCACCGACGTCGGTGTCCTCACCGTCGCCATCTTCTCCATTTCCTTGTTTCTTTTTTGTTTTCACTCTCTGTTTGGCCCAGCCGCGTGTTTCTTTTCTGTTTTACCCAGCCGCATCTTGCCATGCCCAACCGCGTGTTCCATTTTTGCCATGCCCAGCCGCTCCCTTTGTGTTGTAAGGTAGCCGCCCCCTTAATTGGAAACTAGGGTTTTCAGTTTTAGGCTTTAACCCTTTTTTCTTTTTGTCACGTTGGGCTTGGACTCTGGTCAGAATTTGTTAAGTTGGGTTTGGTTCTAATAAAAAAATAAAAACCTGTTCAACCCAATTAAAACTATTTAGTTTATTTTATTTTTATTTTTAAAAATAGTTAATTTGTTTCATTACTTAAGTATCAGATTTCATTAAAAAAAAAGTAAATATTATATTAAAGATTAATTAGATGTGACATCTTTTTAATCTTTGAGTTGTTAGAACAGAAGTGGTACAACTTAATAGTTCTAAAATTATCTTTATTCATTTATTATGTTTTAGTAAATTAATCTAAAATCGACTTATAAATTTGTTCAAATTAGACGTGATATTATTTTTATCTTTGAGTTGTTAAGACACATACCGTACAATTTGGTGTTTTTTTTAATTCATATCTAAACTGAATAATAAAATATTTTCAAAATGATTAAATTAGATGTGACATCTTTTTACTCCTTAAATTTTTAATATACAAATTGTACTACTTGACAATTTTAAAACTTAATATTAAAAACCGAAAATGATAAAATATTTTCAAAAGGATTAAATTAGATGTGACATCTTTTTAATCCTTAAATTTTTCGAAACACATGTTATACTACTTGACATTTTTAAAACTTAATATTTATAACCGAAAAATGATAAAAATATTCTTAAAAGGATTAAATTAGATGTGACATCTTTTTACTCCTTAAATTTTTTGAGACACGAGTCGTACGACTAGATAGTCTTAAAACTTGCATTTTAAAATATTATTCAAATCAAATCAATTCCATTTTTTCAAAACCTTTTATCAACAACAAAACACAATTTCTTTAAAAGCAATCAACACATCCGCATTTTCTACCCAAGAACTACGTAGCTTTGATTTCTCCATCGAACCGGGAGATATGTAGAAGCAAGATAACAAAAACTATTTTTTCTCTATTTTTTAAACGTATATTTATCATTAGATTATTTTCGTAAAAATATTATATTTGCATTTTAAAAAGGAGAAAATAAATATATTTAAGTTAATATTAATTTTGCACAATTAATTTTAGGTAACCGTTTCTTTTAACGGATGTCGTAGGGTGCTAATACTTTCCCTACGCATAATCGACTCCCGAACTCAAAATTTGGTTTCAAAGACCATTTTTTATTTTATTTTTATTTTTAAGGGTTTTCCAATATTTTCCATATTTTAAAATAAACTTTGGTGACGACTCCATTGAATTCGAGGAACACTCGAAATTTTAGGCCGCGATAGATTTCAAAAGTTTCAAATTGAAAAAAACTTTCGAATATATTTTGAAAAACTAGAAATTATATTTCGAAGGGCTAAAATTCTAACACTTAATTTTAGATTGTCCACTCTTCAAGACCATGTGGACTTCGGTTTTATTCCTCATCATATTCAATTTTTTTCCGACATATATTTGAGAGAAAAGGTAATCTGCGATATGTTTTTCCGGTTTACATTCCAAGAAATGTTTTTTTTTTTAGCTTCTGGTTTATATTTGGAGAGTTAAAAATTTAACTATTTCTAAACAATCAGAATGTGTTTTAAGTTTTCTGGTTTGAACATGTCAAACTTTTATCTTGGTGGTGTCTTAAATCTCAAGTCAAAGGCTTCATTGTTGAACTTAATCAACAGTGGACAAATCCTCTTGAGGTCTGGATATTGTTGATTAGTGCACAAGTTACTATAGATCAAAGGTAACATTTTGATAGATGTTGTGTACATGTAATTTATTTGTTCGATCACTAGGCTGTGGTGTTGAGCTATAGTTGAGAATTATGTCTCATTTTATTTGACTTTAAATTGTTCTATTATTTATGGCACAACTTGTACTATGAATAGGTATAGTTAATATATAACTTTTGCTTCTTAAAAAAAACAAAAAAAAAACTAATTAAATCACAATATGTACAAACAAATATAATTTAATAAATTTAAATTGGTGTTGTTGTCAATTTCCCTTTTAGTTTTAGAAAATTGTCTCCATACTTTGAATTCAACAAGAAAATTTGATTCATTATTGTCAAATGATTCTAAGGTGATTTAGATTCGAGAATAATTCAATAAATCTACATAATAATCTGTCAATCTTAAAAGAAATTATCATATGTAATTCTTCCTTTTGAAGTTACATGACAAAGGAAACTAACTTTTTCGAGTCAAAATTCACACTTCGACATTTTAGTGAATAAACTTTTGTCCCTTAACACTTGCAAAGTTATTCTAAGGCGCTCCTCAAAGAGAACCATTGGGTCAAATGAATTCTTTTTTGTTGTAAGTCCTCTAATTGTGACTTCAACTCTGTCAATTTCTTCGGAGACATGTGGTATGGTGTCATCGAAATGGGTTTCGCTCACATAATTAAGTCTATTGAAAACTTAATTTTCCTCTTTGGAGACAATCCTTTTACACTCGAGAAACTTTTTGGAAATTTTCTAACTATTATTAGCTCTTTCAACTCTAAATTTTTTTCGATAGAAGCAACCATGAACAACATGAAAACTTGACCTCCATCTTGAACTAATGATTTTAAAAAATTTAGGAGACAATCTACATGATTTTGGCCTTCTTTTGTTCCAAACGCAATTGTTTTGTCCAAATAATTTAGAAGTACATGATTAGACATGATGATTTTATATTGATATTGAAATATTCAAACATCTAACAATTAGCACAACTGACTCTTATTGACTTAAAATTTATTAACAAAAACTTTGTGTGTTACATTTAGTAACCAATATAAAATTGTAAAGTGACAATAATGATTACAAATAATTATGACTTAAATCTCTCCCTTTCACAATCAAGTTTTTGAATTCTCTACCTATGCAACTGAGTTTGATGTTGATAAGTTTAAATTGACCAAATAGGTTAAGTCTCATTCCTTGGATCAAAACTTTTCTTTCAAACAATAACTTCTTAGTTAGGTGATCAAATATCAGTTAAAGCTTGAACAAGCGTCAATTTATAAATCAAACAAGATACAATTTTGCTGTGAGTCTTAGATAAAAATGAACGAAATGGAGGTTGGGTTCTCCAAAATCCGTGTAAGGTTTGGTGAAAAAATGAAAATAAAATAAAATGAAAAACCTTAAATATTGCATTGAAATACACTACTTCTCACTCCGGTGCAATACTCCACATTCGCAAAGTCTTACTATCTCACACGACAACTCGTACATGTGGCACGACATGACTAATTAAACAGAGAGCTTAGGTTCTAGAAAAAGAACTCTTCGCACTGCAAAACGTGTTAGAATTGAGGTTTTGAAATAGTAGCTCTTGTATTACAACACAAAATATATTTCTAAAATTATTCTAGTTTTCAACAAGATCAAAAGTATCATTACTATAATTACTAAAATATTTTCTAAAACACTCTTTATATTAAATTAATTCTTAAAGATTTTATTCAATCTATAAAATAATTTTTATTATAAAATGTAGGGTGATAGAAACATAAATAGGGTCATTGATCGAACTTTCCGAGTTGCTTGTAAGAATGTTGTCCACATTTTGGCTATGAGTGATTTTGAAAATATAAGATCCAACTATTCAACCAATTAGAAACATATAAGTTATTTTTCTTTAAATTCAATGGGCCGGGCCTGTATGTGTGGCAGCGTTTTCTCCTTGTAGTTTATGTGGGCCACAACAGAGATTCGGAAGCATGATAAGACATGCACTGTCTGTCACCAACTAACCAATCTTAATAATTTTGATTTCAATGTGTTTGGGTCTAATCTCAAGTCTCAACTCATACAAAGATGGGCGACAATTGAAAAATGTTTTCAAATTCATCAACAGTTCTACATTTGATTCCACTTCCATATTTTTCTTTAACAAGGCAAAATGATATTGATCTGCCCCTCAATTGGCTTGAAGAGACAATGAACATAATTGAGAAACCTTGCATTAGATACCTACTTGTATCCCTAAGGACCTCATGTTTCTTTATACTCCCTAACTCAAGTTTAAAAACTAATTTGTAAGGTCAATCTAAACAATTTATAGAAGAAGGCATAAACAAACAATTTCATCGAAGTCTAATTCATTTGAGTGCGAGCATGACATAATTATCACAATATTTTGAAATAGTTCACTTTTTTCTTGTATTTTGCTCTTTAAATTTATAAATGATACACCAATTGTTTTTTTTTAAAACGTCAATATTATGTTTGTATTGTTAGAATTATATTGAGTGAGAACTGAATTTTTAACTTCTTTATCATTTTACTTTTTAATTTATTTAACTCAGTCGACCAAATCAGTCTTTTATTTATCTTTTGAAATTCTTTGTAAAGAAATTGTTTGATATATATATATAATTTTTGGAACATTCTAATTTTTTTTTTCATGACAAACTCCAACCACAAATGAGAATATGAATATACACTAAAACACAAGCGAAATATTTTATGTACCACTATGATGGAAAATCCATTATAAATAATCATGTGGCAAGGGGTCAACTTAGAGAGGAATGAGAAAGTTTTGGCCACTGCGGCGTATAAGTGCTTTCTTACGATTGTAAGAATGCTTACTTGTGAACCCCATTCACTTTATTTATTAATTTTAATATATTTTATTTTTTCAAACTTGTACTTTTTATTTTTAAATTACTTCGTATATTCAGACTCTAAGAAGATTTTCTTTTTCTGAGACATCATCAAACTACATTTACATTTAAATTCCTTTGATAATATTTAAGTTTTGAATACTCTATCCATCTCATAATAATTATCATTTTTTACTATTTCATAAAGATTAAAAAAAATTATTATTACAAATAATTTTATAAATGCAATAGTTATTGTGTAATGGAAAAATTATTCTTAACATTCATTTGACTTGAAGCACCAAATATTGAACCATTTATATGCATTTCTTTGCTTCCCAAGCTTGACTTGTGTTGTGCCATTTTGTATTGTCAAAAATTGAGTTCACATTTTCCTAAAAAAAACTAGTTTCACATGTCATTTTCACATACAGATTAATTATATTGGGTGCGTGGATTTGATTCCCTTCATTTCAACAAACAAGCAGGTATGTATTATATGATATCCATTTTTTTTTGGACAAAATATGATTATATCCATGACCATGCACAAACCCACACACATATATACTAGAAAATGTTGGATGTTGACAAAAATTAAAAGATTCATAAAATATATGAAATTTGTTCATAATTCTATTGCATTGAGTATTAAATGATGTTAAAATTAAGATGAATTTTATATGTATTTAATTTTTGCCAGTAATTTAATTTTTTAAGAGTAAGTCTTGTTGAACAACTAAACCAATTTAAGACATATTTTAGGACAAATTAAATTACTACATATATAAAATACATTGTAGGCCAAATAGTGGGCCAAGCAAAACAAAGTAGAAAATGAGCTAGAAGATAAACACTGGACCATCAAGATCTAGAAGAAACAAGGATACTTGTTGGTAGAATCTGATAAAGGCTTTGTCAAATACCACTTTCAATCACATAAAGTGTGTTCCTATAGCTTAGTAATATATTTTGACTATGAAACTTTTTGGTGCTGTAAAGAGTACACCACCAAGTTATCAAAATCAGAGAAGCTAAAGGATAACTCTTTGTGATCTTTCAACCATTGTATGCAAAACAGAGCAGAAGGAATTTCAATTATAAATTATCTTTTTACTACGGTGTGATTTTTCAATAAATGTGTTTATATGTTTCCACCGTTAGATTAATATAATGGTTATAATTTATCCTTAAAAGAGATTGAGATAAAAATAGATCGAAAGGCTCTAATTTCTTTTCATATAAAGACAAAGATAGTAATTACTACTCCTTCAGTTTTAAAATATGAATTGTTTAAGGTTTTTTATATAGATTAATAAAATTATAAATAAATAAATAAATAAATAAATAAATGTTATACTTTTACAAAATTGTCTACATTAATATCATACAATGACTTGAAAATATGATACACAATATTAATTTAGAATAAAATTGAAAAACAATTAACTAATGTTACATTAAAAAAACAAAATTTAGAACATAATTTTTTTTACTAAAATTACGAAAATTATTTTAAAACAGAGAGAATAATAGATACATTTAATTAAACTAAGGTCTCTATGCTAAGGTGTGACTATTATTTTATTGTTTAAGAAAGTCTTGATTGAACATGATGGCAGTGAGATAGGAAGATAACTATGAAAATGATACCACTTACAAGGATATGAAGTTGATAGTTCACACAAAAGCAACATATTGCCAAGAATGGAGCCTCATCTTGAGGGGGGTGCAAAAGAAATTGACATTTCAACAAAGTAGGGGCCAGTCTCCAATAAATTTTGGAACACTTTAGGAGCTATATCTATGTGACCGACCTAATCACATAATTAACATGCATTGTGATTTTGTAATTGGAATAGAGCTACTAATGGTAACAGTCCTAATCATGAAAGTGACAACCTTAATTCTTTTTCTTTCTAATCATGTTATACAATAATATACTTAATTACTTCCTCATGACTTATTTTAAGAAATTCAATAAAAAATGTAAAGGAATACAATAAACAAAAGAATCAACATATAAAGGAATATTAAAACTCATTTAAACTCAAGAGTTTCACATGGGATAAAACAATACTTAAACATGTGTTTATAAATAGTGAGTAGTTTTCATTTTAGAAATTGATTATATAATACGACGATAGAGCTTAATTATATATACAAGATTTGTTGGGTCACACGATATCAAGTTATTATTATGGGATCACAAATTCGTTGGATCATTTGATATCAGCTCATTCCAATGAGATCACTCAGGACATATTCAAGATATTCAATCTTAAACATGCGTGGCGGAATGTATTAACGCTCACACATTAAATAAGATAAAATTTAAAAATTTATTTATAAGTAGATAATCATCATCTCATAGATAGTGTTCGTTTTAATTATAAATCGCTTTTATAATGGTTGAGTTAGTCGCGATCTAAATTTTATGAAATTTATATTCTTAAATTGCAACAAAAATAAGAACCACGAAGAGCTTAAGATGCTTGCTTGGTCAGATATAGATATATGTTATCGGCATGGCACCGAGCCTTTCATGGAATTGGAATTTAATTCCACAATCATTAGGATAGCCCATTTTTTTCTCTTGCATACATCCATGTTAACACAAGAGATATATATATATATATATATATATATATATATATGGAAAATGATTATATATATTTATATTGAAAAAACCCAAGTTATACACTTATAAGATATAGACTTCTATATTATATAGTTTTATAAAAGAGAAGACATTTTACTTTATAAGTTAGATATTATAAAAATGGGTTAAGTTTAATATAAAATGTAAGATTATATCAAAATTTGTTCGATTAGACTATTCTATAATAGTTTATTTAAAAAAAACATCAGTTGTTTTATAAATCGATTTTGTAAAAACTAAGTTTAATATAAAACTTAAGAATATACTATTATAAAAGAAAAAGAGTGAGCATAATTTATTGAAAATAATTTCAACAACATTAACTACAAAATAAAAGCTTAAAAGCTACCGATAATTTAACAACTATAACGTTAATTAATTTATAATGCCTACATAATTGTTGGAGTAAATTAGCAGTTAAGTAGTTCACTACAAGAGTTCATAACAAATTCACAATTTTTTTCTCTTCCTTGAGATGGGGAAAACGCCAATGAGTTAGCTAGAAGCCACAAATCCTTGATGCATTATATTTTAATTGAAAAGTACTTGTGCCTTTTTGGTAGCATTTGCAAGGAGCTAGGGAGGAATCAATTGATATACAAGTGCAAACGTTGAGGTATGGTACTCATTTTTACTTTAAGGCTTTAATCATAAAAATAGCTAAGAACATTTTTAGCTTAGGTTCCTTTAAAAAGGGGACGTATTGGTATTGCAAAAGGGTATCGTTTTTCAAAAGGTAAAAACTATCCCATATAATTTATGGGTACTTATTATAAAATAATAACAATTACAATTTAAGATAGTAAACCTACGTTCTTGTAAGACATAAGCTAAATCTTTCCATTCTCGACAAACCTTTGTTGGCTCACGATGGTTGTTTTAGAAATCATCCTTCACCTTTACAAAATAATTTAAAATGTAGAAAACGAAAAATCAACATTATCAATTCAAAACCAGTAAAAAAGAAAAAAGAAAAATTGTATTTAATAAAATAGTAAATATAATTTAAAAATTATTTTAGGAAATTATTCAAAATTTTGTCACATGAGTAATTTGGTCATTTTACATAATTTAAAGTTGATATAAATAAAAACTACAAATTAATATTTAAAATTAAGAAAAATAAATTAGTCTAAAAAATTGTTTCAAAAATTATCTAATATTGTCATAAGAGTAAATTTATTATTTAATGAGTTATACAGTTATTTAAAATATTCAAAAAAATGAAAGAAAAAATACA
>JBBPBP010000002.1:39590010-39632504 GCA_037974735.1 Cicer chorassanicum | reverse complement strand
ATTTTTTTTTTGTTTATATCCCTGTAATATCAAAAAAAAAAAAAATTTAATCCTTAATGTTAAGTTGACGTTACAAAAACGTTAACCGATAAACGGAAACAGTTTTTGGTCCCGGTAAATATAATCTTTTTCAATTTTAATCTCTGAAAAATATTTTTTTGAATTTCATCCCTACAATATTCAAAAATCTCCTTAAATATAAAATAACATACAAATTGATCTTTATTAATAATAAACTTATGCCAAGTAATGTTTAAAATATTTTCACTTTAATAATTTAAAATTTATTAATCTTCTATTTTGTTTAAAATTTAAAAAATATTTTTTAGAGACTAAAACTGAAAAGTGTGATATTTACAAGAACCAAAAATTGTCCACTTAACGTTAAGGACTAAAAATAAATTTTTTGATATTACAGATATGTAAACCAAAAAAAAAATTACGAGGATCAAAATAAAAAAGTTATATTTACAGGAACCAAAAATATATTTAAACCTTGAAAAAATTACATAATGCCATGTCAGATTTTTATTTCAATTTTTTCTCCTCGTTTATTGCATAGCATCATTCAGAACTTAAAAATAAAATCACTAATAATCACAATCATACAAAATAAAAACATGATCACAAAATTAGTTCTCTTATTTTAAAATTTAATTTTTAGTCACTTTATTTTAACACTTGTTGCAATTTTAATTATAAGCATAATTTTTATCCAAAAAATGGTAAATTTTAGTCTAAAAATAATGACTTTATTGCCTTAAAAATTATAATCTCTTAAAATTTACAATTAGGGTTATTAATCACCATTTTTTATTAAAAATCACTATTTTATAGGTTAAAATTTTAATTTAAGACCAAAACTACAACGAATGGAGTAACCAAATAGTTTAATTTTAAAATAAGGAAATTATTCTCATGAATGTAGTAAAATAAGGGGATAAAAAAATGTAATTATATTAAACAACTTTCTGAGCGAAACTATTAAATCAAATATTTCCAAACTAGTAAACCATAGTACAAAACACTAACAATCTTCCCTTTTAGCTGCAGAGAATTTTAATCATAGTAACTATAATTATTTCACATATGGGGGTAATCATCAAAAACATGGCCGATCATGTGGGAAAATGGACCTTCCATTACAAGTCTCACTCTAATATATATTATAATAACACTTACCTTTTATGATACAGTTTTTCCCAAATGCCCATAAATTATGGAAATGACATTAGTCCTTCCAACCAAATTGAATTTGTTTGTAAGTCCTTAAAACAAGTAAAATTCCTCACATCCGATAGATTCATTGACAGCGAAGGAGGCTTCATCATAGCAGAATTGGGACCATTAATGAAGCAGTTGCAGAACCAGATAATATTTCAAAATAATAACTGAGATAATATTTCAAAATAATAACTGATCCACACAGCCATGGTAAGCATTGTTCAAACATGGTTTTCCTGCGCATGCCTTTTGCTGTCTCTCTCCGTATGGCCTAGCCTGCTGGCCTTGCTACGATCTTCAACATAATCTGAACGGTTACCATGGTGAGAACCAGGGCCATAATTATGTCGCTGCTTCCCCTCCACCACTCTTTCAGGCGAGCTACCTGCTTTCCTCTTGCGATTGCTTGACTTAGGTGATGGAAGCCCTATGCTAATGTCATCAAACACTGACACCTCTCCTTCTTCCACTGCACTTGGATCCGGTTCGTGTGATGCCAGACCCTTTACGCCATGTGGTTGCTCATCTGCATGATCTTGATGATGTCTCCCATGTATGTTCTCATACTCTGATCTATCTGAAAGCTTAGACCAGCTTTGCCTTCTATCTTGCTTACTCTTCTCACTTTGAGGAGCCAACTCTATTCCATCTTCAAGTTCCCTCTCAATGAGATCATCATCATCCATGAAATCTGGTTTTTTTGTTATATAACCAGCTGCTTTCCTTCGTTTCTCTAATGCAGCCTTGACCTTGTCTCTATCAATTTTTTTAATGGCTTCCTGAGGAGGTCGGCTAACAACACCATCCCTATGATCTGGATTTCTGCTGTTATGTTTATCTTTCGATTCAGCGTGTTCTTTAGTTTCAGTTCTAAGAATGTTGTTTTCTTGCTCTTTTTCAGCACTTTCAGATCGAGATCTCATCACATCTTGAGCTTGCTGTAAGTTTTCCTTATAAGGAAGAGGTTCCTGCTCAGGATGTTGATCATCTTCCATCCTATGCTTCATTTCTGTAGTCCCATAATCACTACTTCTACCAAGATTAGAGATGGGGCGCCCGACCTGATTAGCGACAGATGAATCAAACGCAGTCTTAGAAGATGCAGACTTTGACGTTTCAAGTCTTGAAGTTGCGCCTCCAGTCTGAGAATTACTGTTTGCGGCTGCAGCATCATCATTACTAGTTGGAGCTTTTACAGTGGGCCGGTTGGAAGTCGCACCTCCAGTAGTTCCTTCCGCGTCATTGGCAGGCGGCATTCGATTCTGTTCATATAGCTCGAGCATTTGATTGCTCACTTCTGCAAAAAATAGGTAAACATTGGATGTTGCATAGAAATTAAAAAAAAAATAATATAAAAAATAACTGTGATACTCAATTATGGCATGATTGAACCAATCCACTCCAATAGTAGAATACTAAGATACCACCGCACTCCAAAAAGAGGGAAAATATGCAACATGAATTAGAAGACAGAAGAGAAATGATGATGAGTTGGTATTTTTGTTTCTCATTTCATTATACCACTAGTATCGAAAAAAAAGACACCAACCCTCCAATTGGCGTGGGGTGACATCAAACTCTTGCCACCAGACCTTCTCCCCATCTGATGGGAGCTTCACCTTTAGAAACTTGGCAGCGAGGAATATGGCTCCAGCCGCAATGTGATGGGGCTTAAATTGCAAGCAAAGAGACGTCCGTAGTCTGCACGTCACATCCTAATTTCAGGAAAAGAAATTTCAAAGGCCCATTTGGCCATAACAAAAATGGTATAATCATCATACCCATCATTTACGAAATTCCAAGCAACTTGAGCTAGAGCATTTTGAGCAACTTTAAATTTCTTTATTGCCTCAACAAGAGGTTTATAAGGATGGTGCACATTAAGATCAAAAGCTAGGGTTGCAAGGACAACCCTCTCCGCAAGTAAAATTAATTCCTTCTGCTGCTCATACACTTCCTGTGTCATTTTTGCAAATATAAAAAATTGCATGAGAAAATCTATATTACAGGAGGTAGGATGATAATATAAAATTCAAAAAATAATATTTTGAAAGAAATTTACTTTCTCTTAAACAAACAAAAAAAACCCAGTCCAGATAAACTTCCTGTGCCATTACCAAAAGTAAAAAAAATATTTCATGAGAAAAAATTATATTACAAGAGGCAGAAATATAATGAGAACTTCAAAAAGAATTTTTTTTAGAAAAAATTATGCTGTAGGTTAAACAAACACAAAAATGAAATTCAATCCAGATACAACTTGCAAATCATTTTTCTCCTGCACTAGTCTCCTTGCAGCAGGGACAAGTTACATGACAGAAACGTAACTATTTACAGTAATTGTTGATGTTAGATGGTAGTTAAATATAAATAATGATATGGACCACAGCACCTAAATCAGACTACAGCATGGCAAAAAATTTATCAACAGGTAGTTCAACACAGGGAGTAGAGATTGCTTGATAATAGAATATGTGGTGAGTTGTTAGTAGCAGGGAAGAGAGCAGATAGAAAAACCGGTTGGTCAAGATAATGCGGTTGACGGGTAGTTTTTTTAAAAAAATTTATCATAACCAATTGTTAACCATTTATGTAGATTGGATTTCAAAACCAAACCACATTCCACGCCAAAAAAGGTCCCAAATCCAGTTTTGAAACCAGTTTGTCCCAAAATCTTCATATCGGTGTTGTCAAATCCATCCACTAACTCAAAAACCGACCTTGCTTATCTCATTGTATCTTTGCATTTCACTTGTCAGAAATATGAACTCCAGGATCCTTCATCAATCAAATGAAGAAACCAGAAGTCACTCCTCGTTACAACCCATCACTAGTGGTACTTCATCATCCTAAGGGTGAAATCAGAAATGCCATCCCTTGAGGATGGAAAAATTGTCTAGACTCAAGGGGAGAAGCATAGTGAGGAGATGATCCGTGGTAATTCTGACAAACAGGAATCCTTTTTCTTCAAACAAAAAAAGGACAAAGGGATCCCCAATTTCCACCTTGAAGTGAAGATGGATTTTCAAGGGGGTGGTTTTAGGATAGTAGGGAATGGAACAATTAGATAATTCAGTTATATGAGATAAAATAAAGGACTCACTTAGCAGGGATAGTCACTTGATAAATGGGGGGGATGTTGATAGAAAATGGAGGTTTAGAAAAATAAAACAGTTGGTGTGAGAAAAGAAGAATCCTTTGTGAAGGGAGTATAATCTCTCCTTGTATGTTCAGATTTTGAACTCGTATGCTCTAAAATGATGGGGTGCAATTTGGATGATAAAGTACCAAGTACAATAATAACCATTGATAGAAAAAGACAACACTTGAGATTGTAATAACTACATGCACATGGATAACAAATTATGATGTTCAAATCTAAACCATTGATTGCAACTGTTTCAATTCTGCACTTCAACCTTTAAAGTAACCCCTCCCTTTAGAGGAGTCAAATCCTCATCTCTTTTACTATTCATAGATTATCCTTGTTCTTTCTATCTTTCATCCTATTCTTCAATTCTTGATTGTGACTAATGTTGTCAATTGCAGAAAATTGTAGTTTGTTGTTCATCTACAGCTAAGCTGTATGGTGCTATACGCCCTAATTGACAACCGTTTGTACCAAATAGTGTATCGTGGAACAATAACAGTTTGTTAAAATTCTACTACGCTACAGCACCACTATATTCGCTACTGAATAATATTGACTGTGACATTGGGACAAATTAAGTGATATACCTTCTGTTTGATTCTCTGAACTGCTGTCGGATCCTTCTTATTTATAATTTCATATGAAACCAGGATCACATCTTTCAATGGGCGGGGAGTTTCTTCAACCTTGCCGGCAAGAAACATGCACACTGTTGCAATGGTCTGCCAAACATGTAAGTAATTAGCAATCACCGTGTCTATAAATTAATATTTCATGTTACATATTATTAGCCATGCAGCATGTGAAAACACACAAATAATTTATGGCTATGCACTCAGACGTATATCACACAAAGAAGTTCAGGTGCATTGACTCAAATAAATGCTAAAACAAATAGGAAAGGGATAAAGATTGCAGTAGATGCAGAAGTTCTCCAAATGAAGAAAAAGGAATACAATACAAACAAAAACAAGGAATCAGCCATAGAATTTTTTGTTCAAAACAATATAACAAAAGCATAAAACTAAAAGAATTCTAAATAGCAGCACAGCAAACAATGTAGTATGCATTTACTATGATAATTTCCAAAATTTGCAATACAATAAAGATCAAATATAAGTCCTACACCAATACAAAAGCAACCTAAACACCATCCTTAAAACTAGCTGATTATCACAACCTCTACATTTAACTGGTGGCAACAAACTACCAATAGATAGGCTACCTTTTTTGCCAATAGTATACCAATCATTGTAACATACAATACACCCTTCCCTTTCATAGTCCTCTCACTCATAAGGACAATAGTACATATCACATTTTAGGGAATGGATTCTCTCATGTGTGATTTTCACATGATAATACAATACACCATTCCCAACATTTTAATATAATTAGTATTTTTTCCTCCTTTAGGGGGCCAAATTTAAAAACCAGCTAAATACACTTTACATTTAAACCCATTCAGAAAAATTAATAAAGATCAATCTTGTTCATTGCCTTAGAAATTCAGGTTAACACGGATATAATTTTCATGTCACCAATTGTTTTTAACATAATTTCATCAGTTTTATGAATCGGTTGACCAATGAAACTAGATGGTTTTTATTTCATTGCATTGAGCATGATAAGCTATTCAAGCAACCTTCCCTTATCTGGCATCTACAATAACAGAATGAATTAGAAGTATCTTGCACCTTTGTCACGTCTATATGCAGTATACATCATCTACAATGGCTTCTTAAATGTGAAGTTATAATGCATCAAGATCTGTGAAACACTGACACTGTTGGTTTTAAATGTGTCCCATGTATACATGTGTGATGTGTCAGACACTGACGCACATATTACAAGTGTCAGTGTTCAATTAAATATTAATCTTTTTCTTGGACACAGATCCAACTGGATCTGACACCTTACTGGATATTTATATTTTGATTATGTGAATCACCATATTTCACCTCTTTTTTATCTTTTAAAAATGTGTGTATGGGTGTGTCTCGGTATCCTATATTTTGGACAATAGCAGTGTCTACGTTCCTGTAGTGTCTGGTGTTCTTGTCTATATCTGTGCTTAATAGATTAAAATAGTGCACCAGTTTTTCAGTAACATGCTAGAAATATAACCACTACAATAAGTATAGCATAAAGTAAATAAACTAATCTTCAACAATAACATTGTTTTAATTTTTAACAACTTCCAAGAATACAATGATGTCCACAATCTCGAACCCTGTTTTTAATTGGCATTGTCAATCCATCTTTTTATGAACAGTTGGGTACACCTCATGTAGTAAATCTTGATTAACCACAACATCCCGCATAAATAAAATATAATACCCAATAATCTATATTAATTACCCAGCCAAAAAATGGATTTGCATAAAATTTATTCACACTTCAAACAGACAACAATTACCAAAATAAAGTGTGTGTACTATTATAGTAAAATACAGACTCACCCTCCTGTCATTCTTTGCATGTGACTGCCGAAGAAAGAATCTATGACAAAAGATTATTGCGGTTGCAATAGTTACTTGAGGTCTGCATCAGAATGAAATCAGTATCAACACCAGGATAAATAAAGCTAAGTAACTTCATCTAATTTATGAATAATTTTAATATGATAAGAGACAAACTAATTTTCCCTAAATCTCTATCAATATAATGTATAAACACATTAAGTGCTTATGATAATCCTAATGAATGAGCTCAAACAAAGAAAAAAATCACAAATAAAACAACCTTACCTTGTGTACGTTTTTTAAAATAATTTTCTGACAAAGGTACATTAATTTCAATTGAACAAAAAGAAATGAAGGATCCTTCCAATGATAAATGTGTCTTAGAATGGAAATAAAATAAAAGGGGATTATTGCAGTTAAGATAGTTATCTAAGGATACCGAAAAAGACTCACACTTTAAGTCTCATGCCCAAATCTTGCAGAAATGTACAGTATGATTTGCGTAGGTAAGTTTCTTTCTTCAAATCTATGCCATCTCCTTTGGATGGTGAATTTTCTTCAATCTCCTTCCTAGAAAAATACCATCTTGATCCGTCCTCTGGCTTCTCTTCTGAGTATCTTTGAGAACCAACTTGATGTGCTCCTTGATGAGAGACATCACCAAGCAATAATCCAGCCATGAGGTCGAAAGCTGATTAAACTTTGTTTTGATGTATTTGTATACAAATTTCACAGTGTAATGATCAAAACTCTAATATTCAAGTGTTCCCTGTCCAATAAATATACACTAATGAGAAACAAATAATTAATACACTGTGCAAGATAAATAACATAATCCCACATGATGTTAACAAGGTCATTTGTTCTTTGCTTAATCTGATATAAACAATTGACTGTGCACTAGGTGTTAAGAAAAAGAAACAGCTAAATTAAGCACTTATTTAATAAGCATTTATCCTATAAAAGCTTTAAAAGGCTATTTCCACCATCCAAGAGTTTATGGGATTCAACATAGCATTTAAGTTCTTTTTTTAAGCTATTTTGTGAAGCTTATGAAAATAAGTTTAACACCGCTAGTCGACATATCATAATCTTTTTCATTAATTCTTCCAAACCAATAATCTATTTTCATTAATTCGTCGAAACCAATGTTCTTAAAAAGTTGCTATAGCATAACAGCATTTAACAAATCGCTATTTTCTGCGATACATTATTAAGTACAAAATATTGTCAAATTGTGGTGCTATAGCACCATTGCATACCGGAATTCGAAAAAAAGCTATTTTCCACGATCCACAATTGACAAAATTGATCCAAACACTTGTGCAGGTGATTATATAATAATCACAAATAAACTCCTTTGAACAGCTAAAATTTGTTACTTAACAAGTCAACGAATCTCAGATTCGATTCGGCCAGTTCTGTTCCCACTAAGAAAGTGAGCACAAATATCACATTCTCTTATAACACTATCATTCACTGATATGAATATGTATACAGTACAACAAGGAAATTCATATAAGCACAAACAATTTATCATCCTAAATAACCTAAACCAAATGTCTCTAGAAGTATGACTCCATATGCCACTATTAAATTAACTAGCATCGAAAAAAATTAAAATAAAATCAAGTCCATAGCAATTTGTAATACTAAAAAGGAGTAAAAAAAAACCATTAATGAAAAGTGAACGCAAACAAGGTTCATATTTCGAAATTCAAAAGTAAAAGAAAAACAACTCAACAAGCATAAGATTACACGAACAAAAGCCGTTTAAACTAAGGGCACCGATTAAGAATGGAAAATTAACCTTTACCTGTACCAAAAGAGCAAAACTGAAGTTCAGTTTCAGCGTCGGTGAAGAATTCGATGAGAACGACACGAATTTTCGACGCGAGCAGTGGGAACTCGAAACCGGAATCAGGGAACAATCTTCGACAGTGTTCAGCTAGAGAGAGAGGGGTTGTATAACTGTGTATGAGTCTGGGCAAAGAATCGAAGAAGAAGGGGGAAGAAAATTGGGAAAAATTGTGGATTTAGGAATTAGGGTTTACAGTGGGAGAAGAAACAGATTCGGCCGTATCACCGACCATATACACTGATATTTTCCTCTCCTTTTCGTTTAACCCCTTTCGAAAGAAAAAAATAATAATTGTAAAAGTTAAAATAAAAATTGCGTGTACATTAATTAGCTGATTTTGTTATTTAAATAAAAAGTTAAATTGTCAATCCAACGTCATTTTAAAAAGATTTATATTTTTAATACATTATATAAACTTTAAAAATAGTTATAATTTTAATTAAGCGATTGTATAAAAATTATTTATTCTGACAACATATATATAAAATAAATTGTTAAATATATTTGAACTCTCACTTTAAAAGTCACATCATATTTTTTAAACAATTATAACGGTCGGATTAAAAAAATAATAGATTTTAATCTTAATTATTTTTAAAGTCATGTAATAAGAGTATAAAAAAAATATTAATATACAAAATTATAGTGTTTTTTTATTGTTGTATCTTGTAACGAAAAATTAGAGTTAATAAATACAATATTAGTCTCCCTCTTCCTTTACAATGATTGGCAATTTAAAACTATTCCAGCATGTATCATTTTAACCGAATGCAACAGATTTTACGTCATTCAAAATCGATCACTCAAAATTAAAATCAAACTATTATACTTTATTATTATTTCTTTTATTTCATACAATATTAGTAGTGTTATCTTATAAAGTATTTATATTCATATATTTTTAATCAATAAATTTGTTTTTATTATAAACTATATATTTATTATAAAAGTATAAATAATCTATAGTGCTAAATCAAGCCTACATGTATAAAATGGCTCAGAGATGGTTGCGGAGCCGGACAAACTCCGGGTGCAAATTATGAGAGCTAAATATAAATGTGACTTGCATGCTACACCTCTAATCTCTTTTCGCATCAATACTTCCAATATTTGGAGACCTATTTCCAAATGCTTGGAAAATAGTGCACCCTCACGTTAGAGGGTTGTTAAATGATGGTCATGGTACACGGTTTTAGAGGGATGTTTGGATTCTTAATTGGAACACCTTTGAGGAACATTACTCTACCTCGATTCTCATGGGAGAGTTGGAATTTTGTCTCAAACTATGTAGCCCAAGGGGAGTATAATTAGAACATGATATCTACCATAGTTTTTAAGTCCATTTGTCAACTACTAGCTAAAGTGGAGTCACCCAAAACCAACTCAAAATAAATCCCTAATTGGGAGTTGTCCAATGATAGAAAATTCAGTTTAAAATATGTTTACCTTTTCATTAGTGAAACAAATTTAGGTTACTTGACTAACATCCTTTTGTTGAAGAGGTTTGACATTGGAAAGAACCAGCTCGTATCAGGAGTACTATGTGGAAAGTGGCGCACGAATCTTTACTTACAAATATAACTAGAGCGCGTAAAAATATGACAAATAATGATACTTGCCCCATATGTCAAACTCAGATGGAAACCGTCATGCACACATTTCAAGATTGCAATGATGCTTAACAGTTTTGGAACCAATACATTATTGAAGATCATTGGGCACAATTCCATAGTCTTGGTCTCTGCCCCTGGCTAGAATGGAACCTTAGCACCAATTAGATTAGTTATATTCATCGCAAATGGCTCATCTTCTTTGGAGTCACCCTCTAAAAATATTGTAATTTTCTAGTCTTTTCTAGAGTGTCAGAAATAGATACACAATTCACCTCAAAGGTTGTTAACATGGCACGTCAAATTAAAAAGAAGATCAACCTTCTGCTTGTATCTCGTGAAGATAATTCGACTATGAGATATACTCATTGGGATAAACCTCATTCATGATTTTTTAAAGTTAACACAAATGGTGATTTTAGGCAAGGCTACTCAGCTTGTGAAGGTCTTTATAAAGGGCTTTGTATGCAATATGGGTTTTGGAAATGCCATCTTGGCGGAGCTGTATGGCCTTCGTACAGGTATCCAATTGGCTAAACATTTAAAACTCACTGAGTTAGTGTTGAAATTGACTCGTTCCATGTTGTGCATATGATCCATAACTATTATACCCCCATCTGTTATCTTCAACCTCTTATCAACATGGTTTTATTTCTCATCCATCTCCCTGGCCAGACTGTTCAGATTTATCATATTTACAAGGAAGCTAACTCTTGTATTGAAATGACATAATGTCGACTTTTCCATGCTTGTGTTAAATTGTATATGTCATGGTATCAAGCCTTTGCTTGTGACGGACCTCAAGGAAGCATGTTCCTCGGTAATTGTGCCTTAGTTGTTTGTATTTTTCCTTCTTTCATAAACAAATGTTATTCATCTGTTTAGTTTGGTTTGAATTTTATGATAATATATTGGTTCACATCTTTTTTATCCTAAATATGTACTAACTTGAATATTTGCATCCCTAGTTAGAACTAATTGAACAACTCTATTATTGGCATAGGATATGTCGAAACGATAGAGACTTGCATTGGTAGACACGTACCCAAAACCGTTAAATAGTTCATCCACTTCAACAACACAATTTAAAGGAGGGCGACGAGAGCTATTTCGTTGTTGAGGAGAAAATGACGAGGTTCCTATCCTACTTACCAATCAATAAACTTAGAGCTATTTTATTTTTTTATCAAAAATAGTTTGTGAAGAAGGGGTTTAGTTTCATGGAGAAATTGGATGTCACGCATCTTTCTGAGTTCATTATAATGAGTGTGTCGAGACAAAATCTCTCTCAAATGATTTTTATGATAACAAAATTATTTAAAAGATTATGATTGTGGTTAATGACTAATATGTGTTTTTGAGTGAATTCATATTAGAAAACAGGTTACTTATCATTAAGATAAAAAGAAGAAAAATGTGACTGGAGGATAGACATACAAGAGGATGAACCCTTAAGAGGATGAACCTTCAAAGTTGCAAAATATTCATCATCATTGAAACAATGATTTTTAGTCATGAAGAGAAGATAAATTAGTATCAAAGAATGAATAAATAAAGCAATTTAAACAATGAGGTCAGAGGCCAAATTTTACATGGAAAGACTGCAAGAGGATGGATCTATAGTCCACATCTTTCTCAGATGTTGAAAACAACCCAACACATCAACATACAGAAAGGTTGTAGCTAACAAGGCAAAAATATAGTCTTACATGTCTTGAAGAATGAAAAAGGAAAAGGATAGCTCATGTCCAAGTTTCTAGGAGGTTTAAACCTCCTGCACGAGGATGGACTGAATCAGTCCAAGGACAGCTGGATGAAAATTCTGTAATTATGATCAATGACTTGGACTTTTTGATTAAAAGTCCCCAACGGTCATAAAGTGTTTGACACATGGAAAAAGCATCACAATATCTCTATAAAAAGGCAGGAAGCTCTTCATTATCAAACACACAACAACATTGCATAAAAAGATCAAGATTCTAAAAGCTATCAAGAGCAATTTTCATCATCTCTTTATACTTTCTATAGTCTTACACTAGATCTTTGAAACATCTTCTTAGAAAGTGTTAAGTAAAGAGAAATATCATACTCATATCACTTTGTAACTTCCAGTGAGTTATAGTTGGAAATAGTTGAAACTTGTAAGAAACAAGGTTGTAAGCTTGGTGAGGCTAAAAAATACACAAAGTGTAACCAACCACTGTGAGAGGTTAATCAGTTTGATCATTAGTAAAAACTCACAAGTGTGTGAGGACTGGACGTAGCCTTCACTAGGTGAACCAATATAAAGGTTGTGTGTGTCTTCCTCTATACTTTCTCTTGCATTTATTCAGCTCAAATTTAAAGGCTTAAATTTCCATCATCTGATTCTCATCCTCTCAAAGAGGATAGTGATTCAAAACACGTGAAAAAAAAATTAAACAGCAATATCCCTATTCAACCACATTTTTAGTGATATTTTAGCTACATCAAAGTGATCTAGTATATCTAAAGCTGACACGAGTTGGGCCCTTTCAATATTACAAACTTATTTAAATAAGAAATGAGAATTAGTACTATAAGGACTATTTTCACAAATTAATTGATAAGCAAATTTCAAATTAAACTGGTCATCTATAGAAAGATCCCACTTTGGGATATATTTGTTACCCGTACTATGGGGCTTAATCTTGGCTATCATCTGACAGATACAATCTGGGGCTCTAGTAGATATCATACTCCAATTTCAATAATCATTAGAAACACAATACTTAATCTCTCCAAGAGTGATGGATAATGCATAATGGTTTTCAAGCGCACCAATGTTCAGACTCCAAATATCTCTCTTAAAATGAGTACCATGACAATTAAAGTCCATCTGATGTGAGGCTTGCCTTTATCCCAAACACAAGAGATAGCGTTCCAAATATTGGAAGAATTACTTCTGAGAGTGATAAGGGGCATTGAAAGAAAGTCACAATTATACATGGTTTCTCATCACTTTCACCCAAAGCTTACTTGGGTTAGCCACCATTTGCTAGACTAGCTTATATATATAAGTTTGATTAAGCATGCAAATATTTTTAAAGCCAAGACCATCCTCGTTTGATTATAAGTGGTGGAACCCCAAATAAAATCTTGACAAATCTTTTCAACCTCTTCACACACTGAAACGGGAAAAATTGAATTTTCCATAACATAACCATGGATGCAAGACAATAAAGGCTATGCAAGATTAACTTTTCCTACAAAATACAATTATTATTAGTTTTCGACATAGATAAATTCATGCACATATTATCTAAAATAAAAGTAAAAGAGTTGTGAGAGATTCTATGATGGACCATAGGTGTGCCCATATAGGTCCCAAGGTCATGAGTAGGATCAATGCCAATGCTCTGACTAAGCATCACTACATTATGCTCAACAACATTTTAATAAGGGAAATGAGACATGTACATGTAAGTATTGTAGGAAAGTGTACGCAACAAATAATTCTAGTCATGGAACCACTAACTTGCTTAAACATATAAATAAGTGCTTGCAAAATCCAAATAGACAAGTTGATAAGAAATAGAAGACAATTGTTCTTGGAATGGAAAATGATGATGACCCTAAAAATATTAGTTTTAAACTTGTTGAATTTAATCAAGAGAGAACTAGAATAACACTTGCAAATATGGTAATTATGGATGAGCGCCCTTTTAAATATGTTGAAAATGAAGGGTTCAAACAATTCATGAGTGAGACTCAACCTAGATTTAAAATTCCTTTCAGTGTTACTTGTTGCTAGAGATTGCTTGCAATTGTATTTTGATGAGAAGGAAAAGTTGAAAAGTATGTTGTTTGCAAATAAACAAATGGTGTCTTTGACCACTAATACTTTGACATCGATCCAAAATATGAATTATATGTGTGTAACAGCTCATTATATTAATGATGAGTGGGATTTGAAGAAGAGGATATTAAGTTTTGGTTTGATTTCTGACCACAAAGGTGAAACCATAGGGATAACTTTAGAAAATTGCATGAAAGAGTGGGGGATTAGGTCTATTTGTTGTGTTACCGTTGATAATGCAAGTGCTAAAAACTTGGCTATTGCATATTTAAATAGAGGCAAGACTATTTGGAAAGGTCATACTTTATTTATTGGGGAGTACTTACATATGAGATGTAGTGCACATGTATTGAACTTGATTGTCACCGATGGCTTGAAGGAAATTGACTCATCAATTGCTAAAATAAGGGCTGCATGTAAGTTTGTCAAGTCTTCTCCAAGTAGGTTGACTACTTTTAAGAAGTGTGTAGAAGTTGTGAATGTATGTTCTAAAGCAATGGTAACACTGAAGTAGCAATGTCAAGTTACAAGGAAGGGGGTTTGAATTGTAATCTTGCCTATTTAAAATTTCCTGTTAAAAACTTAAGAAAACAACTCAAGAATGATCTTGGTTATAAAAACAGAAACGGAGAACGTTCTTGGTTTTAAAACAGAAAACGTAGAACGTTCTTGATTAGTTAAAATCACAGTTTTAGTTTCTCTATTTAATTTTGATAATAACAATAACTGAATGTAAATAGAGATAAGGAAGAGATACCACACAAAGATATATCCTGGTTCACCCAACGTGAGCTACGTCCAGTCCTCATAACTGTGAGATTTTCACTAAGTGTTCAAAGAGAAATAGAGACCAATCACAGTTAAAGATCAACCTTGATCTGTAACTACACTTCCTTTCCACTCAGAAAGGATTAATCAGGTCACCTAACTAATCTGTTAGGATTTTAAAGTTAACTCTTTTAATCACACTCAAACTATAAACAATCCTTATAGTTATGAGTTTATACAATAATGATTTGAAAGGTTTGTTTGAATCTAATTTTGCTCAACTCTTGTTTGAGAAAAGATTCGAAACAAAGAAAGAACTCAGTAGAATAAAACTGGAAGTATGTATTGGGTTCAGCCTGATTTCTTTTGTGAATGAGATAGCTTCAAGAATGCAAGTGAATATGATTTAATGAGAATACTTGGCACTTGAAGATCTGAGTGATGCTTGCGAATTTGTCTTCCTTTTATAGATGTTTTGAGCAATTAATTCTGGTCAGAAAGAGCTGTTGGTAGTGCTCTGTTTTCCTTCTGACAGAAGCAAGGAATCTGTTGACAAAAGAGCACCATTCATGTGACAGTTTTGGGCTTTCTGTTTTGGGCCGTTTTGCTTGATTTCAAACAGACTTGTTGCGTGCTATAATGACCCATTAAGCTTTGATAATAATTGGGCTTCGATCTGGATGTTTAATTCGATCCAAAACTGTTTGGAAAGGAGTGAATATTTTTCTGCAGAAATGAGAAGTCGTCTTTTGCAGAAACAGAGATTGTTCTTCTCAAAAATCGGAGAACGTTGATTATAGGTAGAGAAAGATAATCAATCTGGTCTGATGGACTTCTGAATAATCTGAGGACTTATACTCAATCTTGAAGTTCAGTTTTGTTCAACTTTCTTGACAGTTCCAGACTGGAGAAAGTTGCAGTCCGTTTTTTGATATGCTTAGATTCATGACGATTTTTCTTAATGATCCGAGAACCGTTTTGAGTAAAAATAATTCCTATCTGTTCCTTGCCATGTACTGATGAAATTGGTATAAAGATTTAAGGCATAATCAATGTAAAAGTGTTGGAGAAAGATTGGTGAAGTGGCTGTAACAATCTTTCTTGATTCTGCTGATCTTTTCTCTGTTTTGTATAGTTTATGATCATGACTTATTTCTTTGCTTTGCTTGGTTCCTATCTTTAATAAAAACACTCAAGAGCACAAATTAAATTAACATAACATTTAGAATCATAATTAATATTCTTAATTAATCTTTGTTTATTTTCATCAAAACTTAATTTGAGAGTTTGTCTTAACAATCTCCCCCTTTTTGATGATGACAAACATGTTAATTTAGATTTTAATTCTGATTCTAATTTTAATTTTGAAGAGGGTAAAAACTCTCCCTCAATTGATGCAATAGATGTTTTTAGTGATATAACTAATGCAATCAGTTTAATTTTAGCAATAAAGGATATTTCATTAATAATGCGCTTTGCTGAATTACAAAAAGTGAGATCCTGAATTTCAACAGATCATAAACAGAATAAAAACTAAACTTAATTCTCCCCCTTTGTCATACAAAAAGGAAGGAGAAAAAGATCCCTATTTTGCTAAAGAAGGAGAAGATCCTTCTGATGATTGAGACTTGGACGGTACAGGGACAAGCTCAGGAACAGGAGCAGCGTGAAAAGGAGGAGGAGGAGGCACACCGAGTTTGGGTGCAAGTGTATCCGTGAGCTAGGATTGCAGCTGAGTCTGTTGAGCCAAGAGAAGTTGCAGAGTTGGCATTATTTCAAAGTTGGTGGGTTCCTTTGGAGGATTCATGATTGGTGGAGGAATGAGAGTAGTGCTGGTTAATGGAGCAGAGACAGCTGGGAGAGAGGCAGGTAGTGGCTGAGGATTGGATTGATTGGATGAAGTAGCGTTGTTGGAAGGTTCGGAAGAAGCCAAAAATTGACTAATGCCGAAAATAGATGACGTGGTGGTTTGAAGAGAAATGTACGCTGGTGACATGGCAGAGACATTTTGGTGAGAAAGCAATGTTGTCATGGGGTCAAGGGGAGAACGAATAAGCTGAGATACAGAGATGAAATCTGTGGAGGAAACGGTGGATTGTTGGGGAAAAACAGAGAATGTTGGATTGTTAGGAGGAGGACTAAGAGAACGTTCTCTGTTTTGAGGGGAACTTTCTTGAGCAGGTTTAGAACATTCTGGGTTTTGTGGTGATCGTTCTGGGTTCTGTGGAGAAAGTTCTGGATTTTCTGATGAACGTTTTGGGATATGAGGAGAACGTTCTGGAGTATTATCAGTAGCCCGAGCTGGTGAAGGAGAAGGTGATGTGGGGACTGTAACAGGAGCTTCCCGTCTGGTAGAACGTTTTCTTTTTAGTGTGGAAGGAAATGAATGAATGAGTGGCGTAGATTGTCTGGTTCTGGGTCGGTTAGTTGGTGGATATTGTGGCTGTGAGTCAGATGGGGGAGAAGGCTGTCTGGTGACGGTGATTTTCATATGGGACATGTTTTTGGTGGAAAATTTGGAGATTTTGATAAGGGATTTTTCATTTGCCAGAGGGATATGAAAATGATTAAAGACTTTTGTAAGAATCATACCATAAGGAATAATATTCTTCTTGTAGTCTTTGTTGGCAGCAGCGATCATGTGATGAAGTATCAGATGAGGAAGGTTGAGACGCTTGCAGTTGAGCAGGTGATAGATGATTAGTGCGTCGTTTTCAGAGACATACTCATGGCTTCCACAGTGAGGAAGAAGAGTATGTTGACTCATGTTGTTAAAAATTTTAGGGAGAGGGCGAAGGAATGTTGACAAGTACCTAGTGGAATTCTCTTGAAATAGTTCGAAGAGAACTGCAGTCTCTGTAAGATTGAGAGCTGCATACTAGGATTTTCCAAAAACAGCAGGACCTTCAGTAGGAAGATCCAAGATTGAGGCCAAGATGTTAGGAGTCAATCTGATCTCAATTCCCTTGATAGTGGAAATGAACAGAGATTTTTCAGGGAATGTTTTGGCCTGACAATAAAAAGGCGCGAACAGCATCTGGATAGTGTGGTTCAGAAATTTGCAAAAAGGCAGTCCAGCCTAGGGCATCAATAAAATGTTTGACAGTGTTGCCATCGACTATGAGTTTGTCGAAGATGAAAACTCTGCCAACACCAATGGGCCTTTGAGCCCATTTGTCTTTAAAAAGTTTGGTGGTAGTGGGAGGAATCAGAGGAGTGGTATTTGGCTTGGTCTTTTTGGAGGGTGGAGATGGTGGCATAGGAGAGTCAGGGTCAGAGGAAGGAGAGGAAGGAGATTGAGGTGAAAGTGGTCGTTTGGTGGTTTTTGAAGGATCGTAAGGCGGAAAACGTTCTTCGGGAGGTGAACGTTCTTGAGTTGGGGAGGGAAATTGTTGATGTTCAGGAGAACATTTTCGAAAGGGAGAACGTGTTTGAGTAGGGAAGGATGTATTTTGAGCATGGGAAGGAGAAGTAGCGGGAGAACGTTCTGAGTTAGGAGAACGTTCTTGAGGAGGAGAAGAGAAATGGTGAGGGATAGTAGAACGTTCTTGAACTGGAGAACCATCGGGAGTAGGGGTAAGATTTTTGTGAACAGTGTTAAGACAAACTCTCAAATTAAGTTTTGATTAAAATAAACAAGAGATTAATTAAAGATATTAGTTATGATTCTAAATATTATGTTAATTTAATCTGTGCTCTTGAGTGTTTTTATTAAAGATAGGAACCAAGCAAAGCAAAGAAATAAGTCATGATCATAAACTATACAAAACAGAGAAATGTCAGCAGAATCAAGAAAGATCATTACAACCACTTCATCAATCTTTCTCCAACACTTCCACATTAAATATGCCTGAAATCCTTATACCAATTTCATCAGTACATGGCAAGGAACAGATAGGAATCGTTTTTACTCAAAACGATTCACGGACCATTAAGAAAAATCATCACCAATCTAAGCATATCAAAAAACGGACTGCAACTTTCTCCAGTCTGGAAACTGTCAAGAAAGTTGAACAAAGCTGAAACTCAAGATTGAATATAAGTCCTCAGATTATTCAAAAGTCTATCAGACAAGATTGATTATCTTTCTCCACTTATAATCAACGTTCTCCGTTTTTAAGAAGAACAAATTCTGTTTCTGCAGAAGAAGACTTCTCATTTCTGCAGAAAAATATTCACTCATTTCCAAACAGTTTTGGATCAAATTAAACATTCAAATTGAAGCCCAATCACTATCAAATATTATCAAAGCTTAATGGGTCAGTAAAACTCGCAACAAGTCTGTTTTAGATCAAGCAAAAGGCCCAAAACAGAAAGCCCAAAGCTGTCAAATACATGGTGCTCTGTTTGTCAACAGATTCCTTGCTTCTGTCAGAAGGAAAACAGAGCACTCCCAACAGCTCTTTCTGACCAGAATTAATTGCTCAAAACATCTATAAAAGGAAGGCAAATTCGCAAGCATCAACCAGATCTTTAAGTGTCAAGTATTCTCATAAAATCATATTCACTTACATCCTTAAAGTCATCTCATTCAAGAAATCAAGCTGAACCAAATACATACTTCCAGTTTTATTCTATTGATTTCTTTCTCTGTTCTGAATCCTTTTCTCAAACAAGAGTTGAGCAAAACTAGATTCAAACAAACCTTTTAAAATCATTATTGTATAAACTCATAACTATAAGGATTGTTTATAGTTTGAGCGTAATTAAAAGAGTAGATTTCGAAATCCTAACAGATTAGTTAGGTAACCTGATTAATCCTTTCTGGGTGGAAAGGAAGTGTAGTTACAGATCAAGGCTGATCTCTAACTGTGATTGTTCTTCTTTTGTCTTTGAACACTTAGTAAAAATCTCACAGTTGTGAGGACTGGACGTAGCCCACGTTGGGTGAACCAGGATATATTCTTGTGTGGTATTTCTTCCTTATCTCTATTTACATTCAGTTATTGTTATTATCATAATTAAGTAGAGAAACTATAAACTGTGATTTTAACTAATCAAGAACGTTCTGCGTTTTCTGTTTTAAAACCAAGAACGTTCTCCGTTTCTGTTTTTATAACCAAGATCATTCTTGAGTTGTTTTCTTAAGTTTTTAACAGGAAATTTTAAAAAGGGCAAGATTACAATTCAAACCCCCTTCCTTGTAACTTGACATTGCTACTTCAGTTGGCATCAGAGCAAGGTCTCTAGAAAAAACACTTTAACCAAGTGCTAGAGAAAAAGATCTAGAAGAAAAAATGTCAAAAGCAAAATACATTGTTGAAGGAGGATCCTCAAACAGGCCACCATACTTTGATGGAACTGATTACTACTTTTGGAAAAACAAGATGCAGTTGTTTCTAAAGTCTCAAGACACAGGAATGTGGCGCATCATTACAGATGGAGATTTCATTCCAAGAGCTGATCAAAATGATTCAAACTCTACCAAGAAGGAAGAAGTCGACTGGACATCTGAAGACAAAACTAAGGTACTCCTAAACTCTAAAGCTCAATTATTCTTATCGTGCGCTTTGAGCAGGGAAGAAAGCGAAAGAGTTGATGAATGCACAACAGCTAAAGAAATCTGGGATACACTACAAATTCATCATGAAGGAACGAACCATGTCAAAGAAACAAGAATAGACATTGGCATAAGAAAATTTGAACTGTTCGAAATGAATGAAGGAGAAACTATTGATGAAATGTATTCAAGGTTCACAACTATAGTAAATGAAATGCGTTCATTAGGAAAGGCTTACTCAGTACAAGATAGAGTAAGAAAGATCATGAGATCTCTTCCAATCATATGGAGACCAATGGTAACAGTCATAAGCCAAGCCAAGAACCTTGAAGTACTGGCACTAGAAGAATTAATTGGAACCTTAAAAGCACACGAGGTATTATTACAAAAAGATAAACCTGTCAAGAAAGGAAAAACAATAGCTTTAAAAGCATCTCAAGAAAGCACGGTTGACCAAACAGAGGAAGAACCAGAAGAAACTCAAGAAGAAGCTGATGAAGAAATAGCTTTTCTCACTAAAAGAATTCAAAGAATAATGAGAAGAAGAGATCAAATGAAGAAGGGATTCCCAAACAGAAAAGAAAATCCTAAGACAGAACAAGATAAAAGTCAAATTACATGCTTTGGATGTAATAAGTTGGGACATTACAAGTCTGAATGTCCTCTAAACAAAAGAACACCAAACAGATTTCCTTTCAAAAAGAAATCAATGATGGCCACATGGGATAACTCAGATGAATCCGATGAGGAAGAAGATGAAGAAGCCAACATATGCTTAATGGCAAACACTGAAGAAAATGAGGTAACAAATTCTGAATACTGCATTTTGTGTGAACAAATGGAAAAAGAATTTGATAACTTATTAAATGATTCAAACTTACTCATACAAAAATGTAGTTCCTTAAAAGAAAAATTTTATAAAGAAAAAACTCAGGTTCTGAATAATAAGCTAAAGGAGATCATTCAAAATCTGAAAGAATCTCAAACCAAAAACTTTCACACTGAAAATCAAGAAAGTCCAGAACGTTATGCACTTCAAAAGGAGAACGTTCTCCTTAAATCTGAAGTTCAACTTTTGAAAAATGATCTGTTAAACTTTATTAAAGCTACTGGAACATTTCAGAAAATCATGGGATCTCAAGTTGGAATATTTGATAAAGCTGGTCTTGGTTTTGATCAGACTCAGAAAACCAAAATGTATGAAAATTTCTTTATTCCAGAAAGAAAAGAACAAACATGCAAAATCAAATGTTCATATTGCAGTAAAACTGGACACCTTGAATTTGCGTGTTATTTTAAAAATAGGGATGAGAAAATCAAGAGCAAACAGAAAAAAGAACAATCTGAAAGAAAAACAACTTTTCAGAAAAACCAAGAACGTTCTCCAGGTAAAACAGAAAACGGAGAAAGTTCTAAAAATCTGTCAAAACCAACTAGAAAATCTTTTCATAAACAAATAATTAAATGTTCTTCATGCTCTAAGATTGGACACTCTGAATCTACATGCTATAATATCAGAAAAACAAAATTCAGAACTAATCCACAAGGACCCAAGACAGAATGGGTACCAAAAGTTAATAAAACCAAAACTGCAGGTTGGTTCTCAAGGTGTCAAGAAAAAACCATGGTTTTTGGACAGTGGCTGTTCAAGACACATGACGGGTGATAAAAATTGCTTCATGTCCTTTGTTAAGAAAGATGGAGGGTCTGTTACTTTTGGAAACGACAATCAAGCTCGAATCAAAGGTAAAGGGACAATTGGTAAGAAAAACTCTGCTCAAATAACTGATGTTCAATATGTTGAAGGTCTAAAACATAATCTATTAAGCATAAGTCAACTCTGTGACAATGGCTGTGAAGTTATTTTCAAACCCAACATATGTGAAATCATAAAAACATCATCAGGTGAAAAACTATTTTCTGGAACCAGAAAGAAAAATCTCTATGTATTATATCTTGAAGAATTGCCTGATGAATCTTGCTTCATATCTATTGATAAAGATAAATGGATCTGGCATAAAAGGCCAGGGCATGTCAGCATGAAAACCATTTCGAAAATTTCAAAACTAGAACTTGTCAGAGGTTTACCAAAACTGAATTTTGAAAAAGACAGAATATGTGAAGCTTGTGTAAAAGGAAAGCAAGTTAAAAGCAGCTTTCATTCAAAAGATTTTATTTCCACAAACAGAATTCTTGAATTACTTCACATAGACTTATTTGGTCCTGTCAAAACAACCAGTTTAGGAGGAATGAAATATGGTTTTGTTATTGTTGATGATTTTTCTCGATACTTTTGGGTACTATTTTTAAAACAAAAAGATGATGCTTTTGAAGCTTTTAAAATCTTTTGTAAAAAGGTACAAAATGAAAAAGAATCCAGCATCATCTCTATAAGAAGTGATCATGGAGGAGAATTCATAAATGCCCCCTTCAAAAACTTTCTAGATGAACTTGGCATTTCTCATAATTTGTCTTGTGCAAGAACTCCACAACAAAATGGAGTTGTTGAAAGAAAAAATAGAACCTTACAAGAAATGGCAAGAACAATCCTGGAAGAATCAAATGTTGAAAAATATTTTTAGGCTGAAGCCGTCAATACATCATGCTATATTCTAAATCGTGTATCCATTAGAAAAATCATAAACAAAACTCCATATGAAATCTGGAAAAACAGAAAACCAAACATTTCATACTTCCATATTTTTGGATGTTACTGTTATATTCTAAACAACAAAGAAGTTCTTGGAAAATTTGATTCTAAATCTGATAAAGCTATCTTTTTGGGTTATTCAATCGATTCTAAAAAATATAGAGTTTTTAATCTAAGAACTAAAATTGTTGAAATCAGCATGCATATTTTATTTGATGAATTTGATGATTTAATACTTGAAAAGTCAAATGAGGATGAAGAACTGCCAGACACACAACAGAAAACTGATATACAGGAAACGGAGATCGATAAACAATCTCCGTATCATTCTCCACCTAAAAGCTGGAGAACAATAGGAGATCATCCTCAAACCCAAATCATTGGGGATACAGCAGATGGAATTCGAACTAGGAAATCATTCAAGAATGATGAAAACAACATGGCAATGATTTCTCAAATTGAACCAAAATCAATTAAAGAAGCCATAGTTGATCAATCTTGGATTGAAGCCATGAAGGAAGAACTGCAGTAGTTCGATAAAAATGAAGTCTGGACTTTGGTACCAAATCCTCAAGATCAAACAATTATTGGTACACGCTGGGTTTTCAGAAACAAATTAGATGAAAAAGGTAAGGTTGTAAGAAACAAAGCAAGATTGGTTGCTCAAGGTTACAATCAACAAGAAGGTATAGACTATGATGAAACTTTTGCTCCAGTTGCAAGGTTAGAAGCTATTCGTATACTTCTTGCATATGCATCTCACAGACTTATTAAATTATTTCAAATGGATGTTAAAAGTGCATTTTTAAACGGTTTTCTGAATGAACAAGTTTATGTGAAACAACCTCCTGGCTTTGAAGATCAATCAAAACCAAATCATGTTTTCAAACTCACAAAAGCTTTGTATGGCTTAAAACAAGCACCAAGAGCTTGGTATGATAGGTTAAGTTCATTCTTAATCAATAATGGTTTTTCCAGAGGAAAAATTGACACTACACTCTTTAAGAAAATTGATAAAAATGATCTACTCATCGTACAAGTGTATGTTGATGATATTATCTTTGGATCAACAAATGAAAAAATGTGTAATGGTTTCTCAATGCTTATGCAAAGTGAATTCGAAATGAGCATGATGGGAGAATTGAGATATTTTCTTGGTTTACAAATCAAACAACATGAAAATGGTATTTTTATTTGTCAAGAAAAATACATTAAAGATTTGTTAGCCAAGTACAAAATGAATGAAGCAAAAATTATGTCTACTCCTATGCATCCATCCTCTTCATTAGACAAAGATGAACATGGAAAATCTGTTTCTGAGAAAGAATATAGAGGGATGATTGGTTCCTTGCTATATTTAACTGCTAGCAGGCCAGATATTGTATTTGTAGTAGGATTATGCGCTAGATTTCAATCTGCACCAAAAGAATCTCATTTAACTGCTGTAAAACGAATTTTTAGATATCTTGTTGGAACTACTGATCTTGGCCTTTGGTATAGAAAAGGTTCTCATTTTGATCTTGTAGCATATTGTGATGCTGATTATGCTGGAGATAAAACTGAAAGAAAAAGCACCAGTGGAGCATGTCAATTTCTGGGAGATGCATTGATAAGTTGGTCTTGCAGAAAACAAAATATTATAGCCTTATCAACCACTGAAGCTGAATACGTATCAGCTGCAAATTGTTGCTCACAAGTCCTTTGGATTAAAAATCAACTTGAAGACTTCTCTGTAAGTTACTCTAGTATTCCAATTTGCTGTGATAATACTAGTGCAATCAATTTGTCAAAAAATCCAATTCAGCATTCTCGATCAAAACATATTGAAATAAAACATCATTTTATTCGCGATCACGTTAATAAAAAGGAAATTGAATTAATTTTTGTTGATACTCAAAATCAGCTTGCTGATATTTTTACAAAGCCCTTAGTCGAGGAAAGTTTTAATTCAATCAAAGAAAAATTGAGAATTTTGAAAAATCCTGAAAAATCTAGTTAAAACTGCTTCTGCAGAAAACGGAGAACGTTTATCAATCTCCGTTTTTCAAACATCTTTCTCCGTTTTTCAAATCATCTTCCCAGACGTCATCTCCCTCATGCGCAGGCAAGGCATGTCTCAGCATTAAATGCGCATGCATCAAGTCCTTCAAAAGGCACTGCTCAGCCGTCAAAGTCATCCCTTTCCCCAAACACTTGTCACTTCCCTAGGTTTATCATCATTACTCTCTCTCTCTCTTGAAACTGCAAAGGCAAATTGCAGTTATTACAACTATTCAATTCTTTTGAAACAGTTTTTCATTATTCTCAACTATCATCTTCCTCCAAAGCTTCTCTTCAATCTCTCTCTCAACATCAAAAATGGCTCGAACCAAGCAAGCTGCTCGCAAAAATGCCAGCACTGAAACTCCATCACCATCATCATCCTTCTCACCAGTCTACGATCGTTCACCTTCGCCTCCACCCAGGCCAACCCCTCCAAAACACTCATCAGATTCCTCATTTTCTGACTATTTGTCTTCATCTCCTGAAACCAACCCCAACACTTCCATTCCTGAACCTGTCTCCTCTGTTCTTCCTCCTCTACATTCTTGTCAAATCCCAAATTTTACTCAAGTCCCGCCTCATTTAAGAACGTCCTTTTCCAAACCCACCCCACCACCACATAAATTTGTTAATCCTCCAGCACCTAAGAGGCGCTCAATGAGAATTCTGGCAGGAATTGGGACTTCAAGGACATCAAACACTAAACCTACCTACTTCATCATCTCAAACACTGACTCAGATGAATCATCTAATACTCCTGCACCTTCAACAAAACCTATTCCTACATCAAAAACCTCTATACCAACCTCTTCTAAATCTTCATTTTCTGAAACCTCTCAATCCTTTCCTTCAACCCAGAAACAAAGACCAATGACTGATTTTTTCTCCTCCCTCAAATCTTCTCAACCTAAAACCCGTACTCTAAAAACCAAAACCACCATTTCAACCTCAAAATTTCTGGCAAGAAAAAACTTACCCATTTGCCAGAGATTCAAAACCACTGTACCTAGAAACAAATTTCGTCTTTCCCCTTCCTCATCTCAAGAACGTTCCCCAACCCCAAAACCTTCTCCCACCCAAATACACGAAAGTTCTCCCACTCCTTCCGCTACCACTGCTCACAAAACTCCTACCCCTACTCCTGAACGTTCTCCAATTCCAGAACGTTCTCCTAGCCCTCCCCATTTAACTTCCCCTCCTCAAGAACGTTCTCCTCACTCTGAACGTTCTCCCACTACTTCTCCTTCCCACACTCAAACACGCTCTCCCATTCCAGAATGTTCCCCTGAACATCAACATTCTCCCTCTCCCTAAGATCTTCAACAACATGAGTCAACATACTCTTCTTCCTCACTGTGGAAGTCATGAGTATGTCTCTGAAAACGACGCACTGGTCATATATCATCTACTCAACTGCAAGCGTCTCAATCTGCCTCATCTGATCCTTCACCACATGATTGCTGCTGCCAATAAAGACTACAAGAAGAATACTGTTCCTTATGGTATGATTCTTACAAAAGTCTTTAATCATTTTCATATCCCCCTGTTCAATGAAAAATCTCTTATCAAAATCTCCAAATTTTCCACCAAAAACATGTCCCATATGAAAATAAAAGTCACTAGACAACCTTCTCCCCCATCTGAATCACATCCACGATTTCCAAAAACCACCAGACCCAGAACAAGACAGTCTGCCCCACTTATTCATTCATTTCCTTCCACCCTAAAAAGAAAACGTTCTGCCAGACGAGAAGCTCCTGTCACAAATCCCACATCATCATCTCCTTCACCAGATAGAGCTAAAGATAAAACCCCAGAACGTTCTCCTCATACCCCAGAACGTTCTTCCCAAAATCCAGAACTTTCTCCACAACACCCAGACCAAACACCACCAAACCCAGAAAATCCTAATCCTGCTCAAGAAAGTTCCCCTCCAAACAGAGAACATTCTCTTACCCCTCCTCCTACCAACCCAACATTCTCTGTTTTTCCCCAACAATCCACCATTTCATCCACAGATTTCATTTCTGTCTCTCAGCTTCTTCGTTCTCCACTTGACCCCATGACAACAATGATTTTTCACCAAAATGTCTCTGCCATGTCACCAGCGTACATTTCTCCTCAAACCACCACGTCATCTATTTTTGGTATTAGTCAATTTTTGGCTTCCTCCGAACCTTCTAACAACGCTACTTCATCCAATCAATCCAACCCTCAGCCTCTCCCTGCCTCTCTCCCAGCTGTCTCTACTCCTTCAACCAGCACTACTCCTATTCCTCCACCAATCATGAATCCTCCAAGGGAACCAAGCAACTTTGAAATAATGGCCACTCTACAGGTCCTCTTGGCACAACAGACTCAGCTGCAGTCCTGGCTCACGGATACACTTGCACCCAAGCTCGGTGTACCTCCTCCTCCTCCTTTTCACGCTGCTCCAGCTCCCGAGCCTGTTCCTGTGCCATCCAAGTCTCAATCATCAGAAGGCTCTTCTCCTTCTTTAGACAAATAGGGATCTTTTTCTCCTTCCTTTTTGTATGACAAAGGGGGAGAATTAAGTTTAGTTTTTTATTCTGTTTATGATCCGATTAAAATTCATGATCTTACTTTTTGTAATTCAGCAAAACGCTTTATTAATGAAATATCTTTTATTGCTGAAATTAAACTGATTGCATTAGTTATATCAATAAAAACATCTGTTGCATCAATTGAGGGGGAGTTTTTACCCTTTTCAAAATTAAAATTAGAATCAGAATTAAAATCTAAACTAACATGTTTGTCATCATCAAAAAGGGGGAGATTGTTAAGACAAACTCTCAAATTAAGTTTTGATGAAAATAAACAAGAGATTAATTAAAGATATTAATTATGATTATAACTATTATGTTAATTTAATTTGTGCTCTTGAGTGTTTTTATTAAAGATAGGAACCAAGCAAAGCAAAGAAATAAGTCATGATCATAAACTATACAAAACAGAGAAAGATCAGCAGAATCAAGAAATATCATTACAACCACTTCATCAATCTTTCTCCAACACTTCCACATTAAATATGCCTGAAATCCTTATACCAATTTCATCAGTACATGACAAGGAACAGATAGGAATTGTTTTTACTCAAAACGATTCACGGATCGTTAAGAAAAATCATCACCAATCTAAGCATATCAAAAAACGGACTGCAACTTTCTCCAGTCTGGAAACTGTCAAGAAAGTTGAACAAAGCTGAAACTTAAGATTGAATATAAGTCCTCAGATTATTCAAAAGTCTATCAGACAAGATTGATTATCTTTCTCCACTTATAATCAACGTTCTCCGTTTTTAAGAAGAACAAATTCTGTTTCTGCAGAAGAAGACTTCTCATTTCTGCAGAAAAATATTCACTCCTTTCCAAACAGTTTTGGATCAAATTAAACATTCAAATTGAAGCCCAATCACTATCAAATATTATCAAAGCTTAATGGGTCAGTAAAACTCGCAACAAGTCTGTTTTAGATCAAGCAAAAGGCCTAAAACAGAAAGCCCAAAGCTGTCAAATACATGGTGCTCTGTTTGTCAACAGATTCCTTGCTTCTGTCAGAAGGAAAACAGAGCACTCCCAACAGCTCTTTCTGACCAGAATTAATTGCTCAAAACATCTATAAAAGGAAGGCAAATTCGCAAGCATCAACCAGATCTTTAAGTGTCAAGTATTCTCATAAAATCATATTCACTTACATCCTTAAAGTCATCTCATTCAAGAAATCAAGCTGAACCAAATACATACTTCCAGTTTTATTCTATTGATTTCTTTCTCTGTTCTGAATCCTTTTCTCAAACAAGAGTTGAGCAAAACTAGATTCAAACAAACCTTTTAAAATCATTATTGTATAAACTCATAACTATAAGGATTGTTTATAGTTTGAGCGTAATTAAAAGAGTAGATTTCGAAATCCTAACAGATTAGTTAGGTAACCTGATTAATCCTTTCTGGGTGGAAAGGAAGTGTAGTTACAGATCAAGGCTGATCTCTAACTGTGATTGTTCTCCTTTTGTCTTTGAACACTTAGTAAAAATCTCACAGTTGTGAGGACTGGACGTAGCCCACGTTGGGTGAACCAGGATATATTCTTGTGTGGTATTTCTTCCTTATCTCTATTTACATTCAGTTATTGTTATTATCATAATTAAATAGAGAAACTAAAAACTGTGATTTTAACTAATCAAGAACGTTCTGCGTTTTCTATTTTAAAACCAAGAACGTTCTCCGTTTCTGTTTTTATAACCAAGATCATTCTTGAGTTGTTTTCTTAAGTTTTTAACAGGAAATTTTAAAAAGGGCAAGATTACAATTCAAACCCCCTTCCTTGTAACTTGACATTGCTACTTCAAACAGTTGTAGCGGAAGAAGTGGGAGAACGTTCTTGCATTTGGGTGGGAGAAGGTGTTGGGATTGGGGAACGTTCTTGAGATGAGGAAGGAGAAAGACGAAATTTGTTCTTAGGTACAATTGTTTTGAATCTCAGGCGAATGGGTAAGTTTGTTCTTGCCAGAAATTTTGAGGTTGAAATGGTGGTTTTTGTTTTTAGGGCACGGGTTTTAGGTTGAGTAGATGTGGGAGAGGAGAAAAAATCAGTCATTGGTCTTTGTTTCTGGTTTGAAGGAGTAGATTGAGAGGCTTCAGAAAATGATGATTTAGATGGGGTTGTTATTGAGGTTTTTGATGTAGGAGTCTGAGATGAAAAAGAGGTTTTTGTTGAAGTGATAGGTTTTGTTAAAGGAGGAGGAGTATCAGATGATTCATCTGATTCAGTGTCTGAGATGATGAAGTAGGCAAGTTTAGTGATTGGTGTCCTTGAGGTCCCAATTCCTGCCAGAATTCGCATTGAGCGCCTTTTAGGTGCTGAAGGATTAACAAATTTTTGTGGTGGTGGTGCGGGTTTGGAAAAAGATGTTCTTAAATGAGGAGGAACTTGAGTAAAATTTGGGGTTTGACAGGAATGAAGAGGAGGAAGAACAGAGGATACAGGTTCAGGAATGGAGGTGTTAGGGTTGGACTCAGGGGACGAAGAAAGATAATCAGAAAAAGAGGAGTCTGATGAGTGTTGTGGAGGAGTTGGCCTCGGTGGAGGTGAAGGTGAACGATTGTAGACTGGGGAGAAGGATGATGATGGTGATGGAGTTTCAGTGCTTGCATTTATGCGAGCAGATTGCTTGGTTCGAGCCATTTTTTGATGCTGAGAGAGATTGAAAATGACTTTCGAGGAAGATGATAGTTTGAGAGAATGGAAACTGTTTTCAAAAGAGATGAACAGTTGTGATAACTGCAACTTGCTTTTGCAGTTTTTCAAGAGAGAGAGAGTAATGATGAGTGACCTAGGGAAGTGACAAGTGTTGGGGAAAGGGACGGTTTTGACGGCTGAGCAGTGTCTTTTGAAAGGCTTGATGCACGCGCATTTAATGCTAGGACATGCCTTGCCTGCGCATGAGGAAGATGATGTCTGGGAAGAGGATTTAAAAAAACGGAGAAAGATGTTTTAAAAACGGAGATTGATAAACGTTCTCCGTTTTCTGCAGAAGCAGTTTTAACTCGAATTTTCAGGATTTTTCAAAATTTTCAGTTTTTCTTTGATTGAATTAAAATTTTCCTCGACCAAGGGCTTTGTAAAAATATCAGCAAGCTGATTTTGAGTATCAACAAAAATTAATTCAATGTCCTTTTTATTAACATGATCGCGAATAAAGTGATGTTTTATTTCAATATGTTTTGAACGAGAATGCTGAATTGGATTTTTTGACAGATTGATTGCACTAGTATTATCACAGTAAATTGGAATACTAGAGTAACTTACAGAAAAGTCTTCAAGTTGATTTTTAATCCAGAGGACTTGTGAGCAACAACTTGCAGCTGATACGTATTCAGCTTCAGTGGTTGATAAGGCTATAGTATTTTGTTTCCTGCAAGACCAACTTATCAAAGCATCACCCAGAAATTGACATGCTCCACTGGTGCTTTTTCTTTCATTTTTATCTCCAGCATAATCAGCGTCACAATATGCTACAAGATCAAAATGAGAACCTTTTCTATACCAAAGGCCAAGATCAGTAGTTCCAACAAGATATCTAAAGATTCGTTTTACAGCAGTTAAATGAGATTCTTTTGGCGCGGATTGAAATCTAGCGCATAATCCTACTGCAAATACAATATTTGGCCTGCTAGCAATTAAATATAACAAGGAACCAATCATGCCTCTATATTCTTTTTCAGAAACAGATTTTCCATGTTCATCTTTGTCTAATGAAGAGGATGGATGCATAGGAGTAGACATAATTTTTGCTTCATTCATTTTGTACTTGGTTAACAAATCCTTAATGTATTTTTCTTGACAAATAAAAATACCATTTTCATGTTGTTTAATTTGTAATCCAAGAAAATATCTTAATTCTCCCATCATGCTCATTTCAAATTCACTTTGCATGAGTTTTGAGAAACCATCACACATTTTTTCATTAGTTGATCCAAAGATAATATCATCAACATACACTTGTACAGTGAGTAAATCGTTTTTATCAATTTTCTTAAAAAGTGTAGTGTCAATTTTTCCTCTGGAAAATCCATTATTGATTAAGAAGGAACTTAACCTATCATACCAAGCTCTTGGTGCTTGTTTTAAGCCGTACAGAGCTTTTGTGAGTTTGAAAACATGATTTGGCTTTGATTGATCTTCAAAACCAGGAGGTTGTTTCACATAAACTTGTTCATTTAAAAAGCCGTTTAAAAATGCACTTTTAACATCCATTTGAAATAATTTAGCAAGTTTGTGAGATGCATATGCAAGAAGTATACGAATAGCTTCTAACCTTGCAACAGGAGCAAAAGTTTCATCATAGTCTATACCTTCTTGTTGGTTGTAACCTTGAGCAACCAATCTTGCTTTGTTTCTTACAACCTTACCATCTTCATCCAATTTGTTTCTGAAAACCCAACGTGTACCAATAATTGTTTGATCTTGAGGATTTGGTACCAAGGTCCAGACATCATTCTTATCGAACTGCTGCAGTTCTTCCTTCATGGCTTCAATCCAAGATTGATCAACTATGGCTTCTTTAATTGATTTTGGTTCAACTTGAGAAATCATTGCCATGTTGTTTTCATCATTCTTGAATGATTTCCTAGTTCGAATTCCATCTGCTGTATCCCCAATGATTTGAGTTTGAGGATGATTTCCTATCGTTCTCCAGCTTTTAGGTGGAGAATGATACGGAGATTGTTTATCAATCTCCGTTTCCTGTATATCAGTTCTCTGTTGTGTGTCTGGCAATTCTTCATCCTCATTTGACTTTTCAAGTATTAAGTCATCAAATTCATTAAATAAAATATGCATGCTGATTTCAACAACTTTAGTTCTTAGATTAAAAACTCTATAACCTTTAGAGTCAGTTGAATAACCCAAAAAGATAGCTTTATCTGATTTTGAATCAAATTTTCCAAGAACATCTTTGTTGTTTAGAATATAACAGTATCACCCAAAAATATGGAAGTATGAAATAATTGGTTTTCTGTTTTTCCAGATTTCATATGGAGTTTTGTTTATGATTTTTCTAATGGATACACGATTTAAAATATAGCATGATGTATTGACGGCTTCAGCCCAAAAATATTTTTCAACATTAGATTCTTCTAGGATTGTTCTTGCCATTTCTTGTAAGGTTCTATTTTTTCTTTCAACAACTCCATTTTGTTGAGGAGTTCTTGCACAAGACAAATTATGAGAAATGCCAAGTTCATCAAGAAAGTTCTTGAAATGAGCATTTATGAATTCTCCTCCATGATCACTTCTTATAGAGATGATGCTAGATTCTTTTTCATTTTGTACTTTTTTACAAAAGATTTTAAAAGCTTCAAAAGCATCATCTTTTTGTTTTAAAAATAGTACCGAAGTGTATCGAGAAAAATCATCAACAATAACAAAACCATATTTCATTCCTCCTAAACTGGTTGTTTTGACAGGACCAAATAAGTCTATGTGAAGTAATTCAAGAATTCTGTTTGTGGAAATAAAATCTTTTGAATGAAAGTTGCTTTTAACTTGCTTTCCTTTTACACAAGCTTCACATATTCTGTCTTTTTCAAAATTCAGTTTTGGTAAACCTCTGACAAGTTCTAATTTTGAAATTTTGGAAATGGTTTTCATGTTGACATGCCCTGGCCTTTTATGCCAGATCCATTTATCTTTATCAATAGATATGAAGCAGGATTTTTCTTCAAGATATAATACATAAAGATTTTTCTTTCTGGTTCTAGAAAACAGTTTTTCACCAGATGTTGTTTTTATGATTTCACATATGTTGGGTTTGAAAATAACTTCACAGCCATTGTCACAGAGTTGACTTATGCTTAAGAGATTATGTTTTAGACCTTCAACATATTGAACATCAGTTATTTGAGCAGAGTTTTTCTTACCAATTGTCCCTTTACCTTTGATTCGAGCTTGATTGTCGTTTCCAAAAGTAACAGACCCTCCATCTTTCTTGACAAAGGACATGAAGCAATTTTTATCACCTCTCATGTGTCTTGAACAGCAACTGTCCAAGAACCATGGCTTTTTCTTGACACCTTGAGAACCAACCTGCAGTTTTGGTTTTATTAACTTTTGGTACCCATTCTGTCTTGGGTCCTTGTGGATTAGTTCTAAATTTTGATTTTCTGGTATTATAACATGTAGATTCAGAATGTCCAATCTTAGAGCATGAAGAACATTTAATTATTTGTTTATGAAAAGATTTTTTAACTAGTTTTGACAGATTTTCAGAACTTTCTCCGTTTTCTGTTTTATCTGGAGAACGTTCTTGGTTTTTTTGAAAAACTGTTTTTGTTTCAGATTGTTCTTTTCTCTGTTTGCTCTTGATTTTCTCATCTTTTTTCTTAAAATAACATGCAAATTCAAGGTGTCCAATTTTACTGCAATATGAACATTTGATCTTGCATTTATTTTCTCTTCTTTCTAGAATAAAAAAGTTTTCATACATTTTGGTTTTCTGAGTTTGATTAAAACTAAGACCAGCTTTATCAAATATTCCAACTTGAGATCCCATGATTTTTTGAAATGTTCCAGTAGCTTTAATAAAGTTTAACAGATCATTTTTCAAAAGTTGAACTTCAGATTTAAGGAGAACGTTCTCCTTTTGAAGTGCATAATGTTCTTGACTTTCTTGATTTTCAGTGTGAAAGTTTTTGGTTTGAGATTCTTTCAGATTTTGAATGATTTCCTTCAGCTTATTGTTCAGAACCTGAGTTTTTTCTTTTTCTTCCTTTTCTTTATAAAATTTTTCTTTTAAGGAACTACACTTTTGAATGAGTAAGTTTGAATCATTTAATAAGTTGTCAAATTCTTTTTCCATTTGTTCACACAAAATGCAGGATTCAGAATTTGTTACCTCATTTTCTTCAGTGTTTGCCATTAAGCATATGTTAGCTTCTTCATCTTCTTCCTCATCAGATTCATCTGAGTTATCCCATGTGGCCATCATTGATTTCTTTTTGAAAGGAAATCTGTTTGGTGTTCTTTTGTTCAGAGGACACTCAGATTTGTAATGTCCCAGCTTATTACATCCAAAACATGTAATTTGACTTTTGTCTTGTTCTGTTTTAGGATTTTCTTTTCTGTTTGGGAATCCCTTCTTCATTTGATCTCTTCTTCTCATTATTCTTTGAATTCTTTTAGTGAGAAAAGCTATTTCTTCATCAGCATCTTCTTGAATTTTTTCTTCTGGTTCTTCCTCTGTTTGGTCAAACATGCTTTCTTGAGATGCTTTTAAAGCTATTGCCTTTCCTTTCTTGACAGGTTTATCCTCTTGTAATAATACCTCATGTGCTTTTAAGGTTCCAATTAGCTCTTCTAGTGCCAGTACTTCAAGGTTCATGGCTTGGCTTATGGCTGTTACCATTGGTCTCCATATGACTGGAAGACATCTCATGATCTTTCTTACTCTATCTTGTACTGAGTAAGCCTTTCCCAACGATCGCATTTCATTCACTATAGTTGTGAACCTTGAATACATTTCATCAATGGTTTCTGCTTCATTCATTTCGAACAGCTCAAATTTTCTTATGCCGATGTCTATTCTTGTTTCTTTGACATGGTTTGTTCCTTCATAATGAATTTGTAGTGTATCCCACATTTCTTTAGCAGTTGTGCATTCATCGACTCTTTCGCTTTCTTCCCTGCTCAAAGCGCACGATAAGAATAATTGAGCTTTAGAGTTTAAGAGTACCTTAGTTTTGTCTTCAGATGTCTAGTCGACTTCTTTCTTTTTGGCAGAGTTTGAATTATTTGGATCAGCTCTTGGAATGAAATCTCCATCTGTAATGATGCGCCACATTCCCGTGTCTTGAGACTTTAGAAACAACTGCATCTTGTTTTTCCAAAAGTAGTAATCAGTTCCATCAAAATATGGTGGCATGTTTGAGGATCCTCCTTCAACAATGTATTTTGCTTTTGACATTTTTTCTTCTAGATCTTTTTCTCTAGCACTTGGTTAAAGTGTTCTTTCTAGAGACCTTGCTCTGATGCCAATTGAAATAGCAATGTCAAGTTACAAGGAAGGGGGTTTGAATTGTAATCTTGCCTATTTAAAATTTCCTGTTAAAAACTTAAGAAAACAACTCAAGAATGATCTTGGTTATAAAAACAGAAACAGAGAACGTTCTTGGTTTTAAAACAGAAAACGCAGAACGTTCTTGATTAGTTAAAATCACAGTTTTAGTTTCTCTATTTAATTTTGATAATAACAATAACTGAATGTAAATAGAGATAAGGAAGAGATACCACACAAAGATATATCCTGGTTCACCCAACGTGGGCTACGTCCAGTCCTCACAACTGTGAGATTTTCACTAAGTGTTCAAAGAGAAATAGAGAACAATCACAGTTAAAGATCAACCTTGATCTGTAACTACACTTCCTTTCCACCCAGAAAGGATTAATCAGGTCACCTAACTAATCTGTTAGGATTTTAAAGTTAACTCTTTTAATCACACTCAAACTATAAACAATCCTTATAGTTATGAGTTTATACAATAATGATTTGAAAGGTTTGTTTGAATCTAATTTTGTTCAACTCTTGTTTGAGAAAAGATTCGGAACAAAGAAAGAACTTAGTAGAATAAAACTGGAAGTATGTATTGGGTTCAGCTTGATTTCTTTTGTGAATGAGATAGCTTCAAGAATGCAAGTGAATATGATTTAATGAGAATACTTGGCACTTGAAGATCTGAGTGATGCTTGCGAATTTGCCTTCCTTTTATAGATGTTTTGAGCAATTAATTCTGGTTAGAAAGAGCTGTTGGTAGTGCTCTGTTTTCCTTCTGACAGAAGCAAAGAATCTATTGACAAAAGAGCACCATTCATGTGACAGTTTTGAGCTTTCTGTTTTGGGCCGTTTTGCTTGATTTCAAACAGACTTGTTGCGTGCTATAATGACCCATTAAGCTTTGATAATACTTGATAATAATTGGGCTTCGATATGGATGTTTAATTCGATCCAAAACTGTTTGGAAAGGAGTGAATATTTTTCTGCAGAAATGAGAAGTCGTCTTCTGCAGAAACAGAGATTGTTCTTCTAAAAAACGGAGAACGTTGATTATAGGTGGATAAAGATAATCAATCTGGTCTGATGGACTTCTGAATATTCCCTTCCATAATTTGAGGAACTTGTTAAGCGTTTGAGGAACTTGTTAAGCATTTGGACTTGCTGGACTTGTTAAGCGTTTGGACTTGTTGGACTTGAAGTTGACATTGTTTAGAATTGATGAATTTTCATATTTTATTGATTTACTGTTGACTTTACCTATGTATTTGAAGCTTGTTAAATTTATTTATGTATTTGAAGATTGTTGAATTTATTTTTGTGTGTAAGAGATTGTTGGCTTTTTTAAAAATTGAATGATGTGATTGAAATTTTATGGTTTTTGAGACATTCAAGTATTAAATGTATTTTTATTCAATTAAATTGTTAAGTTGTTACTTTTGTTTCTCCTGTAAAATAAAAAACGGATTACTATTTATGTATAACCCGCCAATCCAATCCAACTCAAATTGTTCTTGATTGGGTCGATTCGAGTTAAAAGGAAAAAATACGGATTTAGAACTCAATCCAACCCAAAAATAATCGATTGGTTCGAATATTAGATTTTGTCAAAATCGACCTAACCCAACCTGCAAATACCTTTAATTATATTGTTATGGAACTAGAGTTAGAGATTCTTTTGCAAGTTAATATACTCGGCTTATACTAGAACAAAATATATTGGGCCAAAACACGGTTAACAGGTCTATTACTATATTTTTAAAAACACTTTATTCTTTGCTCTAAGATATGACATAATGTAAAGCATATTGATTTTTAAATTAAATTATTTATTTTATGTATTTGTGGGTGAATTTTATGAATTTTGTAATTATAAATTATGAGTTTATTTAATTATATTGAAGTTTAACATTATATTTAATTATTATTATCTGGTTCAACCGGTTGAACCAATTAAACTATGACTCACGGGTGTTATTGATTTGATCTCCGGTCCGGTTTTTAAAATATTGTTTGTGATATCTCCACTCATCTCTCCCCAAATTTTAAATTAATTGACGTTTAATTTAATTTATACGTATTAATGATGTAAATATATTTTACATATGTATTCAGTAACTAACAAAGATTAAAAGAGATACATAAAAATTGTAAAATAATTTAATTTACTTTGTCATTCAAATTAAGTTTTAAGATTTTTGCCATTATATAATTTTAAGAATATTTTAATTATATTAATTGAATAAATCTAAATTTTTATTTTTATTTCTATTATCTGTCTACTCAAGTCTTGTCTATCTACCAATCGTTTGGTCCATCATTGAGAGATGGAAACACAACTTTGTTGAGAGTCCTTGTTAATAGCGGTTGTCGCTATCAAATAAAAAGAATATTCAATAGTTAATGATGGTGCAAGTAGTTATTTGACTACGTTAATAGTTACAACGTCCTTGATGACATTGATGAACCTAAAATTTTCTTAAAATAATAACATACATTCATCCACACTTGCAATAGAAAAAATGGTAGTTATTATAATACAAATACATAATTAAATATTATTAAAACATATAATGTTGATATGGCTCAAAATTGTAATTTGATTGGATAACAATGTAAAGTGAAGTTTACATTGACATTGCACACCCTTTAGCTTTTAATAATAATACATGCATATTTCTGTATTTTTCCGTCAAATATTGTGATTGTGAGATTGTAGTCTTTTTTTTTTTATTTGTATGTTTGCTCCCTTTAGTTTTTTCCTTTTTAGTTTGATAGTCTCTCAATTTCATACATATGTGGTATTTTTTAGAGACAACATCCATGTATTTTATCCGAAGTAGAAACAATAATTACAAGAAAAAATGTTTGAATTTTAACTCTTTTAAAATTTTGTATATACACTCAAAGGTTTTTTTTTAAGATAAACGTGGAAATATTAAAAATTTGATAAATAACTTTTTTAGATGTGGACGTTTTACAATATGATAAATATAATTTAAGTGTATACTGTATTCAATCAAGTGAGATAATTAATGTGTTGTGTAATCAACAAAAGACAAAAAATAAAAAGCATGAATAAAAATATCACCCACACGAAATATCCTTATTCATGTGAGCTACTTCAGTCCTTATAGTTTGAATGATTTTTCACTATAATATGTTCAAAATGTTTTCAACTTGGCACTTTCAACTTTTGTCACACTTAACTTATACTCTAATCATCTTAATCTCAACAAACTTACCCGTATATATTTTTTAGTTTCACATGCTTACATACAATCACTATAGCTATTTTAAAAACTAAAGAAACTTAGGATATTACAAGAATCGCATGTTTGTATCCTCGTTAGAAAGATATTTTTTTCATACATTGATTGCACTTGCAATTGCAAAATGTCCAATTTTCTTATATTTGCCGGCTAGCTAAAATCCCACCGAGTCTAAATATCATATTGATTATTTGCTATTTGTGATGCTTTTAAAGATAAGCCGAAAACATTAACAACGTTGTTATATAATTTTGAATATTGGTTATGTTGCATTTAGTTTGTAATACATAATTTTATGAAATGTGGTCATTTTAGAAAATAAAGGTTTTGAAAAATCTTGCAGCACTTCAGTGTTTAATTTTCCTTTTAAAATAATTAAATGACATATAAAACGTTAATTTATTAAACTCTGAACATTGGTGAATTAGTAAACTTCTAATTATTGGAACATAACAACTAACTCCCACTAAATAGAAACTCGAATTAGAATCCTTTAAACGAATCTAACAAGAGTATGTTTTTAATATTAATAACTTTGTAAATAGAGTTTATATTGTTTACACATTTTCATAGTCATTTGGATGTCAATATTAAATACCTTATTATGAATGTTTTTAGTATGAAAGCTAATATTTTGAAAGTATATATGGTAAAGAAAAACATAGCTTCTAATTGTTGTACAGATACCATCCAATAAATTCCTCAAATTAAATGTGCAGCTCCATCATGGAAAATAAAACAGAAGGTAGGACTAAAATATCATTCAAAGGAAACAAACTTCAATTACAACTTACAGAACCATATAGATAGGGACTTGGGGGAACTACAACTTCAACAATTCCTTCTAGCATCAATAAAACATCCTTCATTGTTGGCCTAAGAGAAGGATCTTCTTGAATGCACCAAATAACAATCATCACAAACTTTTCCAAGCTCATCATGTCATTACCGACCTCAATATCTTTTTCTAGAAGAATGTCAAGTCTTTTATTCTTATAACAATCATAAGCCCAATCAGTTAAAATCCCTTTTTCTTCAGTAAAAATTTCTTTCTCTACATTTTTCCTACAACAAATGATCTCTAACAACAATACTCCAAAACTATAAGTATCAACCTTAGCAGTGATTGGTGCACTCCTAAACCAATCTGGTGCAACATACCCTTTGGTTCCTCTAATTCCTGTTTCAGTGTGGCTTTGATTAATCAACAATAACTTTGCCAATCCAAAATCTGAAATCCTAGCATTGTAGTGGTCATCTAAAAGTATATTTTGTGACTTTATATCACAATGGATGATTTGAGTGTAACATCCCTCATGCAGGTAAACAAGACCTCTAGCAATCCCAAGGGCAATTTCGACTCGCTGGTTCCAATTTGGTTTTGAATGGCTGAAAATAAAGCTTGCTAAAGTGCCATTGCTCATTAACTCATATACCAAAATACGATGTTGTCCCTCATTGCAATAACCAAGAAGACGAACAAGATTCCTATGATGAGTTTGGCCTATGACACTCATTTCAGTCTGAAATTCCTTATCACTATCTTGGATCAACTTATCTAGTTTCTTAACTGCCACACCAATCATCATCTCTATTGTTCCTTTGTAAACAATGCTACAAGACCCTCTTCCTAATTCTTCTCTAAAGTTACCTGTTGCTTCAATAATTTCCTTGAAGCTAAAATTGCGCAAGTTGTTGCCAACAACACTTTTGTTAGTTCTACTTCTTTTGATTTTCTTGCGGTTGTAGGGGAACCCAAAAAATATTGCACCAAACAATGTTAAAATTACAAACACAGAGCTTCCCAAAAGAACTGAAATCACAATGATCAAAGTATCATGACCTTTTTTCTTATTTGGCAAGGAGGATAAAGGATCATTATTCATCAATTTCATGATAGAAATTCCTTTTACTTCTTGATCATTCCTCCCATAAGAGAGTGGGAGCTTCTTCTTCCAGCAGGAACTTTGGTTGAAAGAAACCAAAACACATAAGCAATCTTGCAAACATGAATCCTTACATTCTTGTAAACTAGATGGACTTATTATTTCATAATCAGATTTAGGCCAATCAATATTTGGTAATTCCTTCATTGTATATAGATTATCTTGTGAACCCCAATTACCACTTGCTTGACAAATGACTTGAAAATTTGGCAAGCAACCAGCATACATGTTATTTGTATCAATTGGAGAATATCCATTTGGGCAGGTACAATTTGGCCTTTGGTCATTTGTAAGGGTGCAAATGCTATTAAAACCACATACACCTTCACCATTTGTGAATGAAGAATACAAACATATGTTTTCTGGTATAGTCTTAGCAATAACCCAACTTTGTCCTCTTTTTGGATCTTTAGGGTAAAATGCTATGGTGAAAACTCCATCATAATTAATTGTTGCTTTGTAGTAGAAGTCATTTGTTGAGAATGTCTCATTTGGGTTGATAATTGAAAAATTATCCCCTCCTTTTTTCTCTATATATAAAAAACCTGATTTGTCAAATATCAAACGCTCACCAACATTTGTTTCATTCTTAGCATTACTATTGGTGCCAGAATTGTAGTAAGGATCATAACTATAGTTGCTTGGCAAATTTATAACGTTGAGCACAAGATTCCCATCCTGTTGTAGATGAAGTTTGAATTTTCCTTGTGAGAAGTTGAACTCTCCTTGTCTTGAAGAAAGACTGCCATTTAACTCTATTACTTGATTAGGAACTAATGTGTCACTAGGATGATTGAAACTATCCCATATTGTCACAAAAATTTTGTCTCTCAATTGAAAGTTTCCAACATCATTCATTAAACCATTAGAAATTGTACCTGATGCGAAATTTGATTTCCATAGCTCTGAACCTCCAGGATTGGTGAGCACCAACCCACTAGTATCATTTAATACCAATCTTGATCCTTTAGGAGCAAGAATATCTCCATTTGCATACCAAATTATAGCATCAGTTTGTATCTTGTCATACCATATAGCTAGTAAGAAAAGCTCATTGGGAAGTTGGTAAAACCCAAATGCAAAATCTCCTGAAGGAGAGAGCCATCGAGCTGTCCCACTACCAGCAGTAAGTGATTCACCAACCGGAATACTCCCACCTTGATCCAATGATTCTGAGCTGCATAAAATTATAGAAATAAATTAGTAATTTGTCAGTGGTAAATTTGAAAAACTATATCATTTGCTAACAAATTTAATTTTAATTTTCTTATTTCTTATAAATTAGTTAACTTCTGAATACCAAAATCTAATATTATCTAATGTGGTTATCAAATTGGAAATCATAAAAATTGTATTATGAATCATGAATAAGTTTTTGTTATGAATCATAAGATACATTACCAATAAAATAAATGATATTTTTAAGTAAAAACAAGTGACATAACAAAATTATAAAATTTACAAAGTTCTATTGACAATGTTTTAGTTATAACTAATATTTAATGTTAAATAATTATAATTTTTTTTAGCAAATTGTATTTCATAAATATTCCCTCTAGTCCCAATCATAAGAAGAAAAATAAAAAAACATGAATTTATTTATTACTATCACTTTTTGAA
>JBBPBP010000002.1:39577790-39589955 GCA_037974735.1 Cicer chorassanicum | reverse complement strand
TCTTTCATAGAAAAAGTGATTCATTAAATACATTAACTAATATTCAAAAGACAAATATTAAATAGGGATAAAAAAGTCATTTAAACAATAAAATATATCTTAAAAGTTACATCTTTTTCTTATAAAAAACCAAAAAATTTACAAATTTTTTCTTATAATTGAGACCGGAGGTAGTAATTAATAAAATATAATTTTAAGATAATAAAATAAATTAAATTAGGTTAGATTACACTTTTTATCCCTTAAATTATTTTATAGGGTTGACTTCGATCCTTGAATAAAAAAGAGGTTTTATTTTAATCTCTTAAACTTTTTTGTTCCACTTTGGTTCTATAAGTTACAAATGTTAAATGACTTATGTACCTTATCAATTTGGATTAGGTAGTTCGAATTGTAAATTGATAGATGATTATGATACATTCTAATTGACATGCATTATTATCGTAATGAATGAAATATACAAAGTGTTGAACAATAACTTATAAAATAAGAGTAGCGAAGATGCGAATATTACGCTGAATGTGTGGAAGAACTGGACTTAATATTACGCTATAGTTAGTGTCGATCACACACTGACAAATGTTTCCAACTATCAATTATCTTTTTTTTGACTGTTAGCAGTCTTGGACGACCATAACTAATATGATATAATCTTTCAAAATTATTATTTTCAACTACTATTACTAAAGTTATTATAATTAATAAATTATAATTTTTAAATTATTTTAAAATAATTAACTTTATTATTTTTATTTCTAATTATTTATACGTATTAATATCTTTCTATATTTAATGAATTCATAACGAGAAAGAGTAAAAAAAATGATTTACTAAAAAAAAAAAATTAAACTCAATTAAATAATTGAAAAATTAAAATTTTTAATATAGAATATGAAAAACCAATCCGACCTAACCTGGCATTATTTGAGGCAGGACAAAAGACGATTTGGTAATCAGTAGCCGGACAAGTGAACGTACTACTCTGATCATCATAGGCATAACTATATGCTTGAGGACACGCCGTTTTGAATATCTGAGCATACACACTCGGTTCACAAGTCTCTGGAGTTGAATGATTCCCAACACAACAAAAAAACTGCAAATTGAAAGCAGCACAAGGACCCTGACACGCCACAACTGTCCCATTTTCCGTTACTTTCAACTCCGTTGGACACACCCCATTTAGATCCGTAGGACAACCCGTGCTGTTACACTTTCCAGAACTACTTAACGGAACCACATCCATCGGGACGTTATAACCGTCAACTAAGCTGATGTCATAAAAGTCTTGATTGTTGACACCGTTTAAAGAGAACTCCGCTAGCGTCACAGGCGGCGATCCGCTGCGGCCGCCGCATGCTATTTTGCCGGATCCACAGTCGCCTGTGACGCAGGAGAAGTTTCCGGAGGCGGAATCCGTCGTGCAGAGAGTCCGGCCCCAGAAACGGCCGTTCCAATTAGCCGGTGCTGTGACGGTGGAATTCTCACCGGATTGTAAAACGAAACCGGTGGTTGCAAGTGTTGCGTTTCCATTGGTAGTAGATGAAGCTGGCCATACTGTGTAGTTGCATTGGTTAACTATAGTGAACTTTGCTGAAATTACAACTGCAAAAACAGAAAGGTGCTTAACTCAATATATAGTTTAAAATTATCTGAAAAGTTCTAGTCTAAACATTACTTATATATGATTTGAGAGAAAGTATTTGTTAATTAATTTACCATATATGAGGACTAAAAGAAGAGGATGAATCATTTGATTTCGGAATTAGTACCTGTTATTAGTGATAGATGAAGTGTCAAGAAGAACAAAATTGAAGTTGGCTCAACCATATGGAAGCTAAAATTGAAATGGAGAAGAAAATGGAGGAGTCAAAAAAAATAGCTCAACCATATCCAAGTTTTTTGTTCTTATGCTTCTGTGGTCTGGAAGAGTAACTGTTTGGGAAGGAACTGAAATTGATTTACGCGTTTGATTTATGACTTTTCCACGTAATTGCTCGTGTTGACCAATTGGCCGTAACAAGACTGTCATGACTTGAAGCGTCTAACTTGAAGAATTTGGTTCCTCTGAACTAAGCGCCGAATAAAGTGGGTAAAATATACATATTATATTTAATGTTAGCTTTGATTCTAACTTTAATCGACTAATTTGACTATTACTTGTGCTTATTGTTGCACAAATACTCCTTGAATAAACCACTATTTTTGTTTTATATGGCGTTGTTGTTTTGATATCTGAATTTAAATTATTTTTTGACTTATTCAAATGTATCTCAATAGTCAAGTGGCATTAAATTAACTATTAACTTAATGGCGTGAACAATTAATGACATATATGTCTCTATCTCATTGTCATCCTAAAATGACAGTAAGATTAACTTTTTTTCCTTTTTCTTTTTCAAAAAAATCACAATTTCTTCTTGCATCAATTTATTCTTTTTTTTTCATTTTCTTCTCCTAATTTCTTCTATATGTATTTCTAGTTTTGTAAGGAGGGATCTTTGGAAAGTTAAAATAAGATGAAGAAGAAATTGGAGGAAATAAGATGAAGAATAAATAAGGGAAGATGAAGAAAAAATTAGGGGAAGAAGAAATGTTAGATTTAAGGTTAGGGATCAAGATGAAGAATACATTGGGGCAAGAAGAAATTATGATTTTTTTAATGTGTTACCGTTATTTTAGTCTCTTCCTACTCAACAATACAGTGAGAGAATGACACATCATATGCCACATAATCGTTCACGTCATTAAGTTAACAATGTTAATAGTTAACTTAATGTTAGAGACTAAATTGATAAACGTTTGGATGAATTATGACTAATTTGAATTTTTGGTTGAGTCAGGGATCAAAACGACAACGTTATGCATATTTAGGGACCAAAATGATGGTTTACCCATACTTCTTTTGCCTAACGCTTTAATTAGAATGGACTCTTACTTCAAAGAATAAAGCGAATAATGAGAATAGTTGATAAACAAATTAATGGTTGATATTATATATACATAATCAATCATAGACAATTATAATATTAACTCTTGTCAAATCCGCTTTAACTAGTTATTTGTTTTTTGCTTAGAGATAGTATTAATAACTTAAATTAAAATTTTTAAAAGTGTGTTCCTAGTTAACTATTGAATATTAACGATTGTTGTAAATATATAGTAAAATATACTCCCTTTGATCTGAAATATAAACAAAAAAATTGATGTATTTGATTTTGCACTAAATACATCTATTATTTTTTTTTTATATTTTGAGATGAAAGGAGTAATTACTTGAAAGTGACACATACAATATTAATTTAAAAATAAAATTTAAATAAATAAATTAATATTGTATTGAAAAAATAAAATGGTGTTATGAATATTTATATTAGTGGATGACTTACTAATTGTTAGTGGTTTTCTTGTTAATGTGATCATTCATATACTTATAAGTTATAAGACTTATGTCATATAAATCAAAATCAAACTCATATGACGTTGTAAAGTATAGTTTGAAGTTATCCGGTACCTTATCATGATTGATTGAAGCAACTTCATCATTTAATTAAAACCGCGGGTACAAATATCATTGCTCGTTACTGAAGTCGCAGGTACCTGATAGATCATATGTTTGAGCCAATTTCAACTTTGTTCTTCTTGACACTTCATCTATCAGTATCAGGTACTCATTCCAAAATTAAATGATTCATAGTTTATTGACCGAAACAACTTTAGTAATATGTACTATTAGTAACATGTATGAATATCATTATATCTGTAACTGCGATTAAATGATCTATCAGTAACATGTACTACTTCCTTATCATGATTGAAGCAACTTCATCACTCAAGATTTAAGACTAATGCACACGGTCTTCTTATCATGCTATAGCTTTGAGTTTACTAGAAATAACAATCTTGTTGGGACTAATTATCTAGATCTCCCCAATATTCGTTAGAAATTATATGTTTTTAAATTGTTTCTAAAATTAATTTCATGTGAATTCAACTTATTTGAATTTTTAGTTTTTCAATCTGATTGTATGCCCTTAGATCTAATAAGGATGTTGTAATGTGAGAGGAAGAGGTAACTCTTTGCATAAGAGGAGAAGGGAATAGTAAAGAAGGAAATTAGAAAAAGTGAGCACATTTCTCTACACTTTCTTCGCCGTTGAGTGGAGAAATGAAAATCACATGAGACCCACCTCTTGCTCTTCTCTTTTTTTATTTTATTTCTGTGCTAATCAAACAGGAGAGGTGGAGCATCTCTGGTCTCTTTCTTCTTTAACTCTCTCTCGCCTATTTCTATCAAACCAATCACACCCTAATAGTCTTGTTATTTAATACGAAATAATTTTATAAAAATATATAAAAATGATAAATTATCGATCTATTATAGATCGGTTAAAGAGTCATCCATATAATGGAAAACATGAGAGCTTGGTTGAAAAACAACTATTTTTATAATGTTATATCTTCTGTTCTTTGTATTTTCTTACCATTCATCATTTTTTATTTTTCAAAAAAAAATAAAATTATGATATATGTAGACTTTTATTTATTTATGAAATACATGTACCTTTTATTTTTTAATATTCATTCAACACATTATTTGACTTATATATTTTCTCCTATCACATCATCAACATTTCATATCTGTCATGTCATTCTTTGTATTTCTCATAGTATGCACACCCATATATATAAGTGTAAATCAATTTTTTTTTTTAACTATATATTAATTTGTTTTGCTTAGAGAAGAGTAATATTTCCGACATTTTAAAATATTTTCCTATGAGTTAACATTATTAATGATTTTATGATCGTGATTGATTGAACGTGTAAATTTTTTTACGTGTATTTAAATTAAATTCATAAAAAGATCAATAAATGGAAAAATAAGTGTAGTAATTTTATAAAACTATCGCACATGAACTATTGAATATTAACAATTGTTATAAATGTATAATAAAATATAATGATTAAAAGTTTTTTTTTTTGAATAAAAAGGATCAAACTCCAAAAGAACACAAAGAAACAAAAATTAAAAGTCCTTAAGAAAAGCAGTCAAACTCTTAAGAGCCAACATAACGAGGGAGGAAAACTCAGGAATAATATCAAAAATACGATGAGAAGAAGAAAGACATAATTTAACAAAAGTATCTGCTACTTGATTGGTTTCACGATAGATGTGAGATAATTTAAAGTGATCCAATTTTACAAATGACTCCTTTATACTAATGACAAGACAATAATATAAATGTCCATTAGAAAAATTATTTAGTATTAAAAACACCGTTACTTGAGAGTTTGATATGATATTAATGTTTATGAACCCTCTAGAAAAGTCAACTCCAAACTTTTATAAATCGCTCAAAGTTCTGCCATTGAGATCATGCACACCCCTAATGCATCCGAGTAGCCAATGATGAAAATACTAGTGTGATCATGAACCTTGCCTCCATAAGCTGTCAATTGATTCGAGTTTTAGACTGCATTATCTCCATTGAGAGTCATCCAATTATCCTCTAGATAATACCAACCAAACCAACATTGAAAATGAGCTCACACATCTACAAAACAAACATGATATTAATTTAAGAATAGAATTTAAATAAATTAATTAAAATTGTATTTAAAATAAAATGATACTTGTTTTGGAACAAAAAATTCTTTATTAAAACGACATTCATTTAAAATCAAGGAAATAATGTGGCCCAGTTGATGATTAGATGCGTAAATAATTTGAAAAGGTGGGGGTGTATAAAAGTTTGACATTATAATTTAAATGATATGTTCAAATTCTTTTAGAGAAAATTGTAAAATATTTATTAGTACCACTTTGTAAAATAATAATTTCTTCTTCTCTAATTTGTTTAAGAAAAATCTACCTAATATGAAAAAAATAAAATTAGATATTTATAAAGAATAAAATTTAAGACAGAGACTTCAATAATAGATAGATGGTGAAGTATAAGTGAAAAATGACCATATTTAGTCAAAAAGCTAATGTCTACTAAACGAAGTGTTCCACGGAACTACATAGAGGCAGCCAAGTCACACCAATTGGAAACAACAAGGCGTTGCCTTTTGTGGAAGAAGGAGAATGGAAATTGTGTCAGTTTTTGCTTCGAGGAAATTTAGAATTTTATAAAAATATTATAAAGTTATACATAGTATCTAGATTTATTTATTTAATTTATGTACTTCAACTTAGGTGAAGAAAATTTTGACTCATTATGTGAAGTTGAATAGATCAAAATGTTTAATACAATATTTAACCTATAAAACTCTTTCACTTAATTAATTAGTCTTTTGAAGAGCTTAAATCCTAACGTAATGAAATCAAACACCTTAAGGGTCAGGTGTTGTGATTTGAGTATGAATTGAGTCAAAATATTTACTTTTTTGTTTTACTTCTACAAAATATGTTGGTAGAATATTCTTTGGTACCTTGTTGATTTGTTGTATACATGTACTCATTTGAGGTAGACAAATCAAAATTAGCCATGTGTAAGTTCAATTGACATTTTATTTTTACATCAAATTTAATATAACTACGGTGACATTGTTTTATTAATGTATTTTTTTTATACACTTCTCAAAATATTTTATAATCATTTTCTTCATTCACACTTATTAGATTATAATTGTTCCTACTACCGAATCAACTTGATAGTTTTTTCTTCAACATCTTCGACGGAGACTCTTGTTGTCAAAATTGGTTCATTTCAATCATGAAAGCACTTTGTTTTATTGCCGACATTAAATATATAAACATTCCATTCCCATTGATTGATGCCACAATCTCCATTGCTAAGTTCAAAATATTCTCCTATGACACAATATGTTCAATCATTTAGAAGAAAACTCACCAATGGTAACCTGCTTTTTTTTTCTTAAACATATACCCTCTCATTTTCCCTTCCAATGGTTTCAAGAAAACCCTAACCTTCTTTACCTTTCCTCCACCAAATCAATATCCAACACAATTTTAGAAATAGAAACTTCATAACCTTAAAATCTCAAATCTAAAAATCCAAAAAAATAAAAAATAGAAAAAAATAAAACTAGAATTTGTAACAAGAAATTGAAAAATGATAAATAAAATTAGTCTATTGTGCCAACTAATGCCTCGATAGTTCAACAAGAAATCAAAATTTTATGCTAACTAATTCACACATCCCAATCACAATTTGGATGGATAAGAGAGAGCGCGCGCCGGAGAGACAACAAATCAAAGAGACAACAAGTTAGAGAAGAAGGCAATGCAGAAAGGCTTTACTTTAAAAAATAAAGTTGTGTGTTGTAGAGGAGTGACATTAGAGAAGAAGACGAAACATAATAACTCTACATTGGAGAAGAAAGTTATATATCAGATAAGAAAGAGAAAAATAATATCAGAGAAAAAGCAAAATAAAGGGTTAGAAAATAATTTATTTTCTAATATAGAAAAAAAAACATAAGTAGGACAAAGACCAATTAATTTCAATACAAAAAATTAGCTTTTAATTCAGACAAGTAAAAAATGATTCATTATTTTAAAAAACCTGTCAACTAGAATGCCACATCATTGGATATCAATTCTCCACCAAATTACAAGGTGTGAGAGTATTGACCAAAATATGTTTATTGTATTCCGTTCATTATCAACGGTACAAGAAAGAGAACAGTATCATGATGGGAAAATAAGAACAAGTACTTTAAGGTAGTTGTTAAAAAATTAAAAATTAAAATATAAAATTTGTTTTTTAATTCCTTACTAAAATCCATCTTATAATTAGGACAATTGTTTAAAATCAAATTGTAATGTTTGAAGATACTACCTACTTATGAGTGATCAATATTTTCTTTATATAAATTGTCACTATGACTTTGCAATTAATTTCAATCACCACATGAGAGAGATAAAATTCTTAAACCAATTCAAGTGTTTACAAACCCATCGTCTTACTTTCCAATGCAATCACTTCAAGATTCTGAAGTGAACATTACAATCAGCTATATTTAGTGCATCTTTGATATTGTATGTTTTAAATATATATACAATACAACCTATAATATATCACAGTAAGAATGTCATTATCATCATCACAATACATGTAGAAATTGATTGTAGTACCAACTCAGAATTAGTGCTGTGAAATGCAAAAAGGTGAAGGAAATAATATTTAATTAGCTCAGCCAAACCTTGATGGGTATCCCGGAACCCATTATCATGGATCCTATTTTTTTTTGTAGAAAAACATATTATTCCTATTTATTTTAAAAGTATATTAAAATTAGAATGTAACCAGCATCTCATTAATAATATTTATGTTCAATTTTTGAGTGATATTACAAGCAAATTTGGAGAAAAACTAAATGAGAATTACATTTAGTACAAACAAAAAGAAATGAAACACCAAAACCACATTCAAAAGGAACTAATTTCAACCAAAAGAACCATAGAGGTAGGGACTTGGAGGAATTGAAACTTCAACAATCTCTTCTAGCATTAACAAAGCCTTCTTCATTGTTGGCCTAAGAGAAGGATCTTCTTGAGTGCACCAAATAGCAATCATGACAAATTTTTCCAATCTACTCATATCATTGACAACCTCACATTCATTATCTACAAGAATGTCTAATTTTTTAGCCTTGTAGCAATCATATGCCCAATCAGTTAAAATCCTCTTTTCTTCACTAACAGTATCGTCCTCTACATTTTTCCTACAACAAATAATCTCTAGTAACAATACACCAAAACTATAAACATCAACCTTAGCAGTGATTGGTGCATTCCTAAACCAATCTGGTGCAACATACCCTTTGGTTCCTCTAATTCCTGTTTTGGTGTGACTTTGGTTAATCAATAATAGCTTTGCTAACCCAAAATCAGAAATCCTAGCATTGTAATCATCATCTAGAAGTATGTTTTGTGGCTTTATGTCACAATGAATGATTTGGGTGCAACATTCTTCATGCAAGTAAACAAGACCTCTTGCAATCCCTATGGCAATCCCAACAAGTTGATTCCAATTTGGTTTCAAAGGGGTAAAAAGGAAGCTAGCTAAAGTTCCATTTCTCATTAACTCATACATCAAAATTCGATTTTGTCCCTCATTGCAATAACCAAGAAGACGAACAAGGTTCCTATGATGAGTTTGGCCTATCACATTCATTTCAGTTTGAAATTCCTTATCACTATCATGAAACAACTTGTCCAATTTCTTAACAGCCACACTAGTACCCATATCTATTGTTCCTTTGTACACAATGCTACAAGATCCTCTTCCTAATTCTTCACTAAATTTGTTTGTTACTTGTGTAATTTCCTTGAAGGAGAAAATTCTCAAATTTCTCTCAACAACATTTGTGTTGGTTGTACTAGTGATCTTTTTGTGGTTGCGAGGGAACCAAAAACATATTGCAACAACTAATGCTAAATTTATAACCATAAAGATTCCCAAGAGAATTGGTATCACACTCTTCAAAGTGTCATGATCTTTCTTCACATTATGGAGTAATGGTAAAGATTCATTTCTCACCATTTTCATGATAGAAATACCTTTTACTGTCAAATCTTTTCTCCCTTGTGAAAGTGGTAGCTTCTTCTTCCAACAAGAATTTTCATTGAAAAACACCAACACACACATGCAATCTTTCAAACAAGAGTCCATGCATTCTTGTAAACTATGAGGACTTAATACTTCATAATCAGATTTAGGCCAATATGTGTTAGGCAATTTCACCATCACATGTGTATCATTTAGTGAAAGATTATCCTTACCTTGACAAATAGCTTGAAAACTTGGTATGCAACCACCAAACATATTGTTTGAATCAATTAGAGAATATCCTTTTAGACATGCACACATTGGCCTTCGATCTTCTCTAAGTGTGCAAAGGCTATTCAATCCACAAATACCTTCACCATTGTTAAATGTATAGTTCAAACAAATGTTTTCTGGTATGGTCTTCGCAACAACCCATCTTTGAACTTTTTTGAGATCTCTAGGGTAATATGAGAGGGTCAAAACTCCATCATTATTGATCTTTGCTTTGTAATAGAATTCATCATTTGAAACTGTCACATTCGGATTGGACATAATAAGAAATTTGCTCCCATTATTTTTCAATATGTATAGGCCAAACATGTCAAATATCAATGTTTTGCCAATATTTGTTGATTCATTATCAGGATCAACAATGCCGCTATCGTAGTAAGAATCATGTTCAATACTGTTGTTTTCTAGACGAATGTTGAGCAATCGAACATCTCCATTATTTTTCTGTAGATGAAGTTCAAATCTTCCACGCGAGAAGTTGAATTCTCCTTGTCGAGAATAAAGATAGTTATATACATTCAATTCTTGACTAGGAACTAATGTATCAGTAGAATGACTGAAACTCTCCCACAATACAACAAAATTTTGGTCTTGTAGTATAAAATTTCCATCATCCTTCATTATACCTCTTGAAATTCTACCTAAAGAAAAATATGATGATCTCCATAGCTCTAAACCTTGAGGGTTGGTGAGCACTAAGCCATGAGAATCATTTAATACTAATCTTGATCCCTTAGGAGTAGGGTGTTCTCCATTTGCATACCAAATGATGGAATCATTTTGTATCTTGTCATACCATATAGCTAGTAAGAATAGCTCATTAGGAATTTGGTAAAACCCAAATGCAAAATCACTTGAAGAAGAGAGCCATCGAGTTGTTCCATTTCCAGCAGTGAGTGAGTCACCTACACTCATACCTTGATCCAATGACCCTATCCTACAATATAAAAATTAATAAATCTAATAACCTTTAAATGAGAAAACAATATAGTTTTACTCCATCTCCCTCTCATATTGAATGTCACATTGAAAGAAGAAAAATATCTCAAAGTAAACGTTCCTTTATATTTTCAATGTAATAAAAAGTTACGATCTCCTGTTTCTTTATCTTATTCTCCTTTAATTTATTTCATAATACGTGACCAACACTATTTAATGACAGTATTTCACTATTTTAATAATATTTTTTTTATGATTATTTATTTCTTCTCATGATTATATTCTTTTTTTAAAGTTTTATTCCTTTTATTTCATGTCAATCTTTTATTTTTTCACATAAATTTATTGAGAAATTTTATCTTATATAATTGTCATATTTTTCTTTGTTTATTCTTGTTAAATTTCGGAAGAATTTAACCTTAAAAGCATCCCTAAAGAATTATTCAAATAATAATTTCTCTTGATCACTATTTATGAAGTTCATATGTGATATTGTTCCTAAAGAACTAAAAAAAATATAAAACTAAAGAATCTATGAAGGATTACTCAAAAAATGAGTTATTCTTGATAATTGTTGATGAAGATCATTGTGATATAGTTTTTGAAAAAGTAATATATAAACATTCCTATAGGATTGTTCAAAATATGTTTTTTTGGCCATCATTGAGAATTTCGGTATAATTATTGAAGAACTAATAATTTAATATCAAGCATCCTTGTAGGATTACAAAATCCGCGATTTTCAACTGTCATCGTTTATAAAGATTTGTGTTTGAGTTTATGAAGAACTACACATTTAGATTGTGCTTGAAATATATAAGATCTATTTGATCATAGTGTTAATTTAGAAGAAATAAAATGAGAGAAAATGCATATATTTTTATGTCACTCAAACATACTCATGAAGTAGTAAAATTGAGAAAGACTTTCAAGAATATTTTAAAAGATTGATCATAAAGTGACATTGAACAAAAGATAAACTTTTGAACAAAAATATGAATTACCACATGATAGATTATATAATCAATGTTGTGGTCATGATAATATTGGTGTGCTAGAGATTACAATTGATGTAGTGTTGATGAATATGAAGTGAAGGTGATAAAATTACCATTAGTGTGGTATTGATGAATTTAAGTGAATGTAATAAAATCTCATGTAGTGTGATTTATGGTATGATTTTTTCTATAAAGCCATCATAAGTAATATACATTAAAGAGATATGTAATATAAAAATGTCATTTCATGAGAAGTGAGCTCAAAAGAATTAGAGGTATGATAAGTTTCAAAAGAACTAAATTTATGTTCTAACTTTCTCTTTTTATGTTACCTAGTTATTTTATCTTGTATGAAATAACAATGAACATATATGTATATGACCAAACAAAAAAGAATTACATGTGAGATTAAA
>JBBPBP010000002.1:39525134-39571814 GCA_037974735.1 Cicer chorassanicum | reverse complement strand
AATTATTATAATTAAAAAAATTAAATTAAAATGATTAGATTATATTATAAATAAAAAAAAATACATTAAAATAAAAAAAAAACATAAAAATTGTTGCAAAAAAATAATAATAACAAATAAGTAAATAGAAATTTATATTAATAACCATGAGATTGAAACGAAATACATTAAATTAACGATATAAACACATCATATTTGAGAAGAAAAAACATCAAATTTATATCAATTATGTCCACCTAAATGACCCATAGTCCCACATCTAGGATGTCGTCGAACTCGTCTAGTTCTCTGAACGAGTTGCGGTTCTTCCGGTTCATCCTGATTTTGAACATTTTCCTCGATGTAAGTTGTAGGTGGGTTAGAACCACTGTCACCTGCTTCCATTAAATTTTCGGACTGAGGATTATACATTGAATCAAACACAGCAAAAGCTGACTCAGGAGTTGTGCACTGAGTTCCAAACAAATTAAAGAAAAGTCCACTTTCTGTCGGATAATCGGGGTTGGTATTTCTGGCACCGACGGAACGTAATAAGTTGGTGGTGGATCATAAAATGGAACTTCAGTAGGGACGTGTAGGTGAGGTGATGATGAAGACGGTCCTGCTGTGTTTTGTTGTTGTGGGGTTGATTGGAAGGTCGATTGCACATGAGGATATGACGGCAGTTGTACGGGGATCACGGAGATATTGTTCTACAGATATAAATAATTTGGTGTGTTGTCTAAACCAAATCATATATTATGTGCTATGACATAAAAGACCTTGTACGATGTTACCTTGCAACACGTAATTCTGGCGCTCGTTCCAATGTTTAATTTCTTCTCTCCAAACCCAGTTCCAATTATCATCAATCCCACGCCTCATGTCGATCTCATGGTACATTTTCATGTCTTCTGGTGGTTGTGGTATTTGTTGATGGAAACCGAACTGAAGTGTGACTCTGTCTGTATGATGTTTTTCAACAATATGATAACAGAGTAGATAAGTACATGCAGTCCAAGTGACCATCTCTTCTTCGGAAACTTCATGTTGGAACCCGAGATAAGGTCTCCAATAAAACTGAAATGTAAAAAAATAAGCTAAAGTAATTATAACAAGTATAAAAAGTAAAATATTTAAAAAGTTCAAATAAATGTGAATGAATATATTACTTCCTCAACTCTCATGTGATCAATTGTTTTTCGGTATTCTTCCACGTCGTTATGAGGAACTTTAGCGAAATTTAAACCACCAGGATTAAAACTGTCGAATATAACAAAAATAAAAAAATATAATAAAATTAGTATTATGGTAAGTAATTGGTTTTAAAATAAAAAGAAAAAATAATATAAAAAAAATATAGTTACCTTTATGCAAGTGGAAATATCCATGGTTTGGGAGATTCTGGAGCGACACATGACAAACAATACCATGACCAGTTTTGCAACAACAATGCACATCCTCCCATAGATGTTACACCAGGTTTTGTTGCAAGACATAGTTCTCTGTAATGTGTAGCTAAAACTGCTGAACCCCAACTATATTGGGATACTTTATTTAAATCTCCTAATGAAGAAAGATATTTTAAATGTACCCGATTGTTGGATTTGTCAGGCATCAATAACCCTCCGATCATACGTAGGATATATGCTCGACACGATGCTTGTTTTTCTAATTCAGATGCATTTTCACCAACATTGTCAAACGTATCTTGAGCCACTTTAATTTAATAGAATTACCTTTTGTTGCTCCCTCAGGTGGGATAACTCCTAGGTAATCCTGACAAACTTCTCTAATGTGCACAAACTTCTCTAACGTGTTCCCCTTAATGTCTTATATAGTATCAGCGAGGAAGAATTAAGTGATTATAGTGAAGAGGATGAAACATACTTCGATGAATCATCTGATAATTCTGATGATGACATTGATGTTGACGAACATATGGAAGTAGAAGATCAAACTATCATACCTGATTTCGATCCACCATCTCACCTGAAGAACATCAATTTAGATACTCAAGAGCAATCAAGTGAAATTGATCACTTGTTCATTAACGAAGTCCCAACAGTAGATGGAACTCTTGCAGTTGGAATGAAGTTTCAAAATAAAGATTAATGCGTACATGCAATCAAGCGTTACCATTTAAAACAATCATTGAATTTTGTAGTACAAAAATAAAATTTAGAAAGGTATGTTATTTATTGTTCAAATCGAAATTGTTTGTTTAGATGTAGAGCTTCAAAACGTAAAAAAAGTGAATTGTGGGTTATTGGTAAATTGAATGTGCCTCATACATGCACAAATTCTGCATTGTCACAAGATCATACGAAGCTTGATTCTAACATGATATGTACAAGCATAATGCAAGTTGTGAGAGTGGATCCTTCAATTAAAGTGAAGGTCATTATTGCTCAGATTCGGACTTTATACAACTACACAGTTAGTTATAGAAAGGCCTGGATGGGAAAAAATAAAGCGATTGAACAAATTTATGGTAATTGGGAAGAATCTTACAATCAACTCCCACAATGGTTGTTGGTTATGCAAACGTTTGCTCCAGGAACCAAAATTGAAATGGAAACCATCCCAGCTTATCATGAGAATAATTTGATACGTGGGATAAGGATTTTTCATAGACTATTTTGGGCTTTTGTTCTGTGCATATCTGCGTTTAAATTCTGCAAACCAATATTACAAGTTGATGGGACTTGGTTGTACGACAAGTACAAGGGAAATCTATTGGTAGCAGCTGCACAGGATGGGACCGACAACATAATTCCTATTGCTTATGCTATTGTGGAAGGTGAGACAAAAGAGGGTTGGAGTTTCTTTTTGAGAAATTTGAGAAAATATGTCACTCCACAAGCCAACATTTGTTTGATTTCAGATAGACACGAATCGATTAAGAGTGCTTATAATAATCCGGATAATGGGTGCCAATATCCTCCGTCAAAGCATATGTTCTACGTCCGACATATTTCACAAAATTTTGCAAGGGAATTTAAGGACAATGCTTTAAAGAAAAAAGTTATTTCTATGGGTAATAGTTTCATTCTTACTTTTTATAATTAGTGTAATATTTAGTAATTTCATTCTTAATTTATATACTTGTCTACTGTTTCAATACAGGTTACTCGATCAACGAGCCTACATATCGATACTACCGCAGAGAAATCGGCATAGTAAACCCGAAGACTTTGAAATGGTTAGACAACATACCTCGACAAGATTGGATTCAAGCATTCGATGGAGGTAGCCGTTGGGGGTCAGATGACAACTAATCTTGTGGTTTCGATCAACGCACTATTAAAAGGCCCGCGCAACCTCTCCATCACTGCTTTGGTCCAATCAACTTATTTTAAAACAGGGACACTGTTTCCAACCATGGGAAAACGACACGCATCAATTTTAGCTTCTGGTGAGGTATACACAGAAACTTGCAAAAAATTTATGAAATTGGAAATAAGTAAATCCAATAGTCATATGGTGGATAGTTTTCATCGGAGCAACCATACTTTCATGGTCCACGAGACAGTAGTTCCAAGAGAAGGGCGGCCAATTGGTCATTTCAGTGTAAACCTTTCTAATAAGTGGTGCGATTGTGGGAAATATCAAGCTAAACATATGCCTTGTTCGCATGTGATAGCAGCATGTTCTAGCATAAAATATAATTATTGGAGCCTTATACCTGATGTGTACAAGGTGGAAACAGTACTAAAAGTCTACGATGAAGCGTTCCAACCCATACCAAACGAAGGATATTGGCCACAATATGAAGGTGTTAAGGTGTGTCACAATCCACTAATGCGGAGAGTCAAGAAAGGTCGTCCAAAGAGCAAACGCATTAGAACATAAATGGACACTACAGAAAGAGTACCAAGAAAATGCGGATTATGTCGGGTCTCTGGTCATAATAGAAAACATTGTCCAAATGCTGCTGGCACATCTACTCAAATTTGATGTATTTTTATTTTAATGTATTTTATTTGAAATTTATATTTTCATGTTATTAATATAATTTTTTTTATTTATAATATAATTTAATCATTTTAATTTAATTATTTTAATTTTAATAATTTTAAATTATAATTATAATTATTATTTATTATTATAATAATAATAATAATAATTAAAATATTTATTTTATTTATAATTTATTAAGGTATTTTATTTTTATTTATTATTAATATTTTTATTTTTTAAATAATTAAATTAATAACAACAAATGTTAAAAAAAAAAAGTCAGTTGGAGGTCGTTCCATAGGGAAGCGACTTCCTATTGTGTGTTGAAAAAATTTCCTTCAGCTGGTTGTTCCCTGGGGAAGCGACATCCTTCTTTAAAAAAAAAAGGGCATTTTGGTATATATTTTTCAAAGTGTGGCATTTTGGAAATTAAAATTTAAAAAAGGGATATTCAAATAAAAAATCCATAAACGGATATGAGTGCAATATCTTAATACAAAGTTTGGCTTGCATATTATTTTTATTTATATTATATATATATATATATATATATATATATATATATATATATATATATATATATATGTATGGTGTCTTGCCTTGCATCCAATTAATTTTGTTGTGATTTTATATTGTATTTTAGATTGTTTTAGATTGGTAGTCTAAATAATAGTAGTCATGATAAAATTTATATATTTTTATTGACATCTTTGTGTTTAATCTAAAAATTAATTTTCTTTTTTGTTTTATTTCTATTAACACTAAATCAAAAAAATATTTACATGATTTAATATGGTTTTGGATATTTAAATATAATATTTTCATGATTTAAATTAATTAATGTTGAATATTTTTTTAATGATGTTAAAATGATATGATATTTTGTTATTTAACAATTTATTTTAGTTTGAATGCAAATAATGAGTACATGTATGAGTATATAGGTATCTAGAGAGTACAAGTACGAAGATTAAGATTGGAAAGTTTCACCAGTGTCTAACACTTTCACCAGTGTTCTTAAAAAGTTTCACACTTGGATCATATGGTGTAAAAGCAGGTTTACAGTCAAAGTAATTATATTTCTTTAGGATCTTTTCAACATAGTGAGATTGATCCAAAGAAATTCCCTTTTCTGACCTAGTAATCTTTATTCCAAGGATTACACTCGCTTCTCCGAGGTCTTTCATATCAAAGTTGTTACTCAACAGTGATTTCACATTGTTGACGGCATGAATGTTTGAACCAAATATGAGTAAGTCGTCTACATAGAGACATATGATAGTGCAAATGCCATTTTCTAATTTGTAATAAATACATTTGTCACTTTCATTCACTTTAAACTCATTCGACAAAATCAAGTTGTCAAATTTTTCATGCCATTGTTTAGGAGCTTGTTTAAGACCATACAAAGACTTATCTAACTTACAGACATTGTCTTCTTGCCCATGTATCACAAAACCTTCAGGTTGTTCCATATAGATTTCTTCTTCCAGGTCACCATTTAAAAAAGTTGTTTTTACATCCATCTGGTGTATCACCAGGTTATGAATAGCCGCAAGTGATATGAGCACCCTGATGGATGTTATTCTAGTGACAGGTGAAAAAGTGTCGAAGAAATCTATATTTTCTCTTTGTCTAAAACCTTTGGCTATAAGGCATGCCTTGTACTTATCAATAGATCCATCGGGTTTTAGTTTCTTTTTCAAAATCCATTTACAACCTATAGGTTTGCAACCAGGAGGCAAGTCCACTAAGTGCCAGGTCTTGTTAGACTCTAGAGAATCCATTTCATCGTTTATAGCTTCTTGCCATAAATCTGCATCCAAAGATGACAAGGCTTCCTTGAGATTTGCAGGATACTCTTCTAAATTATAGGCCATATATTCAGGTCCATAATCTTTAGCAACTCTCACTCTCTTACGCCTTCGAGTTTCTGTTTCGTCTTGTTTGTTGCTTTCAGAGCTTCTTATCATAGAAGCTTGACTAGGTTCGCCGCCCCCACTATTTCTCGATTTGAAAGGGAATTTATTTTCATAGAAGTCAACATCATTTGATTCTATGATCACTTTATCATTTAGGTCGTAAAACCTATAAGCTTTACTTTTTACCGTATACCCAATGAATACACATTCATAGGCTATACTAGCGAGTTTAATTCGCTTGGGATCGGGGATTCTGACATAAGCCAGACAGCCCCAAGTTCGAAGATAAGACAAGTTGGGTTGTCTTTTCTTCATTATGTCATAGGGAGATGTTTTGTTTTTAGAGTTAGGGACTCTATTCAAAACATAGCAAACAGTCAAAATAATTTCCCCCCACCAGTGAGAGGCAACACCAAAATTAAGCATCACAGCAACAACAAGTTCAGTAAGAGTTCTATTCTTTCTTTCAGTTTTACCATTCATTTTAGGTGAATATGGTGCAGTAGTTTCATGTATAATTCCTTGGGTTTTATAAAACTCATTAAATAAACTAGAATCATACTATGTTCCTCTATCACTACGAAATCTCTTAATCTTCTTACTAAATTGATTTTCAATTTCAGTTACAAAGATCTTAAACATGTCAAGCGTCTTACTTTTATTTTTCATAAGATATACAAAAGTATAGTCGGAACAGTCGTCAATAAAAGTAATAAAATAACGCTTTCCATTTCTGGTTAAAGTCCCATCAAGTTCGCATATATCAGAATGTATTAAGTCTAAAGGTTCAGATTCTCTAACTACTGATTTATGTGAACTCTTAGTTATTTTAGCTTGACTACAAAAATCACATTTTTCAAAATCCTTTAAGGATAGCTTTGGAATTAAGCCTAAGTTACTTAAATTCAAAATTACACGTTTGTTCATATGACAGAGTCTAGCATGCCAAATATTAAAATCACACAATATGTAAGCAGAAGGAAACATTTTATTGATTTCAACATTCAATTTAAACATGTCATCAGTGGCGTACCCTTTCCCAACAAAAATAATATTTTTAGAAATAGTGTACAAATCTTCCCCTATAGTCTGAGTAAACCCTACCTTATTGAGAAGAAACCCAGAAACCAGATTCTTCCTTATTTCTGGAGTGTGCATGACATCCTTCGGAATTAAGGTCTTTCCAGAGGTGAATGTTAGTTCCACATCTCCAATACCAGCAACATTAGTGGTGTGGGAATCCCCCAACAACACTTTCTTATCTTCAGCAGCAGTGTATGTTTTAAACATAGCATGATCATAACAGACATGGCGGGAGGCACCAGTTTCTATCCACCATCCATCGGATCCACTAACAAGGTTGATCTCAGTTATCATAGCAACGAATTGCTCTTCCTTCAAGTTAGCCTGATTAGCAGGGCCCGACTTGTTCCTACACTTGCGTGCAATATGACCCTATTTTCCACAGTGAAAACAGAGAAAGGGGGTAGGGCCATTTCTAGGAGGTGGTTGCTGCTTTGCAATTGGGGCCTTTGAAGGGTTCTCATTCTTGTTGCCGTTCTTTGAAGAACGATTCTGAATCTTTAGCTGTTTGCTGTTTGGCTTCAGAACTGCTCCGATGAATTTCTTTTTCTTGTTATTTGCCACAAGAAGAACTTCATCTTTCTGGTCTTGCTTACGAGATTCTTCCTCAATTCTAAGGCGAGTTATCAGACTTTCTAAAGAGAATTCTTTTGTTTTATGCTTAAGATAATTTTTAAAATCTTTCCAAGCAGGAGGCAGTTTGTCAATAATAACAGCAATTTGAAACTGTTCATCAAGGGACATACCTTCAGTGATGATTTCGTGAGCAATTTTCTAGATTTCATGAGACTGAGCTTCCATGGATCTGTCATCTGTCATATGATATTTGAGGTAGCGGGTAACAGCTTACTTTTTGGCTCCAACTTCCTCAGTATCATATATCTTCTCTAGAGCTTCCTAAACCTGTCTAGCAGTATTGCTGTCTGAACTGTAGTAACCATACAAATCATCAGCAAGTCCATTCCAAATATAATTCTTACATAAGTAATCATTATGTTTCCATTGGGTTAATTCAGCAGCTTTCTTATCCTTTTCTGTTTGTTCAGCATTTTCTGGAACAACAGGAATGTCATCCTTCAGAACGTTGGCAAGCTTTTTCGTGGTTAGAAAAAATAACATCTTTTGTTGCCATCGTTTGAAGTGACTTCCTTCAAACCGAAACGGTTTGTTGTAGTCAGAAGCAGAAGATTCTGTCCCAGTAATTTCTTCGATAGACATGGCAGTTTGAAAAACGTCTTAAAATTGTTATTTTTGAATTTCGAAAAAAGTTTGAAAAAACAATTTATGCCACCGAAAAGATTACTAGGTTGAGTCGCGGACTAGGTCGCTCTCTTTAAGACGTTTCGAGGCACTGCCCAAAAGGTGCAAGGCAGACTATCAACCACGAAGTCCCAAGGATAAAACAACCTAGATCACTGTACAAAGTTCTACTGCACTGTAGAAAACCGTTCGAATTACACCTTCAATATCTCAATTTCGTAACTGGATCAGTCACGTAATTAACGCAACAATCAGAGATAAATTTTTTTAATTTTCATTTACTAAAAAATAATAATACACCACAAGACCAAGACCAAGACCAAAGCCACCACCAAGTCCGGGCCGGGCCGAGCCGGACGGACGGCGGCGGCGCGCGTGTGGTGGTCAACTTTGCTTGCGTTCTTCCTCCTTCACAAAATTGGGGTACCCCTTGGGGCACACCCCAAGGTACATATCTCCACCTTATATACCCTACTAAAGTGTGGTATCCCTCCTATGTGGGACTTCTCATTTTTTCAATTCACAACCACACTATCTCATTAATGTCACCATTATTTCCAACAATCTTCCATTAATTTTTATCATCATTTCCAACATTTTGTTTTACAAATTATACGCTCTTTGTTTCGATGTTATTTCTCTCATTAATCAACACCAATGGCTTTGTCTTCATCGTTGTCTCACTTGAATTCATTGATATTCATCAATGACTCAGATTTGACGAAAAAATAAATTTGAAATACCCTAATTCAATGTCTCCCTCTGCTTTCTTAGGTCCATTCTTTATCCCTTTTATTGTTCCAAAAGAATTTGAGTAAAATTTCCCAACTTCAAATAAAAAATGTCATTTTGGCTTCTCACTTAAGGTATCACACTACTCCCTATAGGAAAGACAACCAATCCTTCATGTCACCTCAGCTAAATCTATCCAAAGGTTGTTTGGAGTGGTTGAATAGGGTTGAACAATCCACAAACTTCTTTGGAAATAGTTAAAATATTTTTACCTAATCCAAGTACAGAGAGACTTTACTTTTAAAAAATAAAGTTGTGTGTTGAAGAGGAGTAACATTAGAGAAGAAGACGAAACATAATAACTCTACATGGAGAAGAAAGTTATACATCAAATAAGAAAGAGAAAAATGATATCAAAGAAAAAGCAAAATAACAGTGTTGAAAATAATATATTTTCTATTATAGAAAAAAAAAACATAAGTAGGACAAGACCAATTAATTTCAATACAAAAAATTAGTTTTTAATTCAGACAAGTAAAAAGTGATTCATTATTTTAAAAAACCTGTCAACTAGAATGCAACATCATTGGGTATCAATTCTCCCTTCATAATCAACGGTACAAGGAAGAGAACAGTATCATGATAGGAAAATAAGAACAAGTACTTTAAGGTAGTTGTTAAAACATTAAAATTAAAAATTAAAATAGAAAAATTTCTTTTTTAATTCCTTACTAAAATCCATCTTATAATTAGGACAATTGCTTAAAATCGAATTCTAATGTTTGAAGATACTACCTACATATGAGTGATCAATATTGTCTTTATATAAACTAGAATAAGACCCGCGCTTCGCGCGGGTTTAATTTTAATTTTTTTTATAAGGTGATATATACAGTTATAAAAAAATGCAATAAAAAATATTGTAGAGTATGTAATTAAATGAGTATTTTAACTCTTAAAAAAAGATAAAAAAAAACAATGTCTTGCATAAGTTTAATCATAAAAAAGTTAACAATTTTACAACTGTTTCAAGGTAGATTTGAACTCTGTTTACAATATCAAATTTGTACCATTTGGCTGACATTTGATGGTCTATGGACAAAAAATATTAACCATGATTTAAAATATAAATTAAATAATTGATAATCATAAATTCTATTATTATTAAAGTATATAAGTTATGTAGAAATTTTAAAATTTTAACATTTTTTCTTATAATTGATAATCATAAATTCTATTATTATCAAGTCAACTATGGTCAATATGCTAGAAGTCCTATAATTTGAGGTACATGATGCAATCTAATATTATTACATTTCAAATGCACATGAGAACCTTCCATTTTTAGCATATGCATCAAAAGAATTTTCAAAGTGTCAAAATGCATGCACAATGTTTGAAAATCAAGTTTTTGACAAAAATCAAAGTTGTATTCGACTACAAGATCTTGTAGCTGAATACAAACTCAAGTCAGTAGTAATAACTGCATATCTGTATTCGACTACAAGATGGTGTAGCCGAATACAAATACAAAGTCAGTAGCTAAAACTGCACTTTTGTATTCGACTACAACATGATGTAGCCGAATACAAAACCAAGTCAGTAGCAAAATTCAGTCATATGTATTCGAATACAATGATGTGTATTCAAATACATGCTTGAAATTTTGAATAAAAACTGAACGTTACAGATGTGTATCTCTATGAACGATTGCCACTGATATGAAGTGATGTCTAACGAGTATAAATACTTCTTACATTGTTATATCGTTGAGAAAGGTTCTCTATTGTACTTGAAATTATATTAGACTGTTATCATTGTACTCAACTATTATGATTTCAGTCAAAATCATTGTTATAAAACCATTCAAATTATTGTGTAAATTGAGGAAAGTGGTGTACTTTCTTCAAGTATAGTGAACTAGGATAGTGGTGTGCTATCTTAGGGTGATTGTTAGAAGTTTGTAATAGAAGTCTTAGAGTTAGACTTGTACTTATTCTAACAATAGTGGAAGATCTCTTGTGGTTTGTAAGAGGATTGGGTGTACCCTTGGTTGTAAGGGGAACCAGGATAAATTAATGTGTTCTTTATTTTTCTACCATTTACATTTTTCTATACACTAATCCTAATTAGAAAAATAATCCACTAAGTCTCAAAAACCAGAAAATTTCTAAACACCTAATTCACCCCTCCCCTCTTAGGTGCGGCCTCTGTACTAACATACAACCTTTTGAAAATAATTTTGAAATAATATATTTTAGTTGTTGAAAAATTATGAAGCATTTTCTGAAACTCTCCGACCCAAATACAAGCATTTTGAAAGATACCTCATCTCCAAATTTAAAGTCATAATTTTTATAAAATTCATCATCAAAACAGTTTTAGCTTAACTTAGTTAAAATAGAACTTTTACTAGGGTTGAAAATGCAAAACTATTTTCGGCATGTTCCCAAGACCTTTTTGGAACACCAATTTTTGTGACAAACTCTAACATAATAAATATCATTAGAAAACTTATTTTCCTTAAAATTAGTTTTTCTCTTTAATCATTTACTCTACAGGCTTTAAGTTCATTAATTTTTAGAGCATGAAAATAAAGTAGAAAAATTACAACAATTTTTGTAGTGGTAACTAATATGTAAAGAAACACTAGAAAATTTAATTTGCTCAAAAACACTTAACCAATAAATTTTAAAAATTTGTACACCAAGTCTATTTTGACTATAAATTTTCTAAGTTTTACCAACTCAAACCTTCATGCATGCAAAATTTAAGACTTAATTATGAAGTTTTCTCAAGAAAAATGAACATGCATGTCACACTCAGCCCATTTCTAGGTCTATTGAACAAAATCAAGGTTTTTCCCTTTTTGTTCTTCAACATTTCATTGAAATGGTTTTGTTTATAACTTACAACAACAATTTTATTTTAATTAAATCAAACTCACAACTCCTAACTTCACATGCAAGCCCAAAAGTCACATGTTTATAATGATCAAGTAACGAGTCCTAAAAATTTAAAAGAGGGAGAGAAAAAAAGAATGAAAGATCAATTTATCCTATTAAAATTTCTCTCTATGGTTGAATCGAACATTTTAAAATATATTTATGTATTTAAAACCTGATTATTCGATTGTTATTTTGTAAAAATCAGATTGTAAATTTTTTCTCAAAATATAATATGACAATAATTTGGTATATTAAACAAGTTCAGTGATAAGAAAATGAAGAACCAATGAAAAATATGCGATTTGATTTGAATTATTTTTGCAATATTTTATCACAGTTCTAACAAAACCAAACTTATGAAAATTATAATCAGATAAACAATGAAGATGATGAAGGGAACATATCTTTAACCAAGGAATAATATCACATGTCACATCTGTTATTTCTTAGAATGGTTTGTTAAACACAACAAAATTGACCCATAGCAGCAGGACCGTGTATTGAAATTTTGTGCTTAAACAAATATAATATCATATAAATTATTAATTTTTATATCAATTTTCTAATATTTTTTTAAATACCAAATTATTTATATTAAATTCTAGAGGAATGTTAGCGTCAAACAACAACGCTCAAACACCCTCTCTTGGACACATTTTCATTCATACCGCCACGTCACCCTTTTTTGAGTCTTGAAACTGTCAACCGGCACCCAAAAGTGATGTTAGAAGAAGAAAAGAACTCCACACAAAGAGTTGTGTGATACTGTATGTTGTTTCTTTATGCAAAATGAAGATGTTGTTTTTTTATGCTTTTGGGTTTTAATTAGAAATAAAAATATTAAAAATTAGAAACCAGTAAAACCGATTGGTCCGTACATGGTTTGAGAAAATTGATGACGTGGCGTAATAATTGAGCGAGCGTCGCTAGGAGTGTGTCAGAGAGTTTAATGGTAATTCCTCAAAATTCTATCTTCTTGTTCTTGATTGAACATTAATTAGAATAGCTAGCATTTTCAGCATCACATTATCACATTTAGATTAATAATCTTATCACTTTTTCACAAATTGAACTTGATTCTCTATCATATTTTCTTAGATTAAGAATAAATGAATATATATGAATAACATATTTTCTTAGATGAAATAAAAAATTATGAAATGGTAGGATATCAAAATGAAAAAATTGAATGTTGATAGTATGTGTCACAAGTTTGCAACAATTTGATATATCAACTATTGGCTCACCAAATCACTTGAAGTGTTTCAAAAGAATGGAAAGAAGACGAGTAGAAAATTAAGAAAATAAAAATATGAAGCAAAAATATTAAAGAATGTAAACACAAGTGATTATATCTAGATTCACCACCAACACGATAGTTACGTCCAACCCTTTCATAATATTTTTTTTAATTTACTAATTATCAAAAGTATCACACGTCAATTGAACACTTACTAGTCAATGTGACTGTGTTCAAGTCTTCTCAACTTTCTAGTTTAATACAGTCAAATTGCTGAGGGCAGCATCCAATACTGGACTAAGTTAAAAATGGTGTTTAAGAATATTTTTTGAATAACTCTCACAAGAGAATGTTTACAAGGTATGCTCTTAGAATGTATTTGAGGTTTCTTAGTACTCAGAAATAATACAAGGTTTTTCATGAGTTGTTGTATTTGACGACAATAGGTTTATCGTGTGTATTTTGTAGTGAAGATCACAACTACTTTTATAGAGAGACTTCAAAGCCATTATGGTTTCTAACCGTTGCTGTGATTGCATGAAATCAACATGTAATCACAACAACGGTCAAAAACCGAGAAGGGCCAAAAGTAGGTGCAAAAGAGATCCTAAAGCAACAACAACAGGAACATCAATGAAAGTATTTCAACCTATGGAATGATCATAGGAAAATTCAACGATGCCAATGGGTCAACCATTGGTAGTTCCGAATGAGCAAAGCTAGAGGGAGAGGCACCTTCACTTGGTGTACCTTCTGATGCAAATTGTAGTCTCTTCCTTGTTTGGTTTTCATGAACTTTTTGCATGTGCAAGACCTAAAGGAAGAAGATCACTGTAGCATGTCTGAAAGCATATGAATTCTAAGTGGCCATATGCCTTCCATGCTCCATTTATCCCTAATCCAGTTTGTGACAAAAAGAGAGAACTTTGTTCCACTGGGTTGAGACTTCATTAGGGTCCAAACTGTAGGCATTTAGACTCTTAATCTTATTAATTTTAGCAGTGAAAGAAGTAATGAATAAGTCTAGGTTTGGAAAGTCAAAGGGAAATGAGGGAAATTCAGCATTAAGGGGATATAGGGTTTAATCTATATCTAAGTTAATGTGTGAAGGTGACGATGTCGAGGTTGGTAACTCAATATTAAGGGGATATGGGTTTAATCTATATCTAAGGGTTACAAAGCTTTCTGCTATGGTTGCCTCAAACATTTCATATGAGGTGTTTGCATCTGAATCCGAGTTGAAGAAATCAGCAAAGGTATTTGAGGTTGTTTTGTTTGAGGGTGCAGAGGAAGGTGGAGGTTTAGCTAGTTCAGGTTCAGAGAGTATTGGAATAGGTTCATGTTTAGTCATTTATTTACCACTAACACTGCCAATATTAACATAAGAATGAATACGCTCGTAAGAGTGATTTACCTTTTATCTATTTCTTAAGATAAAGCTGGTTTCATCCTCAATGGCGTATTCATCATCTTCTCCCTTTTCTACCATAGTAGTTACCCTGATGTCCTTTTCCTTTTCTTTTCAAACTCTTGAGATGCTCTTAGTAGAGAGAAACAAACATGGGGCATCTCTTGAGAAGAATAGTACATCGTGATATACTCTTGAATAACCTCTTTACTATCCTCTTCATAGATTGGAGCATATGAGTCTCCAGTTGATTTGAAATTCATTGAGAACATCCAGTTGGCTCATATTAATGAAGTCATAGTGGGGGTAGAAGTAGCGTTACCGAGACTAGAACATGAAGTGAAACTTGAAGCCATTAAAGAATCAAAGCGAGTTTCAAACATGTTTCGAATGGTTTGCAAAAGTGTAGGAAACACGTGAAAATAGTGAAAGACTTGAATGTTGGTGTTTTTGATAAAACGTTTGAGTTTCTAAAAGTGAAAGCAAAAACTACTAGGCACGCCTTAAGATACAAAAGACAACATGCGTCAGAATATCACAAAACACACACATCTTTTTAGAAGCAAAGCATACATATTTAACCAATAAGTCTGTTTTACCAAAGGCATTCAAGGATTCCAACATCAATCCTTTATAAATTGAATGTATAATTTGTCTTTATAAAGTTAGATCTATCTTCAGTAAGGGATTATGTAAAAATATTTGTTCACTGAAGATGAATGTGACCAAATTTAATGTCTAAAATATTCTTATGGATATAATCTCTTATAAAGTGATGTTTAATCTCTCTATATTTTTTCTTTGAATGTAAAATAGGATTTTTGGTTAAACATATAACAAAAGTATTATCTCATAATCTCTTTTACTTAATGTTTTATCCACAACAATTGAGTGTTGTAGCTGGCTGCTGAAATATATTCAGCTTCTGTAGTAGATAGAGCAATGGTTCCTTGTGTTTTGCTTGACCAAGAGATCATATTCTTTCCAAGGAATGAATACCTTCCACTAGTGTTTTTCTTTCTAGCTTATTTTCAGCGTAGTTAGTATCACATAAACCTACTAACTTGTACATAGAGGATGGCTTATTACATATACCAAGATTAGTAGTGCATTTCAGATATCTAAAGATCCTTTTAACAACAGTTAAATGAGATTCTTTAGGGTCAGATTGAAATACTGTGTGCGCACACACACTAAACAAGGAGTTAGGTCTATAAGCATTTTTGTATATTAAAGAGCCACTCATTCATATGTATACCTTTTGATCCACCTTTTTAATTGATTCTTCCTCATCAAGAGAGCATGTGGGCATTCATCCATCTTAAATTAAAATAATTCATGTTTCTAGAATTCTAACTATCATTGAGATGATATTACATTTCAATTCTTATATCAATTCAAGTATATGAAACACTTGGTTTGATTTACATCAATTCTAATAACTCTCTATTGAAAGGATTTTCACTAATTTTTTTTTTGGATGTGTTCTAGGCTTTTATAGATATTCATCTTAACACATTGAACTTTTCATTATGAGTAAATCTATATTGATTGTATTCTACTTAAATATTGAGGAAAGTATCTGTTGGAGATCATGAATAAGCATTTGAGACAAACCAACATATATGACATATGCAAATATATATTCATAATTAATTCAACATATCTCTATTTTTGAAGACAAATCTAAGAAGATGACACTATTAGAGGATGCAATGTGCTTCTACAGTTAGAGGATTAGTCTACTAGGATGAACAAAAGATGTTAGAATGTTGACCTCTTATTAGAACGTTGACTTTATTACACTGTTGACTTGAAGCGTCAACCAGATGGTCAACTGGTTTACCAAATTTATCAGATGCAAAATCATTAGAGTGCGCTTGTAATTAGATTCAACAGAGGTGCGTTGAGAGTGCGTTTAATAGAGTCACACACAACTTCTTCATTGTCTTGATTTCTTTGTCTATCATTTCTAGTTACCAAAGGATGCAAAAATGTTGACTTCTTCATTGTTTTGGGCTTAAGAGTTTGAATTATCCGAGGATTCATTCAAAGCTATCTTCTTTGGTCTTAAGTCATAGGATTAATGAAGGTCTTGACTCTTGTAGCGTTCTTTTCCTTTGTGATTAAAGGGTAAATCAATGAATTGTATTTCCTTTGTCTTTACCATATTGACTCCGATTGTAGATTTATCAGATGCTTGTTGCAATGCTTGTTGTTGCTATATTTTGAATTACTTTATTAATAGACATAATTACTTGTTTATTAGGTGATAATATTCTCTGTAATAAAAACACTTAAATTATTACTCTAATTTACTCATAATTTATACTACCTTAAAATAGATAGTCATTAATATAAATCTTTGTCTTCCAACTTAATCTGCACACTTAACAAATATAGTTAGGGGATAATTGTTCTCATTTGTTTGTTTTATTATCATCAAAATATCAAATAGAGGAATGTTTCTAAAATCACCTTTTCACTAACAAAGACCTCCACCTCACCCACATTGCTTCTTTCACCTCATGCTTAACCTACTGATTAAACTCTGGAAGTTTTTTAAAATCTTCATCGAACATTCTTTTCACCAACTTATCCTCCTGTGAGTCCAAATCAATATGCACAATTGTGATGTGCAATGTCTCAATATTCACCTCTCCCACCAAGGTAAGTGAAGTAGCTGAAACAAATCGTGTGCTTCGTACTCGTCTTCAACAATTTTTTAACTCATTTGTCCGTTAAAGGAAATGTGGTGATGAGGACATAGAAAACATAACCAAGGAAGAAAGCATATAGGATATTCAAGGTCTTAGAACTCCAATGTCAAGAGCAAGGTCAAAGAAGGCAAAGTATGCTCTAAGTAACTTGATAGCAACTTTATTTGAAGCAAGTCCAACTCATGAAGAATTGAAACCCAAGATAGTAAATTGCTTAATCCAAATTGAAGTAGTTAAGGAATGAAGGCTGCATTAATATTAGTTTTAATTAAAGTAGTAGATTGAATTAGTAAGAGCATTTGGGTCTAATTGTAAAAACTTGAGTTGGGTCAAATTTAGAGAACTTGTAAGGTGCTGCCACTATAAAAGGCAAACCCCTAGCTTATGCAAAGGAGGATTTTTGGAACATATTGTTATTTTTTGAGGATTTGCTCTCTAGAGTTCTTGAAAGAATTCACTTTGAACTTATCAAGGTTGTTAATCCTTGTGGCGTTCTTTTTGGCCTATCAATCACTAGATTATGGCGCCATTCCATTCTTGATTCGTTTGCTGAATTATATTTTCAAGTTTCCTTTACATCAAACCCTAATACACAAATTTTTAACAATTTTCGTGTTCAGTAATCTGTGTTGATTTCACGATTTTTACATAGCCTTTTTCGGTGATTCAACAACCAAATTTGTGTTTCAGAACGTCTTCTTTCACCTCATTTTGGAATCGCTCTATTTAGAGTTTCGTAGCTTCAGTTAACGCGTTCTCCATCAAAACATGATTTTAACTCCAATCTGTAAGTTTCCATCATAGAACGATCCTTAAAGTGATTCATGACAAAGAGGATCATATAATGTGGAGAAACCACAAGAATTCTAGTTCCTAAAAGTATTGGGAAATTTAGCTCTCTTTATTACTTTGCAAAAACGAGTGAAAATTCCTCTCAAGACAAAGGGCTTGCTCTCAAAATAAAAGTGCAAGTGTTGAATTTATGCCTAAAGACCAATCCAATGTTGTGTTTGATAAGAGGGTGGAAACAAAAAGAGCAAGCAATGATGATAGGATTCTTAAGAAGATAAGAAAGGATCAGAAATAGTTGTTTGAATGCTTCAACTATTTTCAACAAACTATGGTCCATTTTCAAAAAGAGCAAGCAATTATGGTAATCTTTTTTCTTTTTGAACTAGTATGAATTTTCTGCACTATTTAGATCATTAATGAAATTATATTATATTTTGGTTCAAAACATGAGTTGCAAAAATTATGCATGTTTTGAGTGGGAACATAATTTAAAATCTTAAAGCATAATCTGGAGAAAAGGGGGGGAGGTCAAAGCTCACATAAAAAAGTTAACATTCAACACTTATGTCAAATTTTCTCAGAATTATAATATCAAGAATTTATTCTTCATAAAAATGGAGGAGATTATTAACACGAAATCTCTCTTTAAAGTTTAGGATAACAAAATTATTTTAAAGATTAGTATTCTGATTATATGTGTTACCTAACTCGTGTACTTGAGCGTGTTCCTTTCTAGAAAATATGCCATTAAAAATTTGGATCATATTGCAAGCAAATGAAGTTTTAACGAAAATAATCTATCCTCTGGCTAATGATGATTCTACATTTAATTCAAGCATATCAAATATATTCAAAATGACCAGAAGAGCAATAAGAACAACCAGCTTTGTAAAATGAAAGTAAAATTGTTTTTACAAATGAACTGACATAAGACCTAGAGGATAATCAATCCAAAATTGAGGATGAATATTGTTCATTAGTCGTCATCGCACACGGACAAATTGTGTGATAGTACATAGGTACAAAAGGTGATGTATTTGATTTGAGAGGCACACTATTCGGAGCTACTAGGAAAAGGAAAAAGAAAAAAAGGCAACAGTCACATCAAGAAGAATGAAAGTTTCATCCTCGTACAGACCATATCCGAGGATGGAGCACAATACTCATCCTCTTAGTTCACTTAACATGAGGACAGAGCATGAAAGGTAGTTTTGAAATTTTAAACAAGACCAATAGGCAATCATCAGAGTCTCCATCAAGAAAGTGATTTGCAATCAAAGAAGTAAGCTTTTCAAAAGCCTCCCATCAATTCACTTATATACATTCTCTTAATCTTAAACATATCTTTGGATCATCATTTCATAAAGTATATCTTGTTTTAAGTCACATTCTTAGATCTAACTCAAACCAAATTTCTCAAGTTGTATATCCCTATTTATAACTTGAAGCTGTTTTAGTAAGGCCTGTAAGGCTAGCAAAGAAAATAAGCGTGTAAGCCTAGTCATGCTAAGAAAATACATAGTAGAAAGAACATAATCAGACGATATGCCTTTTTTGAGCCATAGTGGAAAACATAACAAGATTGAGAGGACTAGACGTAGCGCCAATTGAGTGAACAATATAAATTTGTGTGTGTGTCTCTCTCTCTCTCTCACTCTCACACAGTCTCTCTCTCTCTCTCTCTCTCTCTCTCTCTCTATATATATATATATATATATATATATATATATATATATATATATATATATATATATATATCATATTTATCCTATTTGTTTATCATTGTTTCTCATTCCTAATCGTTTCATATTTTAAATATCATCCTCACATAAGAGGACAAGCTGTTAAAATAATTTTTTTAAAAGATCATCACTTTTCAACCCCCTCTTTTAGTGAAAGCATAATAATTTTGTAGGAACTAAAAGTTGTATTTTTTGCTTATAGAACTAATATTGAAGAGTTGAAATTTTATAGGAGTAAAAGCATTATTTAATTCTATATTTTGTAATGGTGAAAATTTTGATGCCACTTTTGATTTGTAATGAAACTTATTTCAACTATTTAATGTATCATGCATTTTCTCTTAATGTGTGTTTCAAAACATATATTTTCATTGATTTGTTTGATCTAACTATTTGTTGATGTAATTGAAGAGAAAAAATAGATAATATATGAACATTTTGTAGGGACTGAAACCAATTTCTATTTTTTTTTTTTGAAAGAAATAAAACCAAATTTCTTGCATTTTGCAAGGACTAACTATATATTTAATCTTAAGCAATTAATACCATTGAAAAAATGTGACACATAAGGAACTAAAACGAAAACGATTGCATTTCGCAAGAACTTGAAAGGAATTTTTTAATTTGTAGGAATTAAAATCAAATTTCTTACATTTATAGAGATTAATTACATATTTAAATCTATTTTATTTTTTTTAAATTTCCTAATTTGAGTTCGTCTTTCAAATTGATATCCAACTTTTATACATAAATATTGACATAACTGTCTGTTGAAGAAAAAACCTTTTGATATATATATTTTAATGACAACAAACCTTATAAATTAAATGATTGAGTTTTATGAATGGTGATCTACTAATGATTGCACTTGAGTTTTGTTTAAGGAAGATGAATTGCATAAGTGAACAAGCAAGAAGCCATTCACATCATCAAAGTGCAAGAATATAAAAAAGAATTTATCATATATCAATCATTCAAGAGAAAGATTATTACATCTTCAAGATAACATCTTCATGAAGAAGGTGATCAAATACATTCATACAACAATCTGGTTTATTAAAAATGCAATAGTGTGAAAAATGAAGAATGTTCTAGTTATTAAAACTGAAGTCTGGAAAAGCGGAGAACATTCTCCTTTTCATAGCTTTAATCCAAGAACATTCTGGTTTACAAAGAACAAAGTCTTCTTTAGTTTAAGATCGATCTAGGCAACGAAAGTACATCAATCTACATTGCAAATCACCAGTATCTACTACAAAGGAACATAATTATATACTCAAGATAATTTTGGACAAATTCAAAGAGAAAATGATCAATAAAAGCAAAATAATGCATCAAGAATAAAAAGCAAGATTAATCCCCAAAGTTGATGGCTTGCAATATACAAGAACATTTATGGTTTGTTGATAAACCAGTCCCTATTACGAAGGTACTAGAAGTAGGTACACAAAGATCATACCAGAAAGATCTACTCCAAAAGATTAACAAAGGAAAAAGCTAAGCATCAAGAACTAACAAGCAAGATCAATCTCCATATTGATAAAGAAATAAGTACAACCATGATAGACATGATAAGACACTACAACTGCACCTCTGAACATGCCACATACAGAACAAAAAAGCTTGGCATGCAACAGCTGTCAAAATTTCAAAATCTAGCAACTCATACAAACTGAACGAAGAACATTCTTGATCGAAGACTGGAAAACCAAGAACATGCTCCACAACTCCATTACGACAAGAATGCTTAAATCATCCTTTAATGAGAAGAAAGCTTCAGCGATTTACAAGTGCATTTCCAGTATTCTACTAGGAATTTAAAAAGCTCACATTAGAAAAAGAAACACACCAAAAGATCAAAGGTTAAAAGGCATGTCTCAAAGCAAAAATGACAAGATCATTCTCCATGTTCAAGAACGATCATTCTCCAACTTCTGAGTTATGAATCAAGAACGTTATTGAAACTGAAACATCAGCATAACTTTGAGACATTTATACTCTTGATAAAGCAACCTTCAAACACTTTCCAAAGAAGATGACAAAGAAAGCATCAGATCTGGAAGTTTTGCAGAAAACAGAAAAAACGAAGAATGTTCAGGCAAGAACATTCTTGGTTTGAAATCTGACTTTTTTCCACAATCTGACACATGACAATTAGACCATTTCCAACGGTCAAATGAGTTGTCATCAACCTTCCTGAAGCCTATAAAAGGAAACTCAAGCTCAAGAAAAAATATGAGCTTCAAGAGATAAGCAATACATCACTTATGTACAGTTTCATACTTGAAAGCTTCTCAATCACAAACAAAAGATTCGGTTTTGTTTTCTTCTTCAAATATCATAATCATTCTACTGAATTCTTTTTTCAAGAATCTATTCTCAAACACGAGTTCAACATACTCAGATTCTACTGATCTCTTTAAATCATCACTTTGTAACTCAAGACTATAGTGTTAAATATAGTTTGAGTAGTGTGTAGAAAATCCTTTTATGGTTAAGAGGTGAAGTGTCAAAATCCTCTCTAAAGATTGATAGGTGACCTGATTGAATCCCTTTATGGCTGGAAGGAATTGTCGTATAACATATCAAGGTTGATTTGAACTAATGGTGTAAAACCAAGAACGTTCTGTGTTTGAACACTTTGTGGAAAATCTCAAGGTTGTGAGGACTGGACGTAACCCGGATTGGGTGAACCAAGATAAATCTTTGTGTGATATCTCTTCTCTTATCTCTATTTACTTTTAGTCTTTTCGATTATCAAGTTAAATAGATAAGTTAAATTGTTGATTTTAACCAACCAAGAACGTTCTCCGTTTTCTATTTTGACAACCAAGATCAAAAGGTGAAATCACAATTCAAACCTCCCGTTTCTTGTGATTGACATTGCTACTTCAATTGACATCAGAAAAATAATTATGTTTTATACTTAGATGAATTTCCAACCAAATCATGTTTTTAAGTTCTTTTTTTTTTTTAAAAAAAAAAGGAATTATCAAGGGAAATTTGAAACACCATTCTTCAAATCATTCTTGGATGAAAATGACATTTTACATGATTTTTTTTTGTCAAAGAACTTTCCAACAACATGGAGTTTATGTCTAACATGGAGTTTTTTTTGTCTAATTACAAGAAATGGCTAGTTGTTTATGTCTAATTGGTGACTCGATTGATCCATAATTTGAGTGGAACCAATCAATCAATCAAGGATTGTTGAAGTTGATGAATTATTTATTTGTGTCAGCCCTCTTATTAGATGTGAAATTATGCATATTATGTTTAATGAATATGTTGATTGTCATGATTAAAGATAGGATGGTGAAGAAAAATAATTACAATGTTAAATTTGGATAAATCACAAAGTTGATAATGTTCAAATATCATCTCTAAAGTCTGATCATGGAGTGGCAAAACAAAAAAATCTAAGAGAAAGATCAATTTAATCAAAAAGGTTCATACCAGAACATTCTCCACAAAGAGCAGAACATTCTCCACAAGAGCAGAATCCTCTTGACAGTTAATATGTTTCATCCAATCAAATTTAATGTTTCCTATTATGATGATATGGTCGAAGAACATCAACAACTTCTAAATGAGTTTGAATAATTTGCTTTTGGCACTCCTACACTTATCTCACTATTGACCTTTCCTCCAAAACATTTCCTCAAATTATTGGAAGAAATAATTGAGAGAGAGTTGTTACTGATACCAAAATTGCTACTGGAGGCTCTGTGACTTTTGGGAACAATAACCAAGCCTAAATCAAAGTAAAAAAAATATGATTAAGAGGAAGAATATTCTGGACAGCAGCAAAAGAATGTTTCCTAGGAAATCAAGATTGATAAACAATCTCCGTTTCATACTCATCCTATAAGCTGGAGAACAATAAGTGATCATCCTCAAAATGAAATCATTGGAGATATAGCTGATGGGATTAGAACAAGAATGTCATTCAAAGATGATATCAATACTAACATGGCAATGATCTCCCAAATAGCCAAAAATTCAGTCAATGAACCCAAATAGAATAATCTTGAATTAATGTCATAATGGAGGAACTCTCTCATCAACAAAAGCTAAAATTGTCTCATTTCAACCATCAATCAAGATAAATGGATGAGCATGAAGAGAAGCTCCAAACTATTTGAAGATTTCTCGTCGTTAAAAAAGATCACTAAAAGAGGTACACTTAATCCCAATTCATATAATCGCATCATGATAAAAATGAATTTTGTTTAATGATATTATGTGATTGATTGGGTAAAAATACATACTATTTTTATGCAAGTATGACTTTAAGGATAAAAATGCATACACTTACATACTTGAAAGCTTCTCAATCACAAAAAAAAATATTTGGTTCTGTTTTCTTCTTCAAATATCAGAATATATTCTCAAACACGAGTTGAGAATACTCAGGTTCTACCAATCTCTATAAATCATCACGTTGTAACTCAAGACTATAGTGTTAAATATAGTTTGAGTAGTGTGTAGAAAATCCTTTTGTGGTTAAAAGGTGAAATGTAAAAATCCTCTCTAAAGATTGATAGGTGACCTGATTGAATCCCTTTCTGGGTGGAAAGGAATTGTCGTGTAACAGATCAAGGTTGATATGAACTAATGGTGTAAAACTAATGGTTGTGAGGAATGGACATAACCCGAATTGGGTGAACTAGGATAAATCTCTGCGTGATATCTCTTCTCTTAGAAGTGCATATCATTTTTGCGTTGATGATTTAACTGACAATTTAGAATTCATCTAGTCAGTGGCACCTTATTTGGTGTATTAAAGCACCACCAAAGATTAGAAACCTCATTTGGCGCCTCTATCGTAATTCTATACCCAATCATGAATGATTGCACAGTCGAGGTATCAATTATCCACAACAGTTTGAATTTTGGTTACTAGAGGGAATTCATTAATAGTAAGTGGTTAAAAATTATATAATTTGGTTTATTGTGTTTGACAAAGTTGATAACTGACAGTGCAAACACGAGAAGAGGGGATTGTATTGTGTTTGACAAAGTTGATAACTTTTGCTAATTTGATATGGTTGGTTGGTTTTTATGAATTACTTAGATAAGAAGCAATCAGATTCAGAAGCATCAAACAATGAAAGCATAAATAATTTGACACATATATTTATCTTGGTTCACCACTAACTTGGCTACATCCAGTCCCCTCATTTAGAAGGCTTTAATCCACTAATTCAAATACCTTGAATTACAAAGAACCTAACCCTCCAAGCCAGTCTTCCCAAACAGCCTGACAACCCCAAACTTTTAGATAAGAAGCAATCGGATTCAGAAGCATCAAACAATGAAAGCATAAATAATTTGACAAATATATTTATCTTGGTTCACCACTCACTTGGATACATCCAGTCCCCTCATTTAGAAGGCTTTAATCCACAAATTCAAATACCTTGAATTACAAAGCACCTAACCCTCCAAGCTAGTCTTCCCAAACAGCCTGACAACCCCAAACTTTTGATGAACAAACAGCCTTGACCCTACATGCCAAGTTTTCTCTTAACAACTTGACAACCCCAGATTGAAAAAGGAACTAAACCGCTATCGGGTAGGATACAAAAGTTTGGAACTTTAAGTGTTTGCTTCTAACAAAGCTGATAATAATAATAACTCTCACACTCTAAGAAAAGAACACTCATAAAATATGTCTAACCTGAACAAGTGTTTCTCTCTTTGAACTCTAAGTTAAATTTGGAATTTTGAGCTTGAGTTCTTCTACTCTTTTATGATTTTCGATGATTTTCTTCTTTAGCCTTGAGTATCTATTTATAGTTAAAATTTGGGCTTCAGTTTAGTCCTTGTTAAATTCTGAATTGTATCTTGTTCAGATTGAGTTTGTAAATTCTTCAGATTGATTATGTTCATAGTTTGTTTAGATTGAGTTTGTAAATTCTTCAGATTGATTCTGTTCGTATTTTGTTCAGATTGCGTTTGTAAATTCTTTAGATTGATTCTATTCATATTTTGTTGTAGATAAATTTTGGTCAAATCTTATTCAAATTTTCATCAAATCTTCTTCAAATATTCTTCAAATCTAGACCATATCTTCTTTTCAACTTGGTCAAAGATTTTCTTCAATTATAAATATGAATCAAATCTTATTTTAGATTTTCATCAATTATAAATTTGAATCAAATCTTATTGTAGATTTTCTTCAATTATAAATTTGAATCAAATCTTATTTTAGATTTTCTTCAATTATAAATTTGAATTGAATCTTATTTTAGATTTTCTTCAATTATAAATTTAAATCAAATCTTATTTTTGATTTTCTTCAAATGCATGAATCTTCTTTCATACTCTTTGAAGTGAAATATATTGTTTTCATAAAATACGTTTGTTATCATCAAAACTCTAAGTATAAAATCAACTTAGTTCCAACACCAACGTTTTGGCTTTGCTTCAATTTTCATTAAGGAAACACTCCCAATATGATCTGGTGTACTGCTTGTGATTTTTTCAGGTTAATGTGGAACATATGGATTGTTTTCCCAATTAATTTGGAGGCCAGGAACATTAGGGTAATATGGAAAATGGCCAGAAGTCTAAAAATGAAGAGATTTTGGCGTACTTGATTGTATTAAAGAGGTAGTATTTAACATGTGAATTGTGATCTTTTTGTTTATTGTTGTTTAGTTGATGTAAGTTGGATGAAAGTGTGTATTTGATATTTTAAATTTTTTCCTTTCTAGTTTGACATTATCCATGCAAATGCCATGGGAAACGTTTACCCATGACATTTTTCTGGATAATTTACCCATGGTATCTCCTTGAGTATGTTACCCATAGAAGTCCTGTGAGTAAACATAACCCATGAAATTTTCATGGGAAATATCACTACGCCAAAAATGACATTTTATAGCGCGCCTTTGATAGCGCTTATTAAATATAAGCGCCGTTGTATAATATTTTAAAATTAATGGAGGATACAACAACGCTTTTTTTGACAAGTTCTGTGGCAAAAGCGCTGTTGTAGGGTCATATAGGGTCACATAGCGCTTGCACATAATGTTTACAGCGCTTTGGAGCGCATTGTATACAAGCGCTGTAAAATATAGCGCTTTTTGTACAAGTGTTGTAAAAGGTTTGCGCTTTCACATAATTAAAGGACCTATTAGAGTGTTTTTTATACAAGCGCTGTAAAATCATTCACTTTAAATAAAAATCATTAACTTTATATAAATAAAAACAAATTTAATACGCTGCTCCTCCTTTAAAACAAATTGGATACGTTGTCTCAGGTACTGTATTTATTAATTTGTTGTTGTCACTAAAACTGATCAATTGTTACATAATAAATCATGAAAAATCTATTCTTTTTTGAAATTTGTTGATCTGTTCTGTTTTGAAATTAGACTTAGACCTTGGTTTCCATTTTCCAATATTAATTAGATATGTGTACTATAGATTGGTATAATGTTATCAGTAGCTTATTATTTGTGTAACTGCATTTATATAGGTCATATAAAATGGACCGGAAATGGATGTCTGCTAATCGATTGTCAAAAGAGTATGAAAATGGAGTGAAAGAGTTTTTTGAGTTTGCAATGAAGAATGCAAAAGATCCAAATCGAATCGTATGTCCTTGTTTAAAATGTTATTTTGGAAAATGCGTTAGAGCAGTTGAATTGGAAGAACGTTTAGTATGGCATGGAATTGATCAAAGCTATACATGTTGGATAAGACATGGTGAGAAAAAAAAAAGGGAACATTAATTTTGAGAATGGTTCGACATATGCTTCAACTGATATCGACACAGATACATGTGAGCGAGACTGAGTTGAGGAGATTGCAAAAGTAGTTGAAGAAGATCTTCGGGATTGTCCTAAAATGTTTGAGAGTTTGTTGAGTGATGCAGAGAAACCATTATATAATGGATGTACTAAATTCACAAGATTGCCAGCGATATTAAAGTTGTACAAGTTAAAAGCGAGTAATGGATGGTCTGATAAAAGCTTCACAAAATTATTAACACTCTTAAAAGATAAGTTGCTAGATGATAATGAACTTCCCAATCGAACCTACGAGGCTAATTAAATTTTGTGCTCTATTGGCATGAGTTACGAAAGGATTCATGCATGTCCTAACAATTGCATTTTATTTCGAAATGAATATGAATTACTAAAGGCATGTCCGAAATGCAATGCCTCTCGATATAAGAAGAAAGAATCTACTCCAGCAAAAGTCATGTGGTATTTTCCTATAATACCAAGATTTAGGCGCATCTATCGTAGTGAAGAAGATTCAAAACACTTGACATGACATGCATATGAAAGAATTAGAGATGGAAAGTTTCGACACCCTGTAGATTCTCCACAATGGGCAAAAATTGATCACGAGTATCCTGAATTCGGAAGAGGGTCAAGAAATCTACGACTTGCAGTTTCTACTGATGCAATGAATCCACATGGTCTTCAAAGCATCTCACACAACACGTGGTCTGTGATTTTGTTGATTTATAACCTACCTCCATGGTTATGTATGAAGCGTAAGTTTATAATGTTGTCTCTGTTAATTTCTGGACCCAAACAACCGGGAAATGATATTGGCGTATACTTGACTCTTTTAATTGAAGATTTAAAAATTATGTGGGAGACAGGTGTTGAAGTTTATGATAGGTATAAGAAAGAATGTGGGAGACAAGTGTTTTCCATATGGTAATTTATCAGGATATAGCATTAAAGGTCAGTGTGCATGTCCTATATGTGAAGAGAGTACAAATTGGGTGCGGTTGAAACATTGTAAGAAGAGTGTATTTCTTGGATATCGTAGATTTTTACCTTATAGTCATCAGTATCGTAGGTGGAGAAATGCATTCAGTGGAAAATCAGAGGAAGATAAAGCTCCTTTAGCACCGGCTGGATATCAAATACTTGAAAAAGTTCAAGGTTTGACCAATAAATTTGGCAAACCTTTTGCAGGAGAGCTAGTCAAAACTGGGTGGAAGAAAAAGTTAATTTTCTTTGAATTGCCATATTGGAAGTCATTATATATAAGGCATTTCTTCGATGTGATGCATATTGAAAAAAATGTATTTGATAGTGTTATTGGTACGTTACTCAATGTTCCAGGAAAGTCTAAGGATGGCATCAATGCAAGATTGGACTTGGTCGATATGGGAATAAGAAATGAATTGGGTCCCGTAAAAAAAGGAAATTGCACATATCTACCTCCAGCTGCTCATACTCTATCTAGAAAGGAAAAAATTGTTTTATGTAAATTTCTACACGAATTTAAAGTTCCAGAAGGATACTCTTCAAATATTAAAAATTTAGTTTGTATGAAAGACCTCAATTTAAAAGGTTTGAAGACCCATGATTGTCATGTTCTAATGGAGCATTTGCTACCAATATGTATACGTTACATTTTACCTGAAAAAGTTTGACGAGCCATAACTAAATTATATTTCTTCTTCAGGGAAATTTGTAGTAAAGTGATCGATCCTCAGAAATTACCGACATTGCAGAGGGAAATTGTTGTTACTTTGTGTGAGGTTGAAATGTAATTTCCACCCTCGTTTTTTGATATAATGGTTCACCTTACTGTTCATCTTGTTATGGAGACACAACTTTGTGGGCCAGCTTATATGAGATGGATGTATCTGATAGAACGATATATGAAAATATTAAAAGGCTACGTAAAAAGTAGAAGTCGACCAGAAGGTTGTATTGCTGAACGGTACATTGTCGAAGAAGCTGCTAAATTTTGTACTGAATATCTGTCCAATGTTGAAATATAGGGTTTCCCATGTCTCGTCATTCGGGAAGAATATTACGAGAAGGGATAATTGGAAAGAGAGTAATGACTATATCAAGGACAGAATGGGAGCAGGCACAATTGTATGTTCTGCACAATGATGATGAGGTTCGACCGTATGTTACAATACACATGGACCAATTATCTACTTTGAACTTGAATAGGAATCAAAATTGGATAACACAAGAGCACAATCGAAGTTTTATAACATGGTTAAAAAATCACATTAACTCAAATTTGATATAGACCCCGGATCAATTTCACAAAGATTGAGGTGGCTAGCAAATGGTCCGAGTTTACATGTCTTTTCTTACACCGGTTACGTAATTAACGGCTACACATTTTATACCAAAGAACAAGATGATCAAACCACTGTGCAAAATAGCCGAGTCACTCTCGTAGCTGAAGTGATGCATATCTTAAGTGCAAAAGACAAAAATCCAATATATGCAAATCTATCATATTTTGGGGTTATCGAGCGCATATGGGAGTTACACTACACAATGTTTCGCGTTCCCATATTTGGTTGCAAGTGGATCGATAATAATAATGGCGTTCGAATTGATGAGTCACGGTTCTTGCTTGTCGATTTTAATAGGGTGGGATACAAAGATGAGCCTTTTATTTTAGCGTCGCAAGCTCAACAAGGGTTTTATATCACTGATCCTATTGATGATAAATGGTCTGTTGTCCTATCGACCTATAAAATAAGTGATGATAACATTAATGATGAAGATGTTGGTAATGATCTTTTCTTTGCAACATCACAAACACATGAAATTGATTCAACTGATGATGGTTTATATTTTAAAGATGATCATGATGAGGGAATTTGGATTAATCCATCGTTTCGTATCGTTAATGAACAAACAAATGTGAATCCCACCAGGAAAAGAAGAAGGGCAAATTAATGTGTTTAATTGTTTTATATAAGCCATGTAATCTGAATTGAGTTCATGTAATTTAATTGTTTGATCTGCCATAATTGAGCATTTTAGTATTTAGCTTGAACTGTATTTGATTTTCTGCTTACATTTAGCTTGATCTTAGTGTTTTTACTAAGTTAATGTGATTTAAGTGTTTGACCTACCATAACTGATTTTCTGCTTATATTGAACTTGAAAAAGCTTTCTTTGAGTATTGGGAATTTTTTTTGAACTTGAACTGATCCCAATATGAGCTAATCATGTAATTTAGTATTGATATATATATTTAACTTGAAGTGAACATAAACTTGTAATTTTACAGCACTGTTGTCAATAAGCGCTTTAAAAAGCCTTTAAAAAAAATAAGGAGGTCACATAGCGCTTGCACATAATAAAACAAAGAGGTATTTTAAAGCGCTTTTTAGACAAGCGCTGGAAAAGGTTTTTAATAAAAAAAATAAGGAGGTCTTTTAAAGCGCTTGTTCTATAAGCGTTGTAAAATGGTCACATAGCGGTTGCACATAATAAAACAAAGAGGTCTTTTAAAGCGCTTTTTGGACAAGCGCTATAAAAGGCTTTTAATAAAATAAAATAAGGAGGTCTTTTACAACGCATTTGCACAATCGCTTTAAAAGGCTTCTAAAAAAGCGCAGTAATAGGCTTTTAAAAAATAAAATAAGGAGGTTTTTTACAGCACTATTGTAAGAAAGCGCTGTAATAGGGTTTTATATATAACCTGATAATAGTAAACCGCTTCAGTTTCCTCTTCATTACGTAATCTTCCTGACGAACTTTTGACATTGCGAAACCTCCTCCTCTTCATTGTCCTTATCACTGTGAACCCTACTGTCCCAACGAACCCTATTGCGAACCATCTCCATTGGGAACCATCTTCGTTTTTGTTACTATCCCTACGAACATTACGTACTCCATACGAACCCTCATTACGTATTTCTACAAACCCTACTGTGTCCTACGAACCATTCGTATTCTGCACACTCTTCTCGCTATTCCTTCTTAAGCGAAGTCGTAATCCTACGAACCCTCATTACGTATTTCTGTGCACTATTCAGGTATTGTATTTATTAATTTTTTGTTGTCACTAAACTGCATGTTGAACTTATACTGCTACGTACTTAGACTACTGCATGTTGAACTTGTTGAAGTTATACTGAACTGGATGTTGAACTTGTTGTAGATAAATGGATTCCAACAAGGATTTAGATCGTCAAAATGAGGAAATTGTCAACACTACTCTATGAGTTTATTAGGTGGGATGGAATGAAAGTGGCCAACCAATTGAGCCCAACAGTTCCATGCTGGCAAGTTATATTGATGCAGTTGTTCGTCAGAATATCCCAATTACAATTGACGATTGGAGAGATAAGGCTTTGAAGGATGCAAAAGATATATTGTGGAATGATATACAAGTAAATTTTTTACTCCAATTTTTTGTTACTTATAATTTTTTCCATTGAAATACTTTTACTCAAACTATATCTTTATTTGGTTTGCAGTCTTCTTTTGATGTTGATGAGGTGAGAAAAAATTACGTGCTTAGATTGCTGGAAAAATACACAGGGGATTTAAATCTCATATCAAACTGCTACTTAAAAGATCGTGATGGAAATGTGAATGTTGAAGCTCCAACAATATATAAACACTATATATCAAATGACGAATGGAGTGCTTTTGTAGCAAAACGTACAAATCGCGCGTTTATGGTAAGTGATTAATTTATTAGCATTTGTGTTTTATTATATATATTCATAGCGTATTTTAAATTTTTACACAATTGTTATTTTTTTATATAGAGTATAAGTACGGCAAATCGCGAGAGGGCCAAAAATCCAACGCATCCATACAAAAAATCTCGTATGGGGGTATGCACGTTTAAAGCAAAAAATTGTAAGTAAACATCACTTTTGTATAATGTGGTACATTATAAACTATAGTTTCTAACTAATATTTTGTTTATGATCTTAATGAATAGCTACAACAGACCCAATCCGATCAACCATTGGGTCGTCATATTTTGTGGAAGGAGGCTCGTGTGAATAAAGATGGAATTGTTGATAATGAAAATGTTCAAAAAGTGATACAACTTTGTGCAAGTATATTATCACTTTAATATTTTTTAATATTGTATTTTAAAAATGATATTGAACTTATCTTTTTAATCCTACATGTATTTTAGGAGAATCTAGAACAAAGTTCTGAAAATTAATAGGACAATAAACAAGTTAGTTGCAGGGACATACTTGGTAAAGTATTTAATGTTCCTGAATATTCTGGCCGTGTGAGGGGTAAAGGATTTGGCGTAACTCCAAAAAGCTATTTTTCACAAGAGAAGCGCATAAATCCATCTAATGAGGAAGTACTAGAGAACCTGAAAATCCTAATAGAGCAAGTGGCATTCTTGATGAAGACGAATAAAGAAAAGCAACTTCCGGAGCTCCAACATGAAATACAAATGGAGAGTGAAAACGTTAGTTGCAACATTGGTCTTAAAAGTCTTCCCGAGGTAATTAATTAGTTAATAAAATAAGAAATTCATTCAACCTAATTGTTTCACATATTTATGTATTAACCATTGATTTATGGTGTCTCTACTTGCGTGTTGTATTGATCCTCCACTACTCATCGCAAGGTTGGAAAAGGAACATTGTACAATACCTTGGGAGAAGTATTGCACAACAATTCGATCCCTGCTGACAATGTCAAAGTATCACCTGTGATTGCTTTTGAACCAAATGCACCATTGCCTATACCGGACAACGATGGAGATATGAAGTATTTGGGAGAAGCAATATGTAGTTACGTGGCATGACCCAAAAATCTTGTTGGCCTTGATAAGTTATGTTTAATTGATATGTATATTTAATTGCACGATATATGATTATGATTGATTATATTTAATTGCTGATTTTTTCCGCTGTTAACTTTAATTTCACATTTATTTAGATTCATACAAAGTTTAAAGGAAATGACAAGAAGATTCCCCGCAACGAGTCAGTCACGTCACCAGAAAAGGTTTGACATTTTTTCAGATTAACCTCATTTTTTCAGATTCAATCCAAACCACCCGCTTAACAAACCTGCCAGAATAAAGCCGCACTACAACCACATGTTCGTGGTAAAAATAAAGCTGGCAAACTTCAAAAACTAGAGGATAACAAAACTGCCAAAATTCAAAAACTGGAATGTGGAAAATCAGTTGCTGCTCCTAAAATAAGTCGTCTCCACTTGTAAAATCAGTGGATAAAAAATTATTAATTACTCTCATAATAAGAAGGGAAATATTTTCTAAAGTAACTCTTATAAAAAATCATTAGTATCTCCCATAATAAAATAACTCTTAGAATAGAACAAGATGATTCATTGAAAAAAGTTGATAAATAAATCATCAAAATAAACTATTTTTCATAAAAAAATTAAATTATAGTTAACAAGTTTTTATAATATGTAGATATAAATATTAAGAGCAACACCAATTTTCTTTTATAATAGTACATAGATACCACTTTTTGTTTTTGTACAATAAATATATACATGTGCGTTTGCACGTGCATTCAAATGATGTTTTATATATTTTATTATTGTATAAAAAAAAGAGATAAAGAAAAAGAGAAAAATACAAAACAACAGATTAAGAAAAACAAGACAGAGGAGAAAGTTAATACTAATGATGTTTAATGCATATTGCCACTAGTATCACTAAAAGACCACGGACATCATTGTAATTACTATAAAATAGGTTTGTGATGTGTTGGATATGAAGGGATTTGTAATTGGCAATATGAAGCTTTTGATTTGCTTATTTTGCATGCTTTGCTTCTGAATATTTTGGACTGATAAGTGAAGCTTCTACTTAACGAAGGTAGTGCAATTGCTAACATATTTGATTTTTTTCTTCTAACTTTTTCGAACTTGTCATTTCAAAAATTACAATATGTGAATGTAAAGTATAGAATAGGTTTGTGATGTGCTGAAAAAGTTTGTTAGAATTGTGATACACCAATATATTACAAGAAATTAAGTCATATAAAAGGTGTTTTTGTAAATTAGCTCATATAAAATGAGACTTGTCCATTATATGTGTAATAATGTGTAAAAAATAAACTGCGTGATATAAGAAAACATAAACAATTTTTTGTAGGATTTGCTAATAGAGTGGCACTTGTAATTAAAATACCTTATAAAGTGACCCTTAGAAAATGACATCTATTGGATTTGACTTAATTGGACACACACTAAATTTGATCTCTAGAGTTAGAATTAATCCAATCGTACTTATCGAGTGACACATATGTTTGCATATAGGAAATGACTTCTATTGAAAGTGAGTCCGATAACTTCTCCTATGTTTGAGTAGGTTTTCATAAAAATTATTTTTTAAATTAAAACTATTATTTTTTAGATCTATAACAAATGAATCTTTTTTTTTTTAAAAGAAAACTATTTTGTTTTTATTCAGAGTTGTAGTCTTTTGCTATAGGGTATAGCCTTTTTCAAGTTAGCAACTCCTCCAAATGATTTGAGACTAAGTACTTTGCAAACACTTTCCTCCGGTATTTCGTATTTATGTGAACATAAACACACTTATATGAGAGCATCTACAGCGGTGAATTCAATATGGGTTCATTAAGTGGGGTCCACTATGCCACATCATCTTAAAGCAACTCACTCATTTTTTACTGCAACGGTGAACTCAACATAGGTTCATTAAATAGGGTCCACTGTACCACATCATTTTAAAACAATTCATTTATTTGTTACGATTTAACAAAACCATATTACATTAATACATTAATATTTTAATTATATTTAATTTTATTACAAATTAAAATATTAATTTAAATATTTCAATTAATATTATTATACATTATTTTAATTTTAATTTAAAATAAAATTGAACTTAAATTTTTATAGCAATAATAAAAATTAAATGTTAAATACATTACATAAATAATTAAAAATGATAAAAGTAAGAATAACAAAAACAAATTGTTCCTATTAGTATGCAAATTGTAACAAATAAATAGAAAAAAAAGCTAACAGTCATAAATTAATAAAAAAGAAGGCAACAGGCATAAAATTATTATTATTAATAAATAAATAAAAAAGAACGTTACCGATTAATAGAAAAAGCTAGCGGTGATAAATTTACTATTATTAATAAATTAATAAAAAAAGTAACGGTTATAAATTTATTATTATTAAATTATGAAAGTACCATTCCTTCATGAGAGAACTGTGATTACGCACAACTCCAACCGTGAACTCTCCAAAAACTCACGGTTACGTTATTCCACGTTGGCGGACGAACTTAATTTTACTCCCGCTGCAGATGCTCTGAAATGTCATAGGTTGAAGGTAGCTAAAATGTTGTTATTCTTTTGACTTGTAATAATATAGATAAATTAATGGGCTGCACATTGTAATTTATTACATTTAGATGACAAATTAATGAGCTGTGAGAAAAGAACATAAAAACATGCACATTATTTCAAAAAAAAAATTGAACATATAACACAAATAATTAATACTAATTTACAAACTTATCGGTCTATGAGAACTCTAAATGCAAATAAGTTTGTTGAAATGTGAACGTGGAGTTATTAGAATGACGTATATGGTTGAGGTGATAATTAGGCAGGGTCTTTACAGTTTAAATTATCTCAATTTAAATTTTTCACAATCTCTATTTTTTTTAATTTTATTACTTTTTTAATTTTTTTTTGTTAGATTGAAAATTTATATCATATAGCTCGTGAATGTAAATTTTTACACAAATCTAAAATCATTTAAGTTATTGAGACTTATGAAGATTAACGATTTTTAATAAAAGTGCATAAGATGTTAATTTTGATATATCTCAATAACATATAAAATGATTTTAGATTTGAGTAAAATTTTACATGCATAATCTATATGATGTAAACTTTCAATCTAAATTGGAAAGAAAATTAAAAAAAAAAAAGAGAAATAGAGAAGAGTGATTAAAGGAGGTTTACACTAATGAAGTGTATTTTTGGAAAGTATGATTTATTTTATACGCATGTCAAAAAAATGTTAACAAATGTTAATTTTATAGTCGTGACCATTTGTATTTAATTTAATGAGTATCATATTGACAAAAGAGGATTTTATTTATTTATTGAATCTCTAACAAAATATGGCCGACTTCCATAGGCGGAACATCACACAAAATTTCATCATAGTATTTGCTTATACTAAAATTAATCAAAACTTGTATAACAATCAAAATATCAACACCATCTTTTAGCCATTGAAACTTATATGACCTGAAGCGTTTAGTAGTTTTCGAGCCAAGTTTAGTGACTAATCTAGTGCTAGCCATATTGGTACAACTACCACTATCAACTATCAAAATGAAAACTTTACCATCAACTAGACGCCTATTATGAAAAATGTATTCTTTTTCAGAATCATCGTAATCCTTAACTTGGACTCCTAGGAGTCTTCTAACCATGAGAGGATCTCCTTCAATGGGAGCCAATTCATATTCAATCTCTAGTTCACTTGAGAATGAATGTGAAGGGTAAAAATAAAGGGAAGAACCAATTTCATATACATTTTTATCCTTTGCAATCATAGATTTTTTATTTGGGCAATTAGATTCTATTTGATCTCTTCCTAAGCATTTGAAATATTTAGTTGAAGAATAAGCAGAAGAAATAGGAGGAAGATCTTTAGGTTTAGAAGACTTAGCTTCTTTGGCCGAAGCCAATGTGGATAGTTCATAAGCTATGAGCAATATTAAGGAAGGAAAACACTTCAACATGCATATTTTCAAATCCAACAATCATAGGGTAGAGAGTTCAAAATTTGGAAACACCACACAAGTTCTCAAACTATGACATGTTTCATGTGATGACACATTCTCAAGAGCATAGTTCTCTTTGCAAGCCTCCTTTTGTGCAACATCACAAATTAGAAAGTCATGTATTGTCTCCTTCAGCCATGCACCTTTATGAACCTTCAAAGATGGATCAATGTAACTAGATAGAAAACTAGCATTAGTGGTCAAGCAATTGTACTCAATTGTAAAATTATGCATAGATGACGTTACCAACATTACTTCATTTTTCTTAGTCTCACATTTATTCTTAACTTTTTATTTTACCTCATTGTTTTCTTTTTCTTCAAAGGTCCTCTTAAATGTGCATTGAACATTTGTTAGCATTTTCTCTTTTACTCTTAATGTTTTTTTTTTCTTTTCTATCAAGGTTAATTTTTCTACTCTTCTTGCCTCTTTTATCAACCCCTCTTCACATAGAAATTTCACATATTTTGAATCCATCACAAAATCTCTTATATATCCTGCATATGATATATTTTGTTTCTCCTTGTTTCTATCCCCCATTTTATATGCTCTATGCCTTTTTTGTTTTGCATATTTTTCATCCTCCTTATCAAATTTTCTAAGGCTCTTTTGTTTTTCTCTGTCATACATTCCATTCCTCATCTCCCTTGTGGTTTCATACTTACATTCTTCATCATGACGAGGAATTTCACGTGGCCTTTCATTCATGTACTCATACCACAAAGTATTCATTTTAGTATTCATCAATTTGGTGAACCTTGCCATAAACTTGGTGATGAAAGTCCATGATATCAAAATACAACCCAGAAAAACAATTAAATAAAACAAAGAAAACTGAGTAAAAAGGACATCACCGCTTTTCTAAATGATTTCACTCAATACTGTGCGCATATCTTTCAACAAGACTTTTTTATATAATGTTTTCTTGTCTTTTCCACTCCATAATTGTTTATTCATAAGATTCTTACAAGAACCAAATCATGCCCAATCAATATTGTGAAAAACATCTTACAAAAGTAAATGAGCAGCACTTAAAAATATCACTAAAGAGGCCAAAAGTAAGCTCAAGAAACTTTATGACACAATAAATAAAATTTTAAAGACAAACAAGAAACAAATAAGTAAGGGAAGTATGCTAAAAATGAATGCCAAACAAGACAATTTAAATATGATGTAAAAGAACACAAAAAAAAGGCACAAAAGACAAAATTTTAGAATAAACAAAATGAGCAATTTGACATGGTATAACCAATAGATCTTGTTGGTTACGATTATGTCCATTAAGAGACAGCTGTACAACTTTCATTAGTTGTACTGTAGGAATATTCTCTTACCATTAATAGGATTTCTCTCTTTTATTGTAAATAATTGAGTTAATTAGGATTTAATTAGCTTTGTTTTTTACTTGTACTCCCTAGGCTATTTATACTATATTGTATTGTGTACAAAATCAATAAGAAAAACAACATATTCACATGGTATTAGAGCTACAGTTCTGATTAGAAAAACAAAAAAAAGAATTAGGATTTTCTCATGGAAGAAAAATAGAGCAGTCCAAGCATCCTAGATGTTTACCCTAAGGCAGCAGCGATTGGAAACACCACCAGTCATCATGAAACAATTATCATTACTAGCTACAAACTCAATGGACAAAACTACACACAGTGGTCCATATTTGTCTGCATTTTCCTCCAGGGAAGTGAGAAGGGAAGAAAGCAGAAGGAAAATCATATTGGGAAGTCAAAGTGCAAGTTCAATAATTGAAGGCTTTGCGCTTGCAGTAAGAGGTCCACCAAAGAAAGGTAGAGGATGGTGCGATCACAACAAGCGACTTGGACATACGAAGGAAACATGTTGGGTGCTTCATGGAAAACCTACAGATCTAAAACCACGATCAAGGACGCACGCGGATATGTTGTCGCTGTTGATAAAAGTAAGTCTAGAAACATTGCAGAGGCTAGTCCTTTCATCAAAGAACAAATAGAGACGTTGTAGAAACTGATGCAACAGGCACTACAAAACACTAGTACCTCTTCTTCCACTGTTACTCTTGTCCAAAAAGGATTTTTTTTTTGTTGCCCTTCATGTAAGTCACCAGAAAACAAACTCTTGGATTGTTGATTCTTGTGCCTCGGATCACATGACTGGGGACATCAATGTATTTAGTAAATACACTCCATGTCAAGATGGATTTTTTATCTGGATAGCTGATGGTACCACCTCCAAGGTGGTTGGTAAAGGTTCAGTGGCTATATCTAAAGAAATTACTCTTGATTTAGTTTTACATGTTCCTAAACTAGATTTCAGTTTATTGTCTATATATAAATTAACCAAAAACTTAGGATGTGTTGCTAAGTTCTTACCACATTTTTGTGAATTACAAGAGATGAATTCGGGGAAGATGATTGGCAATGCTGAGGAGAGTGCAGGCCTTTACTTCCTTCGAATTGAAGACCAAAATAAGAGATCCTACAAGGCTGTCCTTATGCGTTCATCAAAGAATGATAATGATGTAATGTTATGGCATTATCGCCTAGGACACCCAAATTTTATGTATTTGAAAAAAATGTTTCCATCCTTATTTAATAAAGACTCTGGTTCTTTCAAATGTGAAGTGTGCAAATTAGCCAAACACACCTAATCCCATTATTCTATACAACCTTCTAAACCTTTCACACCCATTCATAGTGATGTGTGGGGACCTTTAGAGAGTGAGCAATGTTACTGGATCAAGGTGGTTTGTAACCTTTATTGACGACCATACAAGAGTCACTTGGGTGTTCCTCATGAAAGAAAAATCAGAAGATGGGAGTATATTTGAGAACTTCCATAAAATGGTCCAAACCCAATTTCAAAGCAACATTCAAGTACTAAGAACTGATAATGGAATGGAGTACTTCCACTACACCCTTGGTAATTATCTTACCAAAAATGATATTATACACTAAACATCATGCCCATACTCTCAACAATAGAATGGGACAATAAAGAGAAAAAATAGGCACCTATTAGACGTCACTCGAGCCCTCATGTTGTCCATGAACGTACCTAACCATTTTTGGGGAGATGCAGTCCTCTCTTCATCATACCTAATAAATAAAATGCCCTCCAAAACGCTCAACCTAAATACACCACACCAAACCCTCTTGTCCCTTTATCCTCTGACCAAACTCATCACAAATCTTCCACCAACGATTTTTGGATGTACTGGCTTTGTACATGACCGAAAGCTTAACCTCCATAAGTTGGACCCGAAAGCCATCAAGTGTATCTTCTTAGGATACTCTCCTACCAAGAAAGGATACAAATGCTACTGCCCCCTAAAAAGAAGAATCAATCACACTATGGATGTTACCTTTTTTGAAGACAAGGCCTTTTATCCCAAAGTTGGCATTCATGGGGAGAAAGTTACAATTGATGAACACCAACCTTGGGAAATTACAATACTAGAATTTGTCTCACATGAACCTGTCTTAACCACCCCACCTGAACCTGCCCAAATCCCACCTGAACCTGTCCAAATCACTAAAAACACATAATCTGTCCTAATAATTGTTGAACCTGAATTGGACCAGCAAACAACCGCTCTTGAGGTTTCCAAGCCAATAAATGGAGCACCAACAATTGGTCAAAAAGAAAAACCAAATGGAGGAAAAGAACTGCAAGTATACATAAGGAAGAAGAACAAGCAACAAACTCTTGAGGAGGAAGTAGAAGCATGCACTATTCCAAAGCAGAACCTACTCATAAAGGTAGCATACTATGCATTAACTCTTCCTCTAATTTATCTAATAATGTCACTAATGACCAAGACTTAGACTTACCTATTGCTGTGAGAAAGTGAGTAAGGTCTTGTACCAAACACCCAATTGAAAACCATGTTTCTAGCGAAAGATTATCGCAGGGGTACAAGAACTTCATCAACTTTGTGGACAGTATCAAAATTCCTCAAAACATTCATGAAGTTGTCCTAGTTCCATAATGGAAGGCTGCTGTAATGGAAGAAATCAAAGCACTTGAAAAGAATGGCACATGATAGCTCTCCCACCTACCAGAGGGGAAGAAGGTAGTTGGATGCAAATGGATATTCTCGGTAAAATACAATGCAGATGGGAGTGTAAACAGGTAAAAAAACTCGATTGGTGGAAAAACGCTTCACCCAGTCCTATGGGGTGGATTATGAAGAAACCTTTGCACCTGTAGCAAAGTTGAATTCAGTCTGTGTACTTTTTTCGCTGACAGTAAATTTGGACTGGCCACTTCACTAGTTAGATAATAAAGAAATGATTTTCTAAATGGTGAACTTGAAGAAGATGTCTACATGAGAATACCACCTGGACTTGAAACATCAGAAAACTCAGGCAAGGTATGTAAACTCAGAAAATCACCTCGGGCTTTGTTTGATAGGCTCACTCAAGTGGTTAGGATACATGGCTTCTCCCAGTGTCAAACTGACCACACAATGTTCTTAAAGCATTCAAAAGAAGGCATGGTAACCATCTTCATTGTCTATATGGATGACATTATTATTACAGGTGATGATTATAATTGAATTGAAGGACTGAAAATGATTCTAGCTAAGGAATTTGAAGTCAAAGATCTTGGTCAGTTAAGGTATTTTTTGGCAATGGAAGTGGCACGGTCCGAACATGGAATCTATTTATCTTAAAGGAAATATATACTTGACTCACTTCAAGAAACAGGGATGTTAGGATGCAGGCCATCAAACACTCATATGGAATCCAATGTGAAAATTGGAGAGGAAAAGGAGAGTCCACCAACTAACAAAGAAAGGTATCAAAAGATGGTTGGGAAACTTATCTACCTAACCCAAACGTGACCAGATATTGGTTTTTCTCTTAGCATGGTTAGCCGCTACATGAATGACCCTAAGAAGGCTAAGATGAAAGCAGTTAACCGCATCCTGCAGTATCTAAAAAAGGCACCAGGGAAGGGGTTGCCTTTCAAGAAGGACAATGGCTAATAGGAGATCAACTAGTGGGTATTGCTCGTTTGTATGAGGCAACTTAGTGACCTGGAGAAGCAAGAAACAATTTGTGGTTGCTAGAAGCGGTGCAGAAGCTGAACTTAGGTCCATGACACATGGGATTTGCGAGGGGATGTGGCTGCAAAGGATGCTTGCAGAACTACACGTTTACAGTGACCATGATGTATGCATGTTGTACGATAACAAAGCTGTTATAAGCATTGCTAAAAATCCTGTGCAACATGACAGAACGAAGCATTTGGAAATTGATAGACACTTCATCAAGGAAAAGGTTGACAATGGGCTAATTTCTCTCCAACACACACCCTCAAGCCACCAAACTGCTGATATCTTGACCAAGGCACTTCCTAGAGCCACCTATGAAAACTTAAGATTCAAGTTGGGCATGATTGACATCTATGACCCAAGTTGAGACGTTGTCCTGTACAACTTTCATTAGTTGTACTGTAGGAATATTATTTTACCATTAATAGCTCATAATTTCTCTCTTTTATTGTAAATAGTTGAGTTAATTAGGATTTAATTAGCTTTCTGTTTTACTTGTACTCCCTAGGCTATTTATACCATATTGTATTATGTACAAAATCAATAAGAAATACAACATATTCACCGATCTAACAAGTGAAAAAATGCTAAAATAGTGACAAATTGTTTAAATTATAATGGTGAAAGAAAATTAAAAATCAGGATTTGGTTTTGTAGCTTCCTTTTTCTATTTACATGAGAGTTTGTGCATAATTTGCAATTTGCATCTCTTTTTCGTGTTTTTTTTTTCAATTTTCTTTTTTTTTTATTTGGATTCGACTCTTTTTGTATGCAACTTTGACTTTTGAATTTGAATTTAATGGTAGTGAATTGACGGTATATAATTATTTTATATTGTCGTTAAATTATATTTATTTAATCTGTCACATTATATTAAATAATATTTAAATTAAAATTAGTAATTAGTAATTATTTTTTATTAGTGTAAAGAAAGTTTATGTTGTCCATGATTTTCTTTTATTTCCATTTTTGAGTAAGAATTGAATAAAGAAAACAAATCAAATTTTAAATTTGGATCAAACACTTTAAGTTTCTTAGACATATATAGAACTGCACTACTACATTAAAATTCTTATAGCACGTTATTTTTTGAACACTTTAAATTTTATAGAATGTTATTTTTAAACATTGATTTCGTAAAAATACTTCTACAGATATGAAGATTCAAATTCAAATTCAAGTGTTTTATCTTAAAGATTTATTACTTATGTCTCGCCATGTTAATAATAGGAGTGGGCAAAGTTCAGTTTTGAAGTAGAACTGTTTGAAAACTGAACCGAATTGGTTTTCAATTCAAAAATTCGAACCAATTTTTAGTTTGAAAAACTGAATCAAATTGATTTTATAAATCGATGAACCAATTTATTACTCTGAACATAACCGGACAAGTTTTAACTTAGTTTTACTTATTCGAATTGAATTGAATTGTTATAATATGAATAATACCGAACCGAACTGCTTTTATATCAAATTGAAATAAAAGAAGTTAAATAATTGGGCTCGGGCCGGCTGATGTAATTTGTAAACCAGACTGTTAACATGGGCACCCATAGTACTATAAAATTGGATTGAGGGGCATGTTTGTGCAATTGTGCAAGGCTATGCAGTAATTTTTGCGAACGGATGGAGAAAATACTTTTGATTGATAGTAATTTTTTATTTGGTTTTAGGTTATTATTAAAAGATAAAAATAATTTTGAAAATTTAACAACAACCCTTTAATATTTTTATGAAAAAATTATATATATATATATATATATATATATATATATATATATATATATATATATATATATATATATATATATTATCGATGCAAAATAATTTTACATTGAAACCAATTGTTTATTCGGTCAAATCACCAAACTTCATTCTGTTTTAAATGGTATGACATAAGAAAATAAATAATGGTCATTAGACGTCAATATAAATAATGGATTTTACAACCTTAATGTGGTCGAAGGTTTCAACATCCCCATAGCGGTAACTCCAATGGACGATTCTGGCGAGCGTCTGAATTGCAGTAGCACATGTTGCTTCCTGAATTTTAATAAGATGATAATCTCATATTGAAAATAATATGATTATCGAATTAAAGATAAATTTTTAATTGAAAATAAGTTTGAGAGTATGATTGAGAAAAAATTGAAAAACTACTATTTCTTATCTTAATATTGTAAATGTTAGTCAATTTAATACATCAAAGTTACAAAATATCAATAACAAACTCTTCCAAATTTATCTTTATAAGTTTGATTAAGTTTTTTCTCTAACTGTTCATGCAACATAATTCTAATAAGTTCCTTACATGTGTTGAATCACATGCCTCATTCAAAACACTTTCTTGATTTGTCTATGTAGCTGTAAAATTTCGTCATTATTTGATAATATTGTTGTTGTAGTTTGTTACACATATCTCCACAAAATAGTTGTAATTCCACATGTAAACAAATATCTTGTTTGTGATATATACCATTATGATGATCAAACAATAATATATGGTGCTTTGAGATCATGTAGTAATCATTCTTTTCTTGAGTTCTAAAGAGACATTTATTTGTACACAATTGGTGACCTTACATCAATCAGAGTGCACAATTGATTTGGTTTGTCCATGTAAGACCATTTTAGAGCCCTTGCTATATGAGCTTCATAATTAACAAAAAATATTCTTCAAAAACTTTTTTTTTTGTAATCTCCAGCAAATGTTTATCTTTGCTTGATATTTCATTTCAAACTATTTCAAATGATATCATTTTCATATTCCTCATTTAGAAAATCTACACACAAGAATATTACACAATGTGGGTCTAGATCGTTTGAACACATACAAAGACTTATTCGCTTTGATTAAATCATTTCTTCAATAGTTTGAATTGTATGTCTCACGAAAACTAAAACATTTAAGGAGTTTCATATAATCATCACTATAAACTGAGTCACACAAATTTGACACATCTTTCATATAAATTGAGCATTTCATGGTTACTAAACTTAATCAAGTATGAAAAAGTTCTTAAATTCACTTGAGGTGAATATGTCTCTTTAAAATCAATGATACACTTTTTACAATACACTTGAATATATGTATCAAGATCATTGTAAACAAGTCTCCAATTTCTTGGGTCAATATACTCAATTATAAATGGAGATTTAATATCCAATTTGTATTCACAATATTCTTTTACGACCCATCTTAGTGCATTATATTGGAGCAATTGGAACACACGCATCACATCCAAAAATCTCTTAAATGGAGAAAATTAAGTTATCAACCCAAAATTGATTGTAAACTAACGAGATGACAATAGTAATTTGTTGGCTTGATGCAAATCAATATCTCAACAATGATTGTAATAAGGCTCTAATTGCAGTTTTGGTTAATCTATTTTTACCAATTCACGGAATTGGTCCCCTATTTTAAAAATCAGTTTTGGTTCATCCCTCAGATTTTTTAACTAAATTATGATTTGATATATTTTGAATGACGTGACATACAATTCTATGATATAGAACCATTTAGATGCATTAATTATTCATATTTATGGCGTTTTATTCTAATCTCATGAGTTTTAATCTTTAAACGTCATCGTATCACATGTAATGTTATTTAAAAACAACTCACGCCATCATTTTTTTTAGTTAAAAAATCAAAGAGAGAGACCAAAATTGTTAACTTTTAAAATAGGGAAACCAATTTCGTGACTTTGTAAAAATAGAGGGACTAAAACTGGAATTTAGACAATTAATAATAAACAATCATATATTTCAAAATTTTGTATTTCAAATAAAACTTTATATAGAGATCCGAAAGACTTGATTTAACTTTTGTATTACTGTATGCATATATCAAAGATGACCTTTTGCATATAAATAAATAAAAACACAAAACTTCATTCAGTAAATAGAAATCAATAGATCATATCTACGTATTTTATTTAAATAACTATACGTAAAATCAAAAAAAGAAAATACACTGATATATAAATCACATGACATCTTTTTCTTCTTTAGAACTTGCACAAAAGAAAATACACTTATATATATACACGAATATCATAAAAATAATTTTTTTTTATCTTAAAAGAGATGGTAAACTCTATCATAATCCAACTTAATAATATCGGCATTTGATAGTTGAACTAAAACTTAAGAACCATTTCATAAAAAATTATTTAGCGACATATATTATCACTTAACATATATCTAAAATGTAGACATGATCAAAATATTATATATATATATATATATAACTTTCATAAAGAAAATTTAATAT
>JBBPBP010000002.1:39500834-39520081 GCA_037974735.1 Cicer chorassanicum | reverse complement strand
ACTTAAAATTATATTTTTATTTTTTAAATTTTATTAATATTAATTTATATATATATATATATATATATATATATTATATTTTTTTTAATAAAATTACTTATTTATCGCGGTCAAAAGGTCATAAATAAGATAAGTTATAATGGCCTAAATGAACCTAAATTATGTTATTTTTTAACATATTTTCTCTTTTTGTGACTGACCATTAGAATTTTATGGCGGCTTGATTCCTTACAAATAATAACTAAAAAAATTAAGTCATTGCAGTTATATTAACCGCCACAAAGTTTTGTGATTAGATTATTAATTATGATTGTGTTAAGCTAACCCAAAACTCTTTTTCTTGTAGTATAACCCAAACTCTTTAGTTTATAAGGTTAAATACTATTCTACTTGCTCTTTTGTGTTTGCTAAGCAGATGAAACGATCCAGCTACACGTTGAACAATATTTGAAAAGAAATAATATAGGCAGTTAGATATAATTTTTTAAACTTGAGAGGGTCCAGGTGCACACCCTAGGATGCATGTAGATCTGCCAGTGTATGTAGTTACACAATAATTTGCTTATATCATAAAAGATATTCTTTTAATGCTATAATTTTTATTGGTCAACATCATTCTATATAAATTATCTACGATTCATTAAAGGGCGACCTAATCCTCACCTTAAACAACTGGTAAAATGTATAAAATTAAAGTATGGAAATTCACATTCAAACGATTGGCCAAGTGGTAAAGCATGATATGATATGGCTAAGCTACATGCACATATTTACCCTTTAGAAATATTTTTATAAATAAATTAAAGAATGATTTTCTTTGAACCGATTTTTCAGTTCAAATTGGTTTATGCGGCTCTACCAAATTTAACAATTAATTGACCGAGTTAGATATATATGGTCCAAATTATTAACTGGATCAGTTATATGTTCAATATTCGATTCATCTGTCCAACTTATAAGTCTAGTCTGGTTTTTAAAAATATATTATAGATGTATTATTCTTTTTATAAGCAATACAAATATATGTACTTATATTTATGGAGTACTCCAAACACGCATGAAATGATCATATAAAATGAAAACCAATTTATAAATGCAATTAACATTTTAAACGATCCACATCTGGCTGTGAAATTTCAATACATAGATAATGTTAGAAAACAATTCTAAAAAAAACAGAAGATATATAGGAATACTTAATTAAGTAGTAGTAGTAGAAAAGTGTAATGTGATGTGAATTCAAGTAATGATGGGCACATATAATGCAACACCCATGGCTGAGACCGACAAGATCACAGTCAACTAATTCTTGCGGTGAAAGTGACATCAAAGAGCCACTAATGATTCGATAATGCCTTCAGCTGCCACTGCAGAAAAGCCCAACAACTTCTTACACATATATGGAATATATTAATTGATTAGTACCATGAAATTTGATATGAATAATGCCTCTTAATTTTTCTAACAAGGACTGTTCAAAGCTGGATCCAAGTTATTTTTAATAAAATATATTTTCGGTAGTGATAATTATTCATGCTCTTATTCCAAAAAATATTAGTTTAGTTAAGGTTTTTAAATAAAAAACTATGGAGTTATTCACTCAAACATCAATTCACCCAATTATACTTATTCTATTTCTATCTCACTTTGCCGAGGCTTTGATTGCAGAAGCAGAAGCTGACAAAAACATTGTTGGAATCCATGCTGCAATGGGAAGTGCAACTGGCATGAATATCTTCGTTCGCAGTTTCCCTTCATGATGCTTTGATGTCAGGATAGCAGAACAGCATGCTGTTACATTTGCTGCAGGTCTGGCTTGTGAAGGTCTTAAGCCTTTTTGTGCACTTTACTCATCCTTCTTGCAGAGAGCTTATGATCAGGTTTGATAGCAACTTTCTCTACATCTCTTTCATAGTTTATAGCCTTTGAATTTGGATTTGGTGTAGTGTCCTAATTTCAAACAGTTTTTTTTTTTTTTCATCTTTTTAAAATTAAACCCAATATTTTTCTCTTTCAGTTGTGGTATGTGGTGTCAAAGACATTGGCTGAAGATGCTGCCTGGAAATTTGTAAGGTCATAGGGCCTTTCTTGCAACCAGTCCTAAACACAAGTGTTGCTGCAGTTTTAAACTTTGTTAATGGTAATTACTACTATTTACATGTAATTCACCATGCTGTTAATGCCTTTTCTGTTTAAAATACAATATTTAAAGGAGTGTAAGATATGGAAATAGAATTTAAAATACAATATTTAAAGGAGGGTAAGATAAGTGCAATCTGTTTTTACATTCATACTATATGCATTTTAATCGTAACAATTATTGTTGATTTGGATGAGAGTTTGTTTCCTTTTATTTCTAGTTTGATGTTAATCATTGTTGGGCTGGATGAGAGTCTATTTCCTGTTATTTCTGGTTTGGTTGTTGTTTAATCTTCTACTACGTATTTATTTTTAACTCATGTCATTGATTTTTTCCCCAATATGTCCATAGTTGGTTATTGAGTTTTATTTTGTTGTTATTTTAATGAATATTAGCAATTCCTATGTGCTTTAACGAATATTAGCTCAAATAATCCTCAAACCATTTAAGATTGTACAAACTGAAAGAATGATATTTACTCAAATAATCTTCATTGTTGATCAGGTTCTCTCTCTTTACATAATTTTGGTTTATCATCAAAATTTTGATTTTTCTTATTAAACGAGCTAATATTGTTGTGATCTCTCTGAAATTTGATGCAGGAAATGGCAGCGAATTCTTCTAATGGAGATCACCAAACAATACCTAAGCAACCTCATTTGCCATCACCCCTGCATTTGTCCAAATTCTTTCAGGTCAGAACAATATTTGCCTCTTTTTTATTTATCAGTAATTTTCTTGCCACATTGTTGTTCTCATTTATCAATAGAAATTGTGTTAAGAGGAATAACCATTGGTCAGATTTTATTTATTTTATGGTTAAAAAAAAGGTTCATTTTTTTTTTTATATTTGTTGAATGTGATTATCATAATAAATATTTATGACTTTGTTCTTGCAAATTAGTGCAATTTGCTTTTACACAGAACTGAGAACACAACCACTATACATTACAAACTTCATAAGATTGAACCATCAGAGCTTATTACCTTATGATTGTTTGGTTTTTAATTAGTACTATTTGGTATGGAAATAGGAAAGTAGGTAAGGATAATTGTAAGGTTATCAAATGAACTCACTGCTAGGTGCTTTGTAGCTTTTGCAATTTGTGAGGGATTTTTCACATTGTTGCTATACGCATAATCAGGGGAATACTAGCTATATTGCACATAAAATGTGGTTGGTACTTGGTATTTTCAATTAGTAAGGGAAATTTGTGCTAGTATATTTGAAAACCTTGAGGTGTTTTTGCACACCTTGTAAGTGGGATTAATCTAGTTTTAGCTATGCCACTGAGTGTTGTTAGTGAGCTTAGGATGCATGCAACTAGTTAGCTTGACTTTTTGTACCGATCCTTTTAGTTTTTGAGGTAGGAGATAATAGGTTTGTGATAGCCTTCATTCTTCGTAGGGTAATAACACATTACAAGCTGTAGTTAAATTATGCACTCGTATGAAAGACATCTTAACCTAAGAATTAGGATCCATCAAAATATGTTACCAATTGATATGTGAAATCCTATTAGTTGAGCTTTGTACCCTCTATTTGTAGAAATTAATTAATTTAGTATATTGAGAGATGTGGCTTTAGAGGATTGAATCTCTGCCAAGTCATAATCTTTCTTTTGTAATGACTCAATCTTAGTGAGGGTGGAGTGGAAGGATAGTGGTATGACGTTTGATATGGGCATGATCAGGAGCAGATTCAACCTAACCTAAATAGTATGTGATCGCGGTTATGGTCGCGTCATCATGGTTTTTAAGTTTCAATTATCATAAACGATCAACGCTTTGAAGTTTCAACAACAACAAGGTTTTGTCATCATCAAAAACGGGGAGAATGCAAAATACGTATGTTTTTTATGAAGACAAAGACCGAGGAAAGTGATCAAGATTGCAAGCTCAAAAAGAAGTCAACAATCAAGTCAACTATGGTCAATATGCTAGAAGTCCTATAATTTAAGGTACATGATGCAATCTAATATTATTATATTTCAAATGCACTTGAGAACCTTCCATTTTTAGCATATGCATCAAATGAATTTTCAAAGTGTCAAAGTGCATGCACAATGTTTGAAAATCAAGTTTTTGACAAAAATCAAAGTTGTATTCGACTACAGCATCTTGTAGTCGAATACAAACTCAAGTCAGTAGCCGAATACAAATATCAAGTCAGTAGCTAAAACTGCATATCTGTTTTCGACTACAAGATGGTGTAGCCGAATACAAATATCAAGTTAGTAGCTAAAACTGCACTTTTGTATTCGACTACAACATGATGTAGCCGAATACAAAACCAAGTTAGTGGCAAAATTCAATCATATGTATTCAATACAAGGATGTGTATTTGAATACAAGGATATGTATTCGAATACAACTGATCTGAAATGATGTCTAACGAGTATAAATACTTCTTACATTGTCATATCATTGAGAAAGGTTCTCTATTGTATTTGAAATTATATTAGACTGTTATCATTGTACTCAACTTTTATACCCTCTTGATTTCAGTCAAAATCATTGTTGTAAAACCATTCAAATCACTACGCGAAAAAGCGCATTTTACAGTGCATTTTTTGTAAGCCATTTACAGCGCTTTTTCAAAAAAATAAGCGATGTAGTATCTAGCGCTGTAAAAACATACAAAGCACTCTTTAAAATAAAAAAGCATTGTAAAATAGGTGGATATATTGCGCGCTTGTTATACTCGTTTTACAGCGCTTTTTTGAAAAGTGTTGTAAATCCCTTCTACAAACATGCTGCTTGTTATACTCGTTTTACAGCGCTTTTTTAAAAAGCGCTGTAAATCCCTTCTAAAAACACGTTGCTTGTTTTATTAGTTTTATAGCGCTTTTTCACAAAAACGCTGTAATAGGTGCATTTTTATGCACTTATTACACCACTTTTTCAAAAGAGCGCTTTTATGCACCTATTACAACGTTTTTTCAAAAGAGCGATGTAATATGTGCATTCTTATGCACGTAGCTCTTTTTCCAAAAATAAAAACGCCGTAATAGGTGTATTATTATGCACATTTTACAGCACTTTTTTTTAAAAGCACAGTAATAGGTACATTCTTATGCACATTTTTCAGCGCTTTTTAAAAAAAACGCTATAATAGGTGCATTATTATGCACATTTTACAAAAAAAAAACGCTGTAAACTATGCATTCTTATTGTAGTTTTATTAAAAAACGTTGTAAATGGAATTTTTAAATAACGCTTGTTTGAAGTTTTTTAAAGCATTTTTTTAAGAAATCGTTGTCTTTTAATTTTTTCCAAAATCATTTTCATCCAAAATCAGTTCACAATCACTGTTCACAATCATTTACATATTGACACAATCAATTCACAACAACAGAATTATATAATTTGCAGAATTTACAATTAGTTCACAATCACAAAATTATATAACTTGCATAATTTGTAGAATTTACAATTATAATTCACAATAACAGAATTTACATTTACATATTTATATAACTTGCATAATTTACAACAATCAACACAAAATCATTTACATTTACATATTGACACAATCAACATAGAACTATATACATTTACATATTCACAACCTTGCAGCATGCCATTTCCCAGCAAATCAAATAATCTTCATTTCGATCGCATACTGACACCAGTTTTCCTTTATTTCAGTTAGATCTCTTTTAGAGTATGTTGGACTGGAACTGTCAAAGTTCTGTGCAATATAATATTTGAACATAAATAAGTTAGAATCAAATATATACATAGTTTATATATGAAAATCAAAATATAATGAAAATACCGTACCGTTTTTGGAATTATAGTTTGATTCATATCAACAATCTCCTTCATGAATCGCAATATATAGTACCAGCAGTCTAATGTTGTTAGTTTGACAAGGGCACTATAAAATAAAACATGTATGTCAATAAATATTTGTACATTGATTGTAAATGAAATTTTAAAGGCATGTATTTCAAACCTTTATTGGAATCCATGTGATGTTATTTGACTTTTGCTTCGACATTGTAGCACCCCTTTGAGCTCGGAAAACATGTAAAGCATTATCGAATAACTAAATGTGATTATTATAGCATTAACAAACACATTATATATATATATATATATATGTGTGTGTGTGTGTGTGTGTGTAAGAAATAAATGAATATTACTTACGTGTTGAAGATAGTTTTTATATCCGAGTGATTGTTGTAATGGTCGTGCAAGAGATCTAAATAGTATATAACTTCAGATGTCACATTGATTGCAAATAGCACCAAATGTGCCCTACAACAACAAAAATTAGGTTGGCAATTTTGTTTACACAACTAATAAATTAAGATCTCATAAATTAAAAAAGATATAAATAAAGAATATACAATTACCCTGAATTATATGGCGCAAGGAACATCTTATCCTTTTCTTTATTTCCTAATAGGATGTCTACAACATATTTCACGTTTGAGACCAATGTTGCAACTCGCGTTTTCACTCTCCATTTGTATTTCACGTTGGAGCTGATCCGAAAGTTGCTTGTCTTTATTCGTCTTCACCAAGAGTGTCACTTGCTCTGTTAAGACTTTAAGCTTCTCTAATACTTCCTCATTAGATGGATTTTGGCGCTTCTCTTGTGAAAAATAGCTTTTAGGAGTTACGACAAATCATTTCCCCCTCACGTGGCCGGAATATTCGGGAACATTAAACACTTTACCGAGTATGTCCTTGCAACTAGCTTTGTTGTCCTCTTGATTTTCCGAACTTTGTTCGAGATTCTCCTAAAATACACGTAGGATTAAAGAGATAAGTTCAATATCATTTTTAAAATATAATATTAAAAAATATTAAAGTGATAATATACTTACACAAAGTTCTATCACTTTTTGAACATTTTCATTATCAACAACTCCATCTTTATTTACACGAGCCTCCTTCCACAAAATATGACGACCCAATGGTTGATCGGATTGAGTCTATTGTAGCTATTCGTTAAGATCATAAACAAAATATTACTTAAAAACTATAGTTTATAATGTACCACATTATATAAAAGTGATGTTTAATTACTTACAAGTTTTTGCTCTAGACGTGCATATCCCATACGAGATTTTTTGTATCGATGCATCGGATTTTTTGCCCTCTTGCGATTTGCCGTACTTATACTCAATATAAAAAAAATAACAATTGTGTAAAAATTTAAAATACGCTATGAATATGAATCATAAAACACAAATGCTAATAAATTAATCACTTACCACAAACGCATGGTCTGAACGTTTTGCTACAAATACGCTCCATTCGTCATTTGATATATAGTGTTTATATATTTTTGGAGCTTCAACATTCATATTTCCATCACGATCTCTTAGATAGTAGTTTGAGAGATGAGATCTAAAACCCCGATGTATTTTTCCGACAACTCTAAGCACGTAAGTCTTTCTCACCTCGTCAACAATAAAAGCAGTCTGCAAATAAAGATATAGTTATAGTAAAGTATTTCAATTGAAAAAATTATAAGTAACAAAAAAGTGGAGTAAAAAAGCTACTTGTATATCAGTCCACAGTATATCTTTTGCATCTTTCAACGCCTTATCTCTCCAATCGTCAATTGTAATAGGAATATTCTGACAAACAACAACATCAATTTAACTTACAAACATGAAATTGTTGGGGTCAATTGACTGACCACTTTCATTCGATCCCACCTAATATACTCATATAGTAAGTACATGCTTTCAAAAAAGATAAAAAATAAACAGCAAACAAATATAGTATACCTCAAATTTTATGCCATTACTTCTTGCTTTTATGACATTTTGCATGATGGTTGCACCACGTTTAACTCCGTTTTCATAAGTCTTGGTGTTGACAACTTCTTCATTTTGAAAATCTAACTCCTTGTTGGAATCCATTTATCTACAACAAGTTCAACATGCAGTTCAGTATAACTTCAACAAGTTCAACATGCAGTAGTCTAAGTACATAGCAGTATAAGTTCAACATGCATTTTAGTGAAACAAAAAATTAATAAATACAATACCTGAAAAGTGTGAAGAAATACATAGGGTTCAGAGTGTTACGACTTCGTTTAAGAGGGTTAGTAACAAAGAAGAACAGTGCAGACATACGAACGATTCATAGGAGTGTAGGGTTCGCAGAAATACGTAATGAGGGTTAGTAAAAAAGACGGTTCGCAATGAGAAGAAGAATGAAGAGGAGGAGGAAACAAGCGTATGAAGTTTATGTAATGAGGGTTAGTAACAAAGATGGTTGGCAATATGGTTCGTAGGGTTCACAATGAGAAGGAGAATGAAGAGGAAACAAGCGTATGAAGTTTACGTAATGATGAAGAAACTGAAGCGGTTTACTGTTATATATAAAACCCTATTACATCGCTTTTTTTAAAAAGTGCTGTAAAAGACCTCCTTATTTTATTTTTTAAAAGCCTATTACAGCGCTTTTTTAGAAGCCTTTTAAAGCACTTGTGCAAATGCATTGTAAAAGACCTCCTTATTTTATTTTTTTAAAAGCCTTTTATAGCGCTTTTCCACAAAGCGCTTTAAAAGGCTTCTTTGTTTTATTATGTGCAAGCGCTATGTGATTCTTTTACAACGTTTTTCCACAAAGCGTTTTAAAAGGCCTCTTTGTTTATTTATGTGCAAGCACTATGTGACCCTTTTACAACGCATTTCCACAAAGCGCTTTAAAAGGCTTCTTTGTTTTATGCGCTATGTGACCCTTTTAGAGCGCTTTTCCATTAAGCGCTTTAAAAGGCTTCTTTGTTTTATTATGTGCAAGTGCTATGTGACCCTTTTACAGCGCTTATGCAACAAGCGCTTTAAAAGACCTCCTTATTTTATTTTATTAAAAGCTTTTTACAGCGGTTTTCCAAAAAGCGCTTTAAAATACCTCTTTGTTTTATTATGTGCAAGCGCTATGTGACCTCCTTATTTTTTTTAAAGGCATTTTATAGCACTTATTGACAAAAGCGCTGTAAAATTACAAAGTTTATGTTCAGTTCAGTTCAAGTTAAATATGTTAAATTAAAATATAAGTTCAAGAAAAATTCCTAGTACTCAAACAAAGCTTTTTCAAGTTCAATATAAGCAGAAAATCAGTTATGGCTGGTCAAACACTTAAATTACATGAACTTAGTATAAAATCAAGCTAAATATAAGCAGAAAATAAGTATAAGCAGAAAATCAAATACAGTTCAAGCTAAATACTAAAATGCTCAATTCTGGCAGATCAAACAATTAAATTACATGAACTCGGTTCAGATTACATGGCTTATATAAAACAATTAAACACATTAAGACGCCCTTCTTCTTTTCCTAGTGGGATTCACATTTGTTTGTCCTTTAACGATACGAAACGATGGATTAATCCAAATTCCCTCATCATGATCATCTCTAAGCTATAAACCATCATCAGTTGAATCAAATTCATGTGGTTGTGATGTTGGAAAGAAAAGATCATTACCAACATCTTCATCATTATTGTTATCATCATTTATTTTATTGGTCGATAGGACAACGGACCATTTATCATCAGCAGGATCAGTGACATAAAACACTTGTTGAACTTGCGACGCTAAAATAAAAGGCTCATCTTTGTATCCCACCCTATTAAAATCGACAAGCAAGAACCCTGACTCATCAATCCGAACGCCATTATTATTATCGACCCACTTTCAACCAAATATGGGAACACGAAACATTGTGTAGTCTAACTCCCATATGCGCTCGATGACCCCAAAATATGAGAGATTTGCATATATTGGGTTTTTGTCTTTTGCACTTGAGATATGCATCGCTTCAGCTACGAGAGTGACTCCACTATTTTGCATAGTGGTTTGATCATGTTGTTCTTTGGTATAAAATGTGTAGTCGTTAATTACATAACCGGTGTAAGAAAAGACATGTAAACTCGGACCATTTGCTAGCCACCTCAATCTCTATGAAATTGATCTAGGGTTTACATCAAACTTTGACTTTATGTAATTTTTTAACCATGTTATAGAACTTCGAATGTGCTCTCGAGTTATCCCATTTTGATTCTTATTCATGTTTAAACTAGATAACTAATCCAAGTGTATTGCAACATACGGTTGAACCTCATCATCATTGTGCAGAACATACAATTGTGCCTGCTCCCATTCTGTCCTTGATATAGTCATTAGTCTCTTCCCAATTATCCCTTCTCCTGATATTCTTCCCGAATGACGAGACATGGGAAGCCCTATGGATTCAACATTGGACAGATATTCAGTACAAAATTCAACAACTTCTTTGACAATGTACCGTTCAGCAATACAACCTTCTGGTTGACTTCTACTTTTTACGTACCCTTTTAATATTTTCATGTATCGTTCTATCGGATACATCCATCTCATATAAGCTGGCCCAAAAAGTTGTGTCTCCTTAACAAGATGAACAGTAAGGTGAACCATTATATCAAAAAACGAGGGTGGGAAATACATTTCAAGCTCACACAAAGTAACAACAATTTCCCTCTGCAATGTCGGTAATTTATGAGGATCGATCACTTTACTATAAATTTCCCTGAAGAAGAAACATAATTTAGTTATGGCTCATCAAACATTTTCAGATGGAACGTATACCTATTGGTAGGAAATTCTCCATTAGAATATGACAATCATGGGTCTTCAAACCTTTTAACTTGAGGTCTTTCATACAAACTAAATTTTTAGTGTTTGAAGAGTATCCTTCTGGAACTTTAACTTCGTGTAGAAATTTACACAAAACAATTTTTTCCTTTCTAGATAAAGTATGAGCGGTTGGAGGTAGATATGTGCGATTTCCTTTCTTTACGGGACCAATTCATTACTTATTCTCATATCGACCAAGTCCAATCTTGCATTGATGCCATCCTTAGACTTTCCTGGAACATTGAGTAACGTACCAATAACACTATCAAATACATTTTTTTCAATATGCATCACATCGAGGAAATGTCTTATATACAATGACTTCCAATATGGCAATTCAAAGAAAATTGACTTTTTCTTCCACCTAGTTTTGACAAGCTCTCCTGCAAAAGGTTTGCCAAATTTATTGGTCAAACCTTGTACTTTTCAAGTATTTGATATCCAGTCGGTGCTAAAAGAGCTCTATCTTCCTCTGATTTTCCATTGAATGCATTTCTCCACCCATGATACTGATGACTATAAGGTAAAAATCTACGATGTCCAAGAAATACATTCTTCTTACAATGTTTAAACCACGTCCAATTTGTAGACTCTTCACATATAGGACATGCACACTGACCTTTAATGCTATATCCTAATAAATTACCATATGCTGGAAAATCATTAATTGTGCCGAACAACATAGCTCTCAAATTGAAACATTCTTTCTTATACCCATCATAAACTTCCACACCTGTCTCCCACATAATTTTTAAATCTTCAATTAAAGGAGTCAAGTATACGTCGATATAATTCCCCGGTTGTTTGGGTCTAGAAATTAACAGATACAACATCATAAACTTACGCTTCATACATAACCATGGAGGTAGGTTATAAATCAACAAAATCACATGCCACATGTTGTGTGAGATGCTTTGAAGACCATGTGGATTCATTCCATCAGTAGAAAGTGCAAGTCATAGATTTCTTGACTCTATCCCGAATTCAGGATACTTGTGATCAATTTTTGCCCATTGTGGAGAATTTGAAGGGTGTCGAAACTGTCCATCTCTAATTCTTTCATCTGCAAAATATCTTTTAAGAGTGTTAATAATTTTGTGAAGCTTTTATCAGACCATCCATTACTCTCTTTTAAGTTGTACAACTTTAATATCGCCGACAATCTTGTGAATTTAGTACAACCATTATATAATGGTTTCTCTACATCACTCAACAAGCTCTCAAACATTTTAGGACAATCCCGAAGATCTTGTTCAACTGCTTTTGCAATCTCCTCAACTTGGTCCGGCTCATATGTATTTGTGTCGAAATCAGTTGAAGCATATGTCGAACCATTCTAAAAATTAATGTTTCCATTTTTTTTCTCACCATGTCTTATCCAACATGTATAGCTTTGATCAATTCCATGCTATACTAAATGTCCTTCCAATTCATCTGCTCTAACGCGTTTTCCAAAACAATATTTTAAACAAGGACAAACGACTCTATTTGTATCTTTTGCATTCTTCACTGCAAACTCAACAAACTCCTTCACTCCATTTTCATACTCTTTTGACATCGATTGGCAGCGCTATAGTAGGGTCATATAGGGTCACATAGCGCTTGCACATAATGTTTACAACTCTTTTACAACGCTTTTTAGAAAAGCGTTGTAAATTGAAGCGCTCTCACATAGCTTTTACAACGCTTTTTGGGCGCTTTAAACACAAGCGCTGTAAAATGTAGCGCTCCCACCTTATGTCACATAGCTTTTAAAGCGCTTTTTGTAAAAGCGTTGTAAATTACATGCGCTTTCATATAATTAAATGACCTACTAGAGCGCTTTTTATAAAGCGTTGTAATAGGCTTGCGCTTTCACATAATTAAAGGACCTATTATAGCGCTTTTTATACAAGCGCTATAAAATCATTCACTTTAAATAAAAATCATTCACTTTAAATAAATAAACACAAATTTAAAACAAATTTAATACGTTGTCCTAACCTTACGAACCCTCATCTCCTCTACTATGCGAACCCTCTTTTCCTCTACTGTGCACCCATCTACTACTTCTCCTTTAAAATAAATTGGATACGTTGTCTTAGGTACTGTATTTATTAATTTTTTGTTGTCACTAAAACTGATAAATTGTTATATAATAAATCATATAAAATCTATTCTTTTTTGAAATTTTTTGATCTATTCTGTTTTGAAATCAGACTTGGACATTGGTTTCCATTTTCCAATATTAGATATATATGTGTACTATAGATTGGTATAATGTTATCAGTAGCTTATTATTTGTATAACTGCATTTATATAGGTTATATAAAATGAACTGGAAATGGTGTGACAGAAGAATGAAATTTTTTATTAAAAGGAATTTTAATGTAGTAAAACTAACAATGAAAAAGGTTTTAAGATAGATAAAATGCAAATGGAACGCAATAAATTGTGGAGCAATAGAGGTGTGAACTTGAGAAAATCCAATAACACTAATTTTACGATGCACATTTTATGAAAATCAAGTCATTTTAATGCAAGAAATTGGTGCAAGGTTTTCAAAAATTGTAGTAACGTAAATGAAAGTAAAATGAAAAGAATTGAAGATAGTAAAATGAAAAGAATTGAAGAACAATGGAAGTAAATAAAGTGCAAAAAAGTAAACAATGAAAAGAAAAACGACAAGAAATTAAAGTGTTGGAAACATAAACAAAGAAAAGAAAAATTGCAAAAGATAAATCGCAAGAAATGAAAATGGCATCATGAGAATTTATGGAGAATCGTTAATTGTTTTAGTATAATTGTGATTTCTAAAATGGTTAAGTATCCCCTAGAACAAATCCTTTGACATATAATTTTTTATAGAAAAATAAACCTAACGGCTAGTCAGTGGTGTATACTTAACTCACGTTACCAATCTAATAACTACTATTGTTTGATGTAACTTACGGTATTGTCTGAGTTATGAGCTTCAACAGATGTTTTGAATCTTAACTTTTGATGATGACTTGGTTTTCTTTGTCAACAAGAGTCTTTCCTAAAACTTTACTAAGTCCATAGACCTTGACCTTCACTTTTGTGCTTGTTTTACCTATTGAGTTTTTTTCTTCTTGAACACGATCTCTTAGTCTCCTTATAACCACTATCTATCATGCCTTGACTTTCAGAGAACACCATCGTCAAATATTTTGCACTTTTGTTTTACAAATTATACGCTCTTTGTTTCGACGTTATTTCTCTCATCAATCAACACCAATAGCTTTGTCTTCATCATTGTCTCACTTGAATTCATTGATATTCATCAATGACTCACATTTAACGAAAAAATAAATTTGGAAAACCCTAATTCAATGTCTCCCTCTGCTTTCTCAGGTCCATTCTTTAGCCCTTTTATTGTTCCAAAAGAATTTGAGTGAAATATCCCAACTTCTAATAAAAAATGTCATTTTGGCTTCTCACTTAAGGTATCACACTACTTGTAACACCCCAAATTTTATAATACACTATTTTCTTAATTAAATATTATTTAGATAAATAATTTGATGTTATATTTGCTTATTTTGTAATTTCAAATATTCTCTAATGATGATAGTATTTTAATGTGAGTGTTTGAAAAAAAATAAGTATAATTATTGTGATTATTTTGAATATGAGAATCTTAACTATTTTAGTAATTAAATTTTGTTGAGAAAAAGTGTTAAAAAATTAGTTTTGGTAATTGTTGTTTTTATTTAAAAAAAAAAAAAGACTAAAATGTGTTTTATGAATTAGGCACATGTCTAAGACTAAAACCTAATTAATAATAATAATAATAATAATAATAATAATAATAATAATAATAATACTAATAATAATAATAATAATAATAATAATAATAATAATAATAATAATAATAATAATAATAATAATAAAAGGAAGAAAAAAAAAAAGAGAACAAGCTTCTTCTTCCTAGCCGCCAATGGCCACCGTTTCTCCTCTTTCTTCTTTCGTCGATCACAATCATTACAGTGGATGTCTTACAAAACTAAGACCACATTCGTGATCGTTGTGATCTCCTATTTCATTCCCAACTTGAATCGCAAATTGAAACGTCTTATTCCTCTTTGTCAAAAATCACACCTCCACCTTTTGATCAAGATTCCAGACAGGACGACTATCACCAACGAAAACCGAGACTATATTTGGACTTCATGAAACACCCTCTTCCAATACCTATGCTTGAAATCACTAACCGTTATACTTCAAAAAATGGGTTTTCACCCTCGTCTAGGCTGTCTTATCGAATTATGGCCAGCTCGTTCATCGTTCTGAAAAACTAACAGCATTTTTGGATTTCTCTCGTCGAAACATTCAAGAAGCACTACTCATTTGCGTGTTTCGGTGAAGTTGACGTCGGACCCTATCGGTGCTCCAACACGTCGGTGAGACCTTTTCTAATAACTTGTTTCACTTCATTTTGAATATGTTTCTTCGCCTAATACTCTTATAATTATGTAATGCTGATTTTTATGCCTCGCGTAAATTATCAATCCTGTTTCATTGATTCTGCAAATTCGTCGATGCTTTTGGACTTGTTCGTTGCGCGTTATCGACATCTCATGCTTGCTGAAAATTATTTTGGTCCTTATATCTTATGAAAATGTGATATTGAAGTAAGGGGTGAGAGAGCGTTGAACTCATCAGTATAATATATTGTGAGATGAACGGGAAAACCGTATTTCCCAACGATTCATCTGGGACTCGCTACGTACGGCAGTAGCCCTTTGAGTGATAAATTAATTAATGTGAAAATATAAAAATTGTGAGATTAAAATGTGGAATAGAAATATTTATAAGGTTTTGATTGATTTAATTTCGTTAAATGCATAGTATTTGATATTATTGTGATATTTGATTTCAAATGTATTTGGTGCATGTGTTTGATTAGACAAATTTATGTGATGTGATAATAACATATGGATGCATGGTATGATAAATGTATGCGTGATGATGATGATGATTTTTGATCGATGATAATGATGTTATAAAATTGTGATGAGAATATTGAAGTACCCCATAATTGATGAAATAGTGATGATTTATAAAGATGATGCTCTTAACGGAGTAGTCTAATCTAATGAGGGAAGAAAATAAATATTGAGAATTTGTGAAGTGGAGATTATTTGTCATCATATAGGTAGGGTCTGACAAGCCTAGTGATTCCGGGGAAGTACAACTGAATGAGCCTGATCGTGGCGGTCTACTGTTGAGCCTTAAGGCAAGATTGTTAGACCTTGGAGGTATTCGGGTGGAGAATTCCTAGGTGACTTAGAGGTAGCACTCCAAATATCGGGAGCTACCATGCAACACACGTTTACCTCAACTGTCATGTATATGTGTCTCGGGTTGAGTTGAGGGGATCTATGAGGGCAGGGCCAATTTGAATTGTCCGTCCACTAGGATGGTGGCATAGTATCAAGCCTCCTAACCAAGTAATTTAGAGTTAGAATGGTACCACATTGTGAAGTAGAGTATAAGCTCATGCATAACATTGCATTTCCTTGTGATTGTTTTATTGTGATTGATGTATTTCAAAAGTGATAATAATTTCTCTGTGACGATTTGATGTTATAGTGAAAGGTATTGATTTTCCTTGAGTGATTTTGACTTTTAATGTGATATTTTTCTTCAGCGATGCTTGTGTAATGATACGGTTTTATTATGATTATTTGCGTGTTATTCTTACTTGTATGATACTATCAACATGATTTCGAAATTCACCTCCTTCGTTGTTTGTGTTTGACTGGTTTGGCCGTACGTTTGCGAAATCACAGTTATTTCAGGTTAATGAGTCTTGAAGTTCAAATTTGGGAGGAACTCTGCTCTGATAGGTGATACCGAAAATTAAAAGCTTTACTGTGTATTTTACTTTTTTAATTACCAAAGACTCTTTATATGATAATCTAAGTATTAGTAAGTTTTTGGAATTAAATTAAGAAATTATAGTCAAATCAAGTTCATTTAGATTAAAATATTTTAATTGAGTAATAAAGTTTGAATTGTTGTAGGTGTATTTTGAGAAACGTGATATCTATATTAGTTACAAAAGTTTTTATTTCTTTCTAAACAAATTTTCTTTATTCGCTGCGAATTTTGCTCTAAAAAAATCTAGTACAAATTATTATATAGGTAATTTTGGGGTTAGGGTGTCACACTACTCCCTATAGAAAAGACAACCAATCCTTCATGTCACCTCAGCTAACTCTATCCAAAGGTTGTTTGGAGTGGTTGAATAGGGTTGAACAATCCACAAACTTTTTTGGAAATAGTTAGAATATTTTTACCTAATCCAAGTACATAGAGACTTTACTTTAAAAAAATAAAGTTGTGTGTTGAAGAGGAGTGACATTAGAGAAGAAGACGAAACATAATAACTCTACATGGAGAAGAAAGTTATACATCAAATAAGAAAGAGAAAAATGATATAAGAGAAAAGCAAAATAACAGTGTTGAAAATAATTTATTTTCTAATATAGAAAAAAAAACATAAGTAGGACATGACCGATTAATTTTAACACAAAAAATTAGTTTTTAATTCAGACAAGTAAAAAGTGATTCATTATTTTTTAAAACCTGTCAACTAGAATGCAACATCATTGGGTTTCAATTCTCCACCAAATTACAAGGTGTGAGAGTATTGACCAAATATGTTTATTGTATTCCCTTCATAATCAACGGTACAAGAAAGAGAGCAGTATCATTATGGAAAAATAAGAACAAGTACTTTAAGGTAGTCGTTAAAACATTAAAATTAAAATTAAAAATATAAAAATTTCTTTTTTAATTCCTTACTAAAATCCATCTTATAATTAGGACAGTTGCTTAAAATCGAATTGTAATGTTTGAAGATACTACCTACTTATGAGTGATCAATATTCTCTTTATATAAACTAGAATATACCCGCCCTTTGCGCGGTAATTTGTACCATTTGGCTGACATTTGATGGCCTATGGACATAAAATATTAACCATGATTCAAAAGATAAATTATATAATTGGTAATCGTAAATTCTATTTTTATTAAAGTATATAAGTTATGTAGGAATAATGCTCACGGTAATATATGCATTGATAACTAATAAGAGAAACAAAACACAATTTATTTTATTAGATTGAGTAATTGTTATTTGTTATGGTAAATATATGTGACGACACAATACTATACAAAAGTTGTATATTGATTATTTTTAATGTCTAAATAAATATTTAAAAGTATTTGAACATTTTATCAACTATATTGCTAACATTTATTGAAATATTGTGTATTAATATTTACTTATTTAATTTGGTTTACACCAGATTTCATGATTTCTACTTTTTATACACGTCAACGTATTATTTTATCAAAATACTAAGATTTTACGATTTTGTCCTTAGAAAAAATGTTTTGAGTTGAAGTGTACATATATTATTTATAAATTACAATTTTTGGTATATCGAAATAGGTTTCATATAATGCAAACAATGTTTAAAAAGTATTTGTTTGAGATGATTTTTTTCTAGTAATGAAACAATTTACTATTTTGTAAAAAAATAAAATAATTTACTTCTTGAAAAAAGTTAAAAATATATTTTAGTATATAACCATACATAACAATATCAATATTTCAGAAAATATATAAATTTTTCTCTTAGTCTATATCAGTAATGGTATAATAAAAAAAATAGAAAAATAAATTGTTGGCCTAATTCTAAATTATATCTCTCTATTTGATTTAAATATTAATTTTAGTTATCTCATAAGTGACATGTGATAGATTTTGTAGATATTATAGATTTCATTAAAAGATTTTTTTTTCAGTAATGATACTATGTAATATTCAATGTCAATATATTTATGAAGGAAAAACCGTTATCAATAATAATGGAGGAGCAACGAGTGTCGAATAATTGATATCTATTGTATTGTAATTTGTAACTTATGGCATATGAATAGTTTCACAAAATATTATATGAAAAAAATGTAATAAAATTTGTGCTAAAAATAAATTGCAATAAGAAAGAGGAAGAGTGTTTTTTAGATGTGCCACATCATTTTTTTTGACGTGGCAATATTTGAATGAGGTGGCACAATATTTTGAATTGTAGAAATCTATTTTAATATACATAAATAATTTTTTTCTAGTAATGAAACAATTTACTATTTTGTACAAAAAAAAATTTTACTACTTGAAAAGAAGTTAAGAATATATTTTAGTATATAACCATACATAAAAATATCAATATTTCAGAAAATATATAAATTTTTCTCTACGTCTATATCAGTAATGGTATAATAAGAAAAAATAGAAAAACAAATTGTTGACCTAATTCTAAATTATATCTCTCTATTTTATTTAAATATTAATTTTAGTTATCTCATAAGTGACATGTGATATATTTTGTAGATATTATAGATTTCATTAAAAGATATTTTTTTTCCACTAATGATACTATGTA
>JBBPBP010000002.1:39473174-39495183 GCA_037974735.1 Cicer chorassanicum | reverse complement strand
ATTGATGTAGTGTTGATGAATTAGAAGTAAAAGCTATAAAATTACTATTAATCTGATATTGATGACTTTAAGTGAATGTGATAAAATCTCATGTAGTGTAATTTATGGTATGATTTTTTCTATAACAACATCACAAGTTATATACATTAAAGAGATATGTAATATAAAAATGTCATTTCATGAGAAGTAAGCACAAAAGAATTAGAGGTATGATAAGTTTCTAAAGAACTAAATTTATGTTGTAACTTTCTCTTTTTATGTTACCTCACTATTTTAACTTGTATGAAATAACAATGAGCATATATGTTATATGACCAAACAAAAAAACCAACCAGAAGTTCAAAAGATAACCCATTTGTAAATTTTAGAAAAACAAATTATCAGCTGCAAATGTTCCAATAAAAATTTAAGTCCTTGTTGGACAATGTCTCATTGCAAATGAGTCTTATTCATACATGAAGCGTGGTATATTTGTCGGTTCTAAAGATAAAAATTCTCGAATAAAGAAAAAAACTTAAAAGCAAGATGACCCAAATGATTATATGAATATTTTAAAAGAGTAATTTGACATAATTGATTTTTTAGTCATAGAAAAACTGATCAGGTACCTAAAATTTGTGAAAATATAGAGATCTCAATAAATTATGTATAAATCTAATATGATGGGACCGAAAGAAATAACGTTGACAATATTTTTGCATTATAATTTAGCGCTATATGCAATGAATAATAATGAAGATTGTGAATTAAATTCTATTAAAGATTATAGAAGCAATAGAAGTACAATTAAGTTCATTTTGCCAAAAGACAGGTTTTTGGACTTGAAGTCTGCACATCTGAAGATGTGAAGTTAATCAAATATGAATGTTTTTCATTTGAAAAGAAAATGAGAATGATGAAATACATATATTCAAGTTTAATGAGAAAAGTCTACCATTGATTTTAAAGAGACATATCCACCTAAAGTGAATTCAAGAACTTTTTCATATTTGATTAAGTTTAGTAGCCATGAAAGAATCAATTTATATGAAAGACTTGTCGAATTTGTGTGGCTCACTTGATAGTGGTGATTATATGAAACTCCTTAAATGATTTAATTTTTGTGAGATATACAATTCAAACTATTGAAGAGATGACTTAATCAAAACGAATAAGTTTTTGAATGTGCTCAAACAATCTAGATGCACATTGTGTAATATTCTTGTGTGAAGATTTTCCAAATGCGGAATATGGAAATGGTATCATTTCAAATAGTTTGAGATAAAATATATATCAAGCAAAGATAAAGATTTGCTTGAGATTACAAAATAAGTATTTGAAGAATATTTTTGTGAATTATGAAGCTCATATAGTAAGAGCTCTAATATGGTTCTACATGGACAAGTCAAATTAATTGTGCACTCTGATTGATGTAAGGTCACCAGTTGTGAACAGATATCTTTTTAGAACTCGAGAAAATAATGATTACTATGTGATCCCAAAGCACCATATATTAGTACAATCAAATGCTAATAAATCTGGTTAATTATTAAGTTGTTGTGAAATATTATTTGTTGTTAATTTATTAGATAGGCGAACTTCATTGGAACATGATCAAATATATATTTTGTTACCTTAGAGATGCATGTTATTGTTTGATCATCATAATGGTATATATCATTTACATGTGAAAATATAATTATTTCATGGAAATATGTGTAACAAACCACAACAACAATATCATCAAATGATGAGAAAATTTTAGCTAGGGAGGGCAATAAAATCCGAACCCACGGGTATCCACCTAAACCCGTCTTTATTTGGGCGGGAAAATCCGATTTGATTGGGTACGAGTGCAAGTTTTCTCCAAAATTAAAGCTCGGGGGGAGGCGGGTTTGATGGTATTGATATTCACCCCGCACCCGCACCTGAACCCGCTCTGCTAGTAATATTATTTTTATTTTAAAATTTTATATACATGTACATATTCAATATATTTAATATTTTTTAAATATTAAAAGCTATAGCCTTCTCTATAGAAAATATAATTTTAATATATTTTTTTTTAATTTAATTATTGTATAATAATAATAATTTTATTATATTAATTATAATTAATAAGATTTTTAAATTTATTATTTTATATATATGAATGGGGGCGGGTGCGGACAGGGAAACCTGAACTCCGTCGCGCGTTAAATTTCACATGTGATAAGAAACGGGTGCGGGTTTCCCCGACTAATTGGGTGCGGGGGTGGAGGAGTCAAAATCCGCCCTCGCCCCGTCCCGTTGTCATGCCTATTTACAGCTACATGGGGCAAGTCAAGAAGGTGTTTTGGATGAGGCATGTGATTCAACACATGCAAGACACTTATGGTTTGTGTTCCATAAATATGACTACAACACTTTCTTATGAGAATAATATTGCATGCACGCTTAGTAAGACAATGACACATTAAAGAAAATAGAACAAGACATATTCAAGCAAAATATGTAATCGTTGGTGATTTTCAACTAAGTGGTGATACTGACATCAATAAAGTGTTTCTAACAACTATAACAAAAATTCGATCTTTGTCTACACGAGGGGGATAAATAAATATATTATGCACTCTTTTTTTCTTCACCATGATTTATTATTTTTCTAACAATTTATCTCTTAAAAAAATTCAACCACATACTTAACATTCTTTGGGATAATTAAGAAACTCACAGTAAAAATATTTTTTTTCTTCGGCGTAATCGTTTGAATCAAAGAGAATTATTAGATGAGAGTTATTAGTCGATTTCTTAACTAACTTTTAATTTGAACTAATATTTTTGTAAAATAATTAAGAAAAAATTGTATAACTTTAAAAAAAATGATAACTTGTAAATTCAATCAAACTTTTAATAACTTGTAAATTTAATCAAACTTATAAAGATAAATTTGGAAGAGTTTGTTATTGATAGTGGATAAAAAATTGCATGGTCTAACCTGTCCTCACTAGAAGCTGAGCAAAAGATAATCTTGTAATGTTTAGCAGAACAAGTAAATATATTTGTCCCATTCTCGTAACGGTAGCTATGAGCTTGAGGACACGCTGTCTTGAATGTTTGAGAGTAAGCACTTGGATCGCAAGTCTCTTGAGTTGAAAAATTACTTGTGGAGCAAACTCCCCGACACGCCACCACAGTTTCGTTTTGCATCACCTTAAGCTCTGTTGGACACATAGTCTTATTCATAATACAACCTGTAAAGGAAAGGGCTTCAATTAGTTTGTTACAATTAAATAATAATTTAATTAGGTTATTAGAGTTAGTTAATTTCTCTATGTACAGAGACTTCAATGTATTTATTTTTTTATCTTAATATTATCAATATAAATTTTAAGAAATTATTTTAGTAAAAAAAAATAAAATAAAAAATAAACTATCAAGATTTTAAAATTGTAAGCGTCAATTAATTTGAAATTTCAATATGACAACCTAACCTGTGCTACTGCAGTTCAGATTCTGGCCAGAATCATCCATAGGAGTTACGACTATGGGGATGTTGAAACCTTCGAGCACATTAACGTTGTAAAAATCAACACCATTTTTGCCTAACTGAAATTCTGCTAGTGTGGCCGGCGGCACACCCGGCTTTCCATCGCATGCCATCTTCCCCGTACCGCAATCGCCGGTAACACATGAGAAGTAGTTTGTGAGGGGATCCGTTTTGCACAAAGTTCGACCCCAGAAATTGCCACTCCAAACGCCAGAAACATTGCCATTGAACGTGTCACCTGGTTTTAAACCGTATCCATATGTGTCGATATTTGTGTTTCCACTTGTAGCCAGTGAAGCTGGCCACACACTATATTTGCATTTGTTAACTAGAATGAATCGTACTTCGGAGTATGCCTCTGCAAATTAATAGTATTTAACGTGTTATACGAAGAATCAAATCGCACAACATTAAATTAACTATGTTTAAAAATATAGTTAATTCAATTGATTAAATAATTTATTTAAATTTATGAAAATGTTGTGGTTAATTTAATTATGAGTAATCATAATTTTTAACATAATTTAAATTAATCATATACTTAACTGAAATAACTATATTTTTGTATATAATTAATTAAGGTATGCAGTTATACCATAAAGTTGATGTGTATAAAATGTTTTTTTTAATCCAAAATAGAGTTTAATGGATAACCAAAATCATTGTAAATTAATTTTATATTGACATCTAATAACTATTTCATAATAGTTAATATATCATTTTCTTATAAAAATATCGGATAGTTGTAGAATTTGTTAAATTTTCAATTTTTTATTTATAATAATCTCAAAATAAAATAAAATTTTACAAATGCTTTTTAATTATAATAAACTGTATCATGAACCATCAAGAGTGACATGACACACTAAAAAAATATATTTCAACAATAACCTCACTTGTATTGTTAGAGGTAGCTTTTTAACAACCATTTCTCATTCATGATGAATTTATGAGATATTTTGTCCTGATATATAGCAATCTTTTTTATTTTGATTAAAGTTATTATTATTATTATTTTTTTTTAAATTTTAAAAGAGATATAACTTTTTTTTATATTGTCCAATCTAACAATATCGATATTTTTCAGCTAAATTAGGGTTTAAAGACAACTCACTATATTTTTTAATTTAACAATGACTGATCCATAAAAAAACTGATAAAAATTCACTTATGCACGTATATTATACTTTTACTAAGCTTGTACATCCTTTATTTTAAACACCGTACATCAAAAGATATAATTTAACACTCAACTTAAAAATAAATGGGTGGAGAAACATTAATAGAACAACACCATCTTCCATCAATAGATAATATCTTGAGCAAAAAATATCAATAAATAATTTCCAAATAATAATTAATCAGTAAAATAATTCTTTAGAACAATGAATATAAAGAATGATATTTTTAAGTGGAGTCAACTTTAAATTGTTTGAAGTTAAACATATTATATTATTTTGGTTGTTATTATTGCTTTTTATGGTATATTAAAACATAAAAAATAACAAATATAATGTCCATTCTCGATTATATATTTGTTATTATCAGTCCAGCCTCAATTAAATCTCGTTTACACTTATGAATCTTAAATCTTTATCTACATTGATTTAATGTCCAATCGATTTCAATTACCTTGATTATATGTGTGATACAATAGGATAAAATGGACAAGAAACCTTTTAACAATTTTCTTTCCGCAACGGTATATTTTATATTTAGTGAATTGATAATGAGATACGATAAAGAGATTGATTTAATTCAAAAATAAACGAATAACTTAAACTCAACTTAAACCTGAAATTAAAAATTAAAAAGTTCAAAATTTAAATTGATAAGTCATAACTAAAATAGATTTTAATTTTTAAAAATTTTAGAACATAAAACTCGAACAACCAAATAGATCCAAATGTTTGTAAATAATCATTACCTGGTACCGATAGATAGAGGGTTAATAAGAATAATGAAAATAATGCTATTGGGCCTGGCCAAACCATATGGAAACTTATGTACATTATTGAAGAGAGAACTAATCAATATCAGTGAAATGAAAATGAAAAGAGTGATTTTATAGGAGAAGAAATAATGGGGGGCTAGGAAATAGGACTATGAAGACATGGTGTTTTCATTCTATTATGTGGATTTATTTATAGTACTATGTGTGCCCATTTAGCAGTCTGGTTTACCAATTACATCAGCCGGCCCGAGCCCAATTGTTTAACTCCTTTTATTTCATTTTAGTCTACTACAAAGTAGGAAATTTTCATATCCAAATCTTTTTTATATTCATCTAGTCAAAATTGTCTCTTAGAAAACAAAATTAGACGTCTCATTTTACCAAAAGTTGACAAGCTATGAAAAATAAATATAAAACTAGCTATGTGTTGTTTAAATTTAAATAATCCAATATGCTTTTCGTTAATAAATTTAAAACTAGCTATGAAAACGTCTATTTCTGTATTTCAAAAGCTAAGTTTGACAAGATAATTATAGACTCATTCATTGAAGATACACAAAATATCCACAATGAATAGAGTACTGCATGATAAATACAGGTATGAGTATAGATAATCATCTATAACAATAAACGGATATGAGTGCAACATCTTAATACAAAGTTTGGCTTGCATATTATTTTTATTTATATTATATATATATATATATATATATATATATATATATATATATATATATATATATATATATATATATATGGTGTTTTGCCTTGCATCCGATTAACTTTTGTTGTGATTTTATATTGTATTTTAGATTGGTAGTCTAAATAATAGTAGTCATGACAAAATTTATATATTTTTATTGACATCTTTGTGTTTAATCTAAAAATTAATTTTCTTTTTTGTTTTATTTCTATTAATATCACTAAATCAAAAAAATATTTACATGATTTAATATAGTTTTGGATATTTAAATATAATATTTTCATGATTTAAAATTAAATAATGTTGAATATTTTTTTAATGATGTTAAAATGATATGATATTTTGTTATTTAACAATTTATTTTAGTTTGAATGCAAATAATGAGTACATGTATGAGTGTATAGGTATCTAGAGAGTAGAAGTACGAAGATTAAGATTGATATTCGTGCATATATACAAATATTTTTTCTTTCAAATTTCAGTACAGAGACGAATATTATAGTACTTTAAAACCTAGACGCTATCCAGTGTCATCCATACAAATAATTATAAAATGAAATATGAACAATTAGATAAGTAAAATAATGGAAACATGAGAATGACTCTTGACTATCAAATTGATACATGTGGAGTCTTGTTATAAGGTCCGTTCTTGACTCTTTTTATTATTATTATTATTATTATTATTATTATTATTATTATTATTATTATTATTATTATTATTATTATTATTATTATTATTATTTATTTAATGATTATGTTAATTTAGAATTGGAGAGATACTCAAGGAAGGAATTTCCATTGAGCACTTAATTTTTTTAAAAGAAAAAACAAGGTTGATTTGATTATTTTTCGGAAACCAAGTTGTAGTGGTATAATTGCTCGGGGTTTAAAAATCATTATTAGTCCAAAAGAGAAAAAATTGAGGGCCTTAAATGTTTTTGTGTAAATGTGTTTAGTGTGTTAACTGGATTAACGATTGTAACTTAATGGAGGTTCACATTGTGGTGCGAAAGGGCCAAAATGGGATATTCATGTCAGAGTTTTCAAAAAGATAGATCGTGTTATGTATAATTATTACCATGAGGATTTTGTAAAAGTTCTTCCTATATTGCAATCTGATCACCATCCTCTCATGATTCTAATCGAAGAAGTGCACAATAGTAGTGGTATATGTCTTTTCATGTGTTAAGCTTCTTGACTCAGTCACTCTGATTTTCGCAAGATTCTTATTGACAACTGGAGTGGTGACACTAATTTATTATACAATCTCTCCAACCTCACCCCATTTGAAGAATGGGAACAAAGACACATTTGATAATTTTTTCAAGATGAAGAAAAAATTGTTTAATAAATCAAATGAAATTCAAAATAGCCCCCATTATGGCTATATTGTTTTCTTGGATAATCTGGAAAAGATCTTCAAGAATAATTTGCAACTACTTTATGCAAAGAAGAGTGTTTGGGGGTACCATAAGTCGAGAAGCAAGTGGATTGTGGATGGTGACCATAATACTAAGTACTATCCTTCTAAAACCATCGTCAGGAGAAGAAAAAAACAAAAAAAATAATATTATGGCTTTTTATGACATTATGAGTGTTAATAATGATTTTAAGTTTGATAGGAATATATGAGAACATCAACAAAAAGATGTTTAAATGTGAGGTCTTGACAAGTTAAAAAAATAAGATTCGATACTCAAATTAATATTTCAAGGATGTAGCGAATTTGATGTTCAAAGTTTCATTACACTTTTGTGAGTGAACTATTATTTCAAATTGAGTGTCCAAATATAGAATGCAATACATCGCTTATCAAAAAAACGATGTTGTATCCTCCGTTATTTTTAAAAAATTAAACAACAGCGCTTGTATTTAATAAGCGCTGTAAAAGACGCGCTATAAAATGTCATTTTTGGCATAGTGAATTATTGTGTAAATTGAGGAAAGTGGTGTACTTTCTTCAAACATTGTGAACTAGGATAGTGGTGTGCTATCTTAGGGTGATTGTTAGAAGTTTGTAATAGAAGTCTTAGAGTTAGACTTGTACTTATTCTAACAATAGTGGAAAATCTCTTGTGGTGTGCAAGAGGACTGAATGTACCCTTGGTTGTAAAGGGAACCATGATAAATTACTGTGTTCTTTATTTTTCTGCCATCTACATTTTTCCATACACTAATCCTAATCAGAAAAATAATCCACTAAGTCTCTAAAAATCAGAAAATTTCTAAACACCTAATTCACCCCCTCCCCCTCTTAGGTGCGCCTCTGTACTAACAATTGGCATCAGAGTAGGTTCTGGTAAATTGCTCCTCGATCCTTATTCATGGCTTCCGCACAACCAATTTTTAGAGATGGTGGTAGTAGTAATAAACCACCTTGTCTTGTTGGAGAACACTATGACTTCTGGAAGATACGCATGTAGGCATATCTTGAGGCACAAGGAGATGATATTTGGGATGCAGTAGAAAATGACCCCTATGTCCCAAAAACAGTCATCGACAATAAAGAGGAAATAAAGATATAAAAGCCTTATGGACAAATGATGACAAAAGGAAAGTGGTGTTTGACAAAAAGGCCAAAAACATGTTACAATCAACACTTGGAATGGATGAATTCTTCCGCGTGTCTCATTGCAAAACTGCAAAAGAAATTTGGGACACTCTTGAAGTAACTCATGAAGGAACTGTTGAGGTAAAACGTTCTAAAGTTAATACATTATCTCAAGAATATAAATTGTTTCGAATGCAACTCGGAGTATCTATACTGGACTTGCAGAAAAGATTTTCTCATTTGACCAACCACTTGACGGCGCTTGGCAAGATCTTCACTAATGATGAATTGAACCTTAAAGTTCTAAGATCATTAACAAGGGCATGACAACCTAAAGTAACGACAATTTCTGAAAAGAAAAGCCTATCAAAGATGTCTCTTTCTGCACTTTTCGAAAAACTTCAAGAACATGAAATTGAACTTGGAAGGCTAGAAAAGAATGAAATTCAAGAAAAGAAGCCAAAGAACATTTCCTTAAAAGCAGAGTCAAAAGAGCAAATCGATGATGAGAATTCAGATGGAGATGAGAACATCACCTTCCTAGTAAAGAAATTTGGTAAATTCTTTCAAAACGACAAAACTTTTAAGAAAAGGAAAACTTTCAGAAGAAGGATGTCTCCACTACAAATCAAAACTTCATTTTTTTTAGTATGGCAAGCAAAGACACATAAAAGCAGAGTGTCGAAACATTGTCAAGAAAAGTGCTCTCAAGAAGAAAGAATTCAAAAAGGCCTATATAGCATGGGAGGACAATGAAGCGAGTTCATCCTCGGATTCGGAAAGTGACAAATGTGCAAATGTCGCCTTAATGGCATCACACCAATCCGACGAAGAAGAAGATGTTAGTAACAAAGATTCTTCTCATAATAATGATGATAATAATGAAATACTAATTGAGTATAATGATGCTCAAGAAACAATAAAAGAATTACTTATGGAATGTAAAATTCTGTGCAGAATAGTGTCAACTCAAAAGAAACAAATTTAATCTCTTAACGAGAAAATTAACACAATGGAATAAGACTTTGAAAAATTAAAATAGAATTCTACATGTAATAAGTGTGATTCTCTCTCTTTTAGAATTGTCCAACTAAATAGAGTCATTGAAAGATATGAAAAGGGACAAGTTGGATTGGAGAACATTCTTAACATGCAAAGATATTCCAATGACAAGAGTGGCCTTGGTTATTCAAAATTTGATAAACCAAGTATTAATAAAACTATCTTTGTTAAGGCAAGTGACCAATCCAACAAAGAGAAAGTTATAGTTATGCAAAATGATCATCATTATTCTAAGAAGAATGTTGTTCAAAAGAAACCTCTTATGCCTAAATATAGAAGTAAATCTATTCCTACATGTTTCTATTGTGGTCTAAATTGCCTAACACCTAATGCTTGTCATTTTAGGAATTTTGGTGTTCCAAATGGGCATTATGTGTGGGTCAAGAAAGGTACTAATACTCAAGGACCCAAAGCACTTTGGGTACCTAACAAATCATGATCTTGTTTTGTAGGAATGCATATAAAGTACCTCTAATATGTGGTACTTGGATAGCGTATGTTTAAAACACATGACCGGTGACAAAACAAAATTTTCAGCACTTACTCTTGAATCAAAAGGCTATGTGATCTATGGAGATAACAACAAGGGTAAAATTTTGGACGTTGGAAAGATTGGTGCAGCTCCATCTCCTTCAATTGAAGATGTTCTATATGTTGAAGGATTAAAGCACAATCTTATTAGCATTAGCCAGCTTTGTGACAAGGGCTACAAAATAGCTTTCAACAAAGATGAATGCATTATCCGAAATGAGGTATCAAATGAAATCCAGTTTGTTGGTAAGCGTTTTAAAAATATTTTTATTATTAATCTTGACGATTTATCCTTGAGAATGAAATGTCTTATGGTAAGTGACAACAATGACGCGTGGCTATGGCATAAAAGATTTGCACATATCCATATAGATCATTTAAACAAGTTAGTCAAACATGAAGTTGTTGTAGGCTTACCAAAGATGAAATTCATTAAGGACAAATTATGTGATGCTTGTCAAAAGGGTAAGCAAACTAAGGTTTTCTTCAAACCAAAGAATATTGTATCAACTTCAAGACCACTTCAATTGATACATATGGACTTGTTTGGTCCATCAAGAACTAAAAGTCTTGGTGGAAATTCATATGGACTTGTAATTGTTGATGATTTCTCAAGGTTCACTTGGACCTTATTTTTGGAAAATAAAAATGAAGCTTTTAAAGCATTTAAAAATTATGTCAAACTAGTCCAAAATGAAAAAGCAACCAAAATTGTATCAATAAGAAATGATCATGGAGGAGAATTTCAAAATGCTTCTTTTGTAGAGTATTGTGAAGAAAATGGAATCTTCCATAACTTTTCTGCACCAAGAACACCTCAACAAAATGGAGTTGTTGGGAGAAAGAATAGATCATTGGTAGAACTTGCAAGGACCATGCTAAGCGACTCAAGTTTACCAAAATACTTTTGGGCAGATGTTGTAAGTACAACTTGTTATGTATCCAATCGAGTAATAATTCGACCAATCCTTAAGAAGACTCCATATGAACTCTATAAAGTAGAAAGCCAAACATCTCTCACTTTCACATATTTGGGTGTAAATGCTTTGTGCTGAATAATGGTAAGGAAAATCTTGGAAAATTCGACGAGAAAGCCGATGAAGGTATTTGTATTGGTTATTGCTTATCTAGTAAAGCTTTTAGAATTTTTAATAAAATAACATTGTTAGTAGAAGAATCTATGCATGTATCATTTGATTAATCTAACCCCTTGAAAGAGGATAGAAATGTCTCTTGTGATGATGATGATTTTATAAGTGAAGACAATCAAGTTGATCAATCAATTCAAGAGATTGAAGTCAGTATTGGGCAGCAAGATCAATACAATGATCTCCCTAAAGAATTGAGAACTCATCGAGATCACCCCACTAACAACATTATAGGTGATATCAACAAAGGAGTTACTACAAGGCTCAAACTCCAAGATGCTTGTTTGAATATGACATTTGTTTCTCAAGTGGACTTTTTCTGGTGAAGTAATGTATACACCAATAAAGGATAATGCATTGGACTTGAATGTGCTCCCAAGTATGAAGATTGTGTGGAGTGAGCAACTTCAGGCCTATGTTCACAAAGGCGATCTTGGCCAATCATCTAGGTTGCCTAGGATGAAGAAGACACAGAAGAAACGACATCAGATGATGATCACGTTTCAAATCGCATGGTCATGGACAAACTCAACTCTCTTCAAACCTTCATCACTGAACAGTTCCAGACTATGGACACCTCCATCAACAACAGATTCCAAACCATGGAGACCACCATTGCCCAAAACCATGAATCTTTGTTACATGAACTAAATGGCCTATCTGTCAAGATTGACCAGCTTCACCTCCCACCGGATGATGACATGTAGTTGGCTACCGTGGTTTTTGTTATTTTCTTTTAAGGCTTTATCAGACATTTCTTTTAACTTCTTAAAAGTTGCTGATGTATGACTTATACAATGTTTAACTTTTACTTATGCTCTTTGATGCTATATTCCCTATCTTTTGTGATGTCTTTATTCCCTTTATATATATATATATTGTATGCTTGGAATGTTTGTCTATTGTTTTTTTTTCCTTTTTGATCATGTCAAAAGGGGGATAAAATTGTATGCTATTGTTGTTAAAGAATTTGTAGGTTTTCAAACTTTCAAAACATAATGGCATGAACTCAAGATCAAAGGGGGAGTAAGCATGCATTAAGGGGGAGAAAAATCAAAACGATCAATGCTTTGAAGTTTGAACAACAACTACAAGGTTTTGTCATCATCAAAAAGGGGGAGAATGTAAAATACTTATGTTTTTGATGAAGACAAAGACCAAGGAAAGTGATCAAGATTGCAAGCTCAAAAAGAAGTCAACAATCAAGTCAACTATGGTCAATATGCTAGAAGTCCTATAATTTAAGGTACATGATGCAATCTAATAGTATTATATTTCAAATGCACATGAGAACCTTCCATTTTTAGCATATGCATCAAAAGAATTTTCAAAGTGTCAAAATGCATGCACAATGTTTGAAAATCAAATTTTTGACAAAAATCAAAGTTGTATTCGACTACAACATCTTGTAGCTGAATACAAACTCAAGTCAGTAGCAAAAACTGCATATCTGTATTCGACTACAAGATGGTGTAGCCGAATACAAATACCAAGTCAGTAGCTAAAACTGCACTTTTGTATTCGACTACAACATGACGTAGCCGAATACAAAACCAAGTCAGTAGCAAAATTCAGTCATATGTATTCGAATACAAGGATGTGTATTCGAATACATGCTTGAAATTTTGAATAAAAACTGAACGTTACAGAGGTGTATCTCTATGAACGATTGCCACTGATCTGAAGTGATGTCTAACGAGTATAAATACTTCTTACATTGTCATATCATTGAGAAAGGTTCTCTATTGTACTTGAAATTATATTAGACTGTTATCATTGTGCTCAACTATTATACCCTCTTGATTTCAGTCAAAATCGTTGTTATAAAACCATTCAAATTATTGTGTAAATTAAGGAAAGTGGTGTACTTTCTTCATGTATTGTGAACTAGGATAGTGGTGTGATATCTTAGGGTGATTGTTAGAAGTTTGTAATAGAAGTCTTAGAGTTAGACTTGTACTTATTCTAACAATAGTGGAAAATCTCTTGTAGTGTGTAAGAGGATTGGGTGTACCCTTGTTTGTAAGGGGAACCAGGATAAATTACTGTGTTCTTTATTTTTCTGCCATTTACATTTTTCCATACACTAATCCTAATCAGAAAAATAATCCACTAAGTCTCAAAAACCAGAAAATTTCTAAACACCTAATTCACCCCTCCCCTCTTAGGTGCGGCCTCTGTACTAACATACAACCTTTTGAAAATAATTTTGAAAGAATATATTTTAGTTGTTGAAAAATTATGAAGCATTTTCTAAAACTCTCCGACCCAAATACAAGCATTTTGAAAGATACCTCCTCATCTCCAAATTTAAAGTCATAATTTTTATAAAATTCATCATCAAAACAGTTTTAGCTTAACTTAGTTAAAAAAGAACTTTTACTAGGGTTGAAATGAAAAACTATTTCCGGCATGTTCCCAAGACCTTTTTGGAACACCAATTTTTGTGACAAACTCTAACATAATAAATATCATTAGAAAATTTATTTTCCTTAAAATTAGTTTTTCTCTTTAATCATTTACTCTACCGGCTTTAAGTTCATTAATTTTTAGAGCATGAAAATAAAGTAGAAAAATTACAACAATTTTTTTAGTGGTAACTAATATGTAAAGAAACACTAGAAAATTTAATTTGCTCAAAAACACTTAACCAATAAATTTTAAAAATTCGTACACCAAGTCTATTTTGACTATAAATTTTCTAAGTTTTACCAACTCAAACCTTCATGCATGCAAAATTTAAGACTTAATCATGAAGTTTTCTCAAGAAAAATGAACATGCATGTCACACTCAGCCCATTTCTAGGTCTACTGAACAAAATCAAGGTTTTTCCCTTTTTGTTCTTCAACATTTCATTGAAATGGTTTTGTTTACAACTTACAACAACAATTTTATTTTCATTAAATCAAACTTAGAACTCCTAACTTCACATGCAAGCCCAAAAGTCACATGTTTATAATGATCAAGTAACGAGTCCTAAAAATTTAAAAGAGGGAGAGAAAAAAAGAATGAAAGATCAATTTATCCTATTAAAATATCTCTCTATGGTTGAATCGAACATTTTAAAATATGCTTATGTATTTAAAACCTGATCATTCGATTGTTATTTTGTAAAAATCATATTGTAAATTTTTTCTCAAAATATAATATGACAATAATTTGGTATATTAAACAAGTTGTCAGTGATAAGAAAATGAAGAACCAATGAAAAATATGCGATTTGATTTGAATTATTTTTGCAATATTTTATCACAGTTCTAACAAAACCAAACTTATGAAAATAATAATCAGATAAACAATGAAGATGATGAAGGGAACATATCTTTAACCAAAGAACAATATCACATGTCACATCTGTTATTTTTTAGAATGGTTTGTTAAACACAACAAAATTGACCCATAGCAGCAGGGCCGTGTATTGAAATTTTGTCGCTTAAACAAATATAATATCATATAAATTATTAATTTTTATATCAATTTTCTAATATTTTTTTAAATACCAAATTATTTATATTAAATTCTAGAGTAATGTTAGCGTCAAACAACAACGCTCAAACACCCTCTCTTGGACACATTTTCATTCATACCGCCACGTCACCCTTTTTTGAGTCTTGAAACTGTCAACCGGCACCCAAAAGTGATGTTAGAAGAAGAAAAGAACTCCACAACAAAGAGTTGTGTGATACTGTATGTTGTTTCTTTATGCAAAATGAAGATGTTGTTTTTTTATGCTTTTGGGTTTTAATTAGAAATAAAAATATTAAAAATTAGAAACCAGTAAAACCGGTTGGTCCGTACATGGTTTGAGAAAATTGATGACGTGGCGTAATAATTGAGCGAGCGTCGCTAGGAGTGTGTCAGAGAGTTTAATGGTAATTCCTCAAAATTCTATCTTCTTGGTCTTGATTGAACATTAATTAGAATAGCTAGCATTTTCAGCATCACATTATCACATTTAGATTAATAATCTTATCACTTTTTCACAAATTGAACTTGATTCTCTATCATATTTTCTTAGATTAAGAATAAATGAATATATATGAATAACATATTTTCTTAGATGAAATAAAAAATTATGAAATGGTAGGATATCAAAATGAAAAAATTGAATGTTGATAGTATGTGTCACAAGTTTGCAACAATTTGATATATCAACTATTGGCTCACCAAATCACTTAAGTGTTTCAAAAGAATGGAAAGAAGACGAGTAGAAAATTAAGAAAATAAAAATATGAAGCAAAAATATTAAAGAATGTAAACATAAGTCATTATATCTAGATTCACCACCAACACGATAGTTACGTCCAACCCTTTCATAATTTTTTTTTTTTAATTTACTAATTATCAAAAGTATCACACATCAATTGAACACTTACTAGTCAATGTGACTGTGTTCAAGTCTTCTCAACTTTCTAGTTTAGTACAGTCAAATTGCTGAGGGCAGCATCCAATACTGGACTAAGTTAAAAATGGTGTTTAAGAATATTTTTTGAATAACTCTCACAAGAGAATGTTTACAAGGTATGCTCTTAGAATGTATTTGAGGTTTCTCAATACTCAGAAATAATACAAGGTTTTTCACGAGTTGTTGTATTTGACGACAATAGGTTTATCGTGTGTATTTTGTAGTGAAGATCACAACTCCTTGTATAGAGAGACTTCAAAGCCATTATGGTTTCTAACCGTTGCTGTGATTGCATGAAATCAACATGTAATCACAACAACGTTCAAAAACCGAGAAGGGCCAAAAGTAGGTGCAAAAGAGATCCTAAAACAACAACAATAGGAACATCAATGAAAGTATTTCAACCTATGGAATGATCATAGGAAAATTCAACGATGCCAATGGGTCAACCATTGGTAGTTCCAAATGAGCAAAGCTAAAGGGAGAGGCACCTTCACTTGGTGTACCTTCTGATGCAAGTTGTAGTCTCTTCCTTGTTTGGTCTTCATGAACTTTTTGCATGTGCAAGACCTAAAGGAAGAAGATTACTGTAGCATGTCTGAAAGCATATGAATTCTAAGTGGCCATATGCCTTCCATGCTCCATTTATCCCTAATCCAGTTTGTGACTAAAAGAGAGAACTTTGTCCAACTGGGTTGAGACTTCATTAGGGTCCAAACTGTAGGCATTTAGACTCTTAATCTTATTAATTTTAGCAGTGAAAGAAGTAATGAATAAGTCTAGGTTTGGAAAGTCAAAGGGAAATGAGGGAAATTCAGCATTAAGGGGATATGGGGTTTAATATATATCTAAGTTAATGTGTGAAGGTGACGATGTCGAGGTTGGTAACTCAATATTAAGGGGATATGGGTTTAATCTATATCTAAGGGTTACAAAGCTTTCTGCTATGGTTGCCTCAAACATTTCATATGAGGTGTTTGCATCTGAATCCGAGTTGAAGACATCAGCAAAGGTATTTGAGGTTGTTTTGTTTGAGGGTGCAGAGGAAGGTGGAGGTTTAGCTAGTTCAGGTTCAGAGAGTATTGGAATAGGTTCATGTTTAGTCATTTATTTACCACTAACACTGCCAATATTAACATAAGAATGAATACGCTCATAAGAGTGATTTACCTTTTATCTCTTTCTTAAGATAAAGCTGGTTTCATCCTCAATGGCGTATTCATCATCTTCTCCCTTTTCTACCATAGTAGTTACCCTGATGTCCTTTTCCTTTTCTTTTCAAACTCTTGAGATGCTCATAGTAGAGAGAAACAAATATGGGGCATCTCTTGAGAAGAATAGTACATCCTGATATACTCTTGAATAACCTCTTTACTATCCTCTTCATAGATTGGAGCATATGAGTCTCCAACCAGGAAAGAAATCTGTTGAGATCAATTAGTATGGCATGTGAGTCTCTGAACTTCAGTACTTGGCTTTATGTTGTCCTTTACTGCAATGAGACTTATTTTTATGACATTGTGGATGTTGAAAACTGGTGCAATGGAGGATACAAAGTGTTCATTGTTAACTTCTCCTCCTACTTCCTCTAGTGCTTTAATAAGATAAGTCCTCATTAGCATGACCGTGATAAATCTTGAGTATAGAATTGTCTTGATATTTCTTGATTTGGAGTGTATGATACAATACCTAATGTGCTCAAGTACCAAGTTTGGGAGATGTTCCACATTAATCCTTTGTGGTCTTTCAATAAAGCCACCTTTAGTCACCACACATCCAATTAAAATCTTGAAGAGCCAACCATTGTTTCATATCCATTCTCCATTATCATGCCTTAATCCAAAGCATCTAGTAATAATAGCTATGGTTTGTTGAGTGATCTCGACAGGAAGCCTTTAAATCACACTTGAAACTTCTCCATCTTTGTTTGTATACGCAAGCCTTCAAATCACACTTGAAACTTCTCCATCTAGGTTAAAGTAATCTAACCATCCAATACTAGCAAAATCTTCGATAAAGTCGAACCCATTCTCAAAAAGATTAATGAAGTCAATTTGAAGTTCGTTGAGAACATCCAGTTGGTTCATATTACATGTCATAGTAGGGGTAGAAGTAGCGTTACCGAGACTAGAACATGAAGTGAAACTTGAAGCCATTAAAGAATCAAAGCGAGTTTCAGACATGTTTCGAATGGTTTGCAAAAGTGTGGGAAACACGTGAAAATAGTGAAAGACTTGAGTGTTGGTGTTTTTGATAAAACGTTTGAGTTTCTAAAAGTGAAGCAAAAACTACCAGGCACGCCTTAAGATACAAAAGACAACATGCGTCAGAATATCACAAAACACACACATCTTTTTAGAAGCAGAGCATACATATTTAACCAATAAGTCTGTTTTACCAAAGGCATTCAAGGATTCCAACATCAATCCTTTATAAATTGAATATATAATTTGTCTTTATAAAGTTAGATCTATCTTCAGTAAGGGATTTTGTAAAAATATTTGTTCACTGAAGATGAGTGTGACCAAATTTAATGTCTAAAATATTCTTACGGACATAATCTCTTATAAAGTGATGTTTAATCTCTCTATATTTTTTCTTTGAATGTAAAATAAGATTTTTGGTTAAACATATAACAAAAGTATTATCTCATAATCTCTTTTACTTAATGTTTTATCCACAACAGTTGAGTGTTGTAGCTGGCTGCTGAAATATATTCAGCTTCTGTAGTAGATAGAGCAATGGTTCCTTGTGTTTTGCTTGACCAAGAGATCATATTCATTCCAAGGAATGAATACCTTCCACTAGTGTTTTTCTTTCTAGCTTATTTCAGCGTAGTTAGTATCACATAAACCTACTAACTTGTACATAGAGGATGGCTTATTACACATACCAAGATTAGTAGTGCATTTCAGATATCTAAAGATCCTTTTAACAACAGTTAAATGAGATTCTTTAGGGTCAGATTGAAATATTGCGTGCGCACACACACTAAACAAGGAGTTAGGTCTATAAGCATTTTTGTATATTAAAGAGCCACTCATTCATATGTATACCTTTTGATCCACCTTTTTAATTGATTCTTCCTCATCAAGAGAGCATGTGGGCATTCATCCATCTTAAATTAAAATAATTCCTGTTTCTAGAATTCTAACTATCATTGAGATGATATTACATTTCAATTCTTATATCAATTCAAGTATATGAAACACTTGGTTTGATTTACATCAATTCTAATAACTCTCTATTGAAAGGATTTTCACTAATTTTTTTTTTTTTTTGATGTGTTCTAGGCTTTTATAGATATTCATCTTAACACATTGAACTTTTCATTATGAGTAAATCTATATTGATTGTATTCTACTTAAATATTGAGGAATGTATCTGTTAGAGATCATGAATAAGCATTTGAGACAAACCAACATATATGACATATCCAAATATATATTCATAATTAATTCAACATATCTCTATTTTTGAAGACAAATCTAAGAAGATGACACTATTAGAGGATGCAATGTGCTTCTACAGTTAGAGGATTAGTCTACTAGGATGAACAAAAGATGTTAGAATGTTGACCTCTTATTAGAACGTTGACTTTATTACACTGTTGACTTGAAGCGTCAACCAGATGGTCAACTGGTTTACCAAATTTATCAGATGCAAAATCATTAGAGTGCGCTTGTAATTAGATTCAACAGAGGTGCGTTGAGAGTGCGTTTAATAGAGTCACACACAACTTCTTCATTGTCTTGATTTCTTTGTCTATCATTTCTAGTTACCAAAGGATGCAAAAATGTTGACTTCTTCATTGTTTTGGGCTTAAGAGTTTGAATTATCCGAGGATTCATTCAAAGCTATCTTCTTTGGTCTTAAGTCATAGGATTAATGAAGGTCTTGACTCTTGTAGCGTTCTTTTCCTTTGTGATTAAAGGGTAAATCAATGAATTGTATTTCCTTATTAACACAAAATCTCTCTTTAAAGTTTAGGATAACAAAATTATTTTAAAGATCAGTATTCTGATTATATGTGTTACCTAACTCGTGTACTTGAGCGTGTTCCTTTCTAGAAAATATGCCATTAACAATTTGGATCATATCGCAAGGAAATGAAGTTTTAACGAAAATAATCTATCCTCTGGCTAATGATGATTCTACATTTAATTCAAGCATATCAAATATATTCAAAATGACCAGAAGAGCAATAAGAACAACCAGCTTTGTAAAATGAAAGTAAAATTGTTTTTACAAATGAACTGACATAAGACCTAGAGGATAATCAATCCAAAATTGAGGATGAATATTGTTCATTAGTCGTCATCGCACACGGACAAATTGTGTGATAGTACATAGGTACAAAAGGTGATGTATTTGATTTGAGAGGCACACTATTCGGAGCTACTAGGAAAAGGAAAAAGAAAAAAAAGGCAACAGTCACATCAAGAAGAATGAAAGGTTCATCCTCGTACAGACCATATCTGAGGATGGAGCACAATACTCATCCTCTTAGTTCAATTAACATGAGGACAGAGCATGAAAGGTAGTTTTGAAATTTTAAACAAGACCAATAGGCAATCATCAAAGTCTCCATCAAGAAAGTGATTTGCAATCAAAGAAGTAAGCTTTTCAAAAGCCTCCCATCAATTCACTTATATACATTCTCTTAATCTTAAACATATCTTTGGATCATCATTTCATAAAGTATATCTTGTTTTAAGTCACATTCTTAGATCTAACTTAAACCAAATTTCTCAAGTTGTATATCCCTATTTATAACTTGAAGCTGTTTTAGTAAGGCCTGTAAGGCTTGCAAAGAAAATAAGCGTGTAAGCCTAGTCATGCTAAGAAAATACATAGTAGAAAGAACATAATCAGACGATATGCCTTTTTGAGCCATAGTGGAAAACATAACAAGATTGAGAGGACTAGACGTAGCCCCAATTGAGTGAACAATATAAATTTGTGTGTGTGTGTGTGTGTGTCTCTCTCTCTCTCTCACTCTCACACAGTTTCTCTCTCTCTTTCTCTTTCTCTGAAGGTGCGAACACGAGAAGGGGGGGTTGAATTGTGTTTGCACAAAGTTGATACCTTTTTGATAATTTATAAATAATTAAAAATTAGTTTAGATTTGGTTACTTACTTGGAGTAGAAGCAATTGAATTTAGAGGCAGCAATCAATGAAAGCATAAATAATTTGACGCGTAGAATTATCCTGGTTCACCACTAACTTGGCTACATCCAGTCCCCTCATTCAGAAGGCTTTAATCCACTAATTCAAAAACCTTGAATTACAAAGCACCTGACCCTCAAAGCCAGTCTTCCCAAACAGCCTGACAACCCCAGACTTTTGAGGAACTAACCACCTTGACCCTACAAGCCAAGTATTCTCCTAACAACCTGACGACCCCAGATTGAAAAAGGAACTAAACCACTAACGGGTTGGATACAAGAGATTGAAACTTGAGTAGTTGCTTCTAACAAAGCTGATAATAACAATAACTCTCACACTTTAAGAAAAGAACACTCAAAAGGTATTTCTAACTTGAACAAGTGTTTCTCTCTTTGAACTCTAAGATGAATTGAGAAATTTAAGCTTGAGTTCCTCTTTTTTGCTTTTCGATCTTTTCTCCTTCAGCCTTGACTGTCTATTTATAGTGAAAAATTGGGCTTCAACTTAGTCCTTATTTAATTCTGAATTGTATCTTGTTTAGATTGAGTTTGCAAATTCTTCAAATTGATTATGTTCCTATTTTGTGTAGATTGACTTTGTAAATTCTTCAGAATGATTCTGTTCCTATTTTGTGTAGATTGACTTTGTAAATTCTTCAAATCAAATATTCTTCAAATCTTCATTAAAATGTTTCAAATCTTCTTCAAATGTAGATCAAATATTCTTCAAATCTTCTTCAAATATTCTTCAAATTTTCTTCAAATACTCTTCAAATCTTCTTCAAATATTTTTCAAATCTTCTTCAAATCTTCTTCAAATCTTCATTAAATGTAGATCAAATATTCTTCAAATCTTCACTAAATCTTCTTCAAGTGTTCTTCAAATCTTAATCAAATCTTCTTCAAATAATCTTCAAATCTTGACCATATATTCTTTTCAACTTGGTCAAAGATTTTCTTCAATTATAAATATG
>JBBPBP010000002.1:39440189-39467342 GCA_037974735.1 Cicer chorassanicum | reverse complement strand
AAAACCAACTTGGTTCCAACATCTCTCTCTCTCTTTCTCTCTCTCTCTCTCTCTCTCTCTCTCTCTCTCTCTCTCTATATATATATATATATATATATATATATATATATATATATATATATATATATATATATATCATATTTATCCTATTTGTTTATCATTATTTCTCATTCCTAATCATTTCATATTTTAAATATCATCCTCACATAAGAGGACAAGCTGTTAAAATAATTTTTTTTAAAAGATCATCACTTTTCAACCCCCTCTTTTAGTGCAAGCATAATAATTTTGTAGGATCTAAAAGTTGTATTTTTTGTTTATAAAACTAATATTGAAGAGTTGAAATTTTATAGGGAGTAAAAGCATTATTTAATTCTATATTTTGTAATGGTGAAAATTTTGATGCCACTTTTGATTTGTAATGAAACTTATTTCAACTATTTAATGTATCATGCATTTTCTCTTAATGTGTGTTTCAAAACATATATTTTCATTGATTTGTTTGATCTAACTATTTGTTGATGTAATTGAAGAGAAAAAATAGATACAATATGAACATTTTGTAGGGACTGAAACCAATTTCTATTATTTTTTGAAAGAAATAAAACCAAATTTCTTGCATTTTGCAAGGACTAACTATATATTTAATCTTAAGCAATTAATACCATTAAAAAAATGTGACACATAAGGAACTAAAACGAAAACGATTGCATTTCGCAAGAACTTGAAAGGAATTTTTTAATTTGTAGGAATTAAAATCAAATTTCTTACATTTATAGAGATTAATTACATATTTAAATCTATTTTTTTTTATTTTTAAATTTCTTAATTTGAGTTCGTGTTTCAAATTTATATCCTACTTTTATACATAAATATTGACATATCTGTCTGTTGAAGAAAAAACCTTTTGATATATATATTTTAATGACAACAAACCTTATAAATTAAATGATTGAGTTTTATGAATGGTGATCTACTAATGATTGCACTTGAGTTTTGTTTAAGGAAGATGAATTGCATAACTGAACAAGCAAGAAGCCATTCACATCATCAAAGTGCAAGAATATAAAAAAGAATATATCATATATCAATCATTCAAGAGAAAGATTATTACATCTTCAAGATAACATCTTCATGAAGAAGGTGATCAAATACATTCATACAACAATCTGGTTTATTAAAAACGCAGTAGTGTGAAAAATGAAGAATGTTCTAGTTATTAAAACTGAAGTCTGGAAAAGTGGAGAACATTCTCCTTTTCACAGCTTTAATCCAAGAACATTCTGGTTTACAAAGAACAAAGTCTTCTTTAGTTTAAGATAGATCTAGGCAACAAAAGTACATCAATCTACATTGCAAATCACCAGTATCTACTATAAAGGAACATAATTATATACTCAAGATAATTTTGGACAAATTCAAAGAGAAAATGATCAATAAAAGCAAAATAATGCATCAAGAATAAAAAGCAAGATTAATCCCCAAAGTTGATGGCTTGCAATATACAAGAACATTTATGGTTTGTTGATAAACCAGTCCCTATTACGAAGGTACTAGAAGTAGGTACACAAAGATCATACCAGAAAGATCTACTCCAAAAGATTAACAAAGGAAAAAGCTAAGCATCAAGAACTAACAAGCAAGATCAATCTCCATATTGATAAAGAAATAAGTACAACCATGACAGACATGATAAGACACTACAACTGCACCTCTGAACATGCCACGTACAGAACAAAAAAGCTTGGCATGCAACAGCTGTCAAAATTTCAAAATCCAGCAACTCATACAAACTGAACGAAGAACATTCTTGACCGAAGACTGGAAAACCAAGAACATACTCCACAACTCCATTACGACAAGAATGCTTAAATCATCCTTTAATGAGAATAAAGCTTCTGCGATTTACAAGTGCATTTCCAGTATTCTACTAGGAATTTAAAAAGCTCACATTAGAAAAAGAAACACTCCAAAAGATCAAAGGTTAAAAGGCATGTCTCAAAGCAAAAATGACAAGATCATTCTCCATGTTCAAGAACGATCATTCTCCATCTTCTGAGTTATGAATCAAGAACGTTATTGAAACTGAAACATCAGCATAACTTTGAGACATCTATACTCTTGATAAAGCAACCTTCAAACACTTTCCAAAGAAGATGACAAAGAAAGCATCAGATCTGGAAGTTTTGCATAAAACAGAAAAAACGAAGAATGCTCAGTCAAGAACATTCTTGGTTTGAAATCTGACTTTTTTCCACAATCTGACACATGACAGTTAGACCATTTCCAACGGTCAAATGAGTTGTCATCAACCTTCCTGAAGCCTATAAAAGGAAACCCAAGCTCAAGAAAAAATAAGAGCTTCAAGAGATAAGCAATACATCACTTATGTACAGTTTCATACTTGAAAGCTTCTCAATCACAAACAAAAGATTCGGTTTTGTTTTCTTCTTCAAATATCATAATCATTCTACTGAATTCTTTTGTCAAGAATCTATTCTCAAACACGAGTTCAGCATACTCAGATTCTACCAATCTCTTTAAATCATCACTTTGTAACTCAAGACTATAGTGTTAAATATAGTTTGAGTAGTGTGTAGAAAATCCTTTTATGGTTAAGAGGTGAAGTGTCAAAATCCTCTCTAAAGATTGATAGGTGACCTGATTGAATCCCTTTCTGGCTGGAAGGAATTGTCTTATAACATATCAAGGTTGATTTGAACTAATGGTGTAAAACCAAGAACGTTCTCTGTTTGAACACTTAGTGGAAAATCTCAAGGTTGTGAGGACTGGACGTAACCCGGATTGGGTGAACCAAGATAAATCTTTGTGTGATATCTCTTCTCTTATCTCTATTTACTTTTAGTCTTTTCGATTATCAAGTTAAATAAATAAGTTAAATTGTTGATTTTAACCAACCACGAACGTTCTCCGTTTTCTATTTTGACAACCAAGATCAAAGGTGAAATCACAATTCAAACCTCCCGTTTCTTGTGATTGACATTGCTACTTCAATTGACATCAGAAAAATAATTATGTTTTATACTTAGATGAATTTCCAACCAAATCATGTTTTTAAGTTTTTTTTTTAAAAGGAATTATCAAGGGAAATTTGAAACACCATTCTTCAAATCATTCTTGGATGAAAATGACATTTTACATGATTTTTTTTGTCAAAGAACTTTCCAACAACATGGAGTTTATGTCTAACATGGAGTTTTTTTTGTCTAATTACAAGAAATGGCTAGTTGTTTATGTCTAATTGGTGACTCGATTGATCCATAATTTGAGTGGAACCAGTCAATCAATCAAGGATTGTTGAAGTTGATGAATTACTTATTTGTGTCAGCCCTCTTATTAGATGTGAAATTATGCATATTATGTTTAATGAATATGTTGATTGTCATGATTAAAGATAGGATGGTGAAGAAAAATAATTACAATGTTAAATTTGGATAAATCACAAAGTTGATAATGTTCAAATATCATCTCTAAAGTCTGATCATGGAGTGGCAAAACAAAAAAATCTAAGAGAAAGATCAATTTAAGCAAAAAGGTTCATACCATAACATTCTCCACAAAGAGCAGAACATTCTCCACAAGAGCATAATGCTCTTGACAGTTAATATGTTTCATCCAATCAAATTTAATGTTTCCTATTATGATTATATGGTCGAAGAACATCAACAACTTCTAAATGAGTTTGAATCATTTGCTTTTGGCACTCCTACAACTATCTCACTATTGACCTTTCCTCCAAAACATTTCCTCAAATTATTGGAAGAAATAATTGAGAGGAAGTTGTTACTGATACCAAAATTGCTACTGGAGGCTCTGTGACTTTTGGGAACAATAACCAAGCCTAAATCAAAGTAAAAAAAATATGATTAAGAGTAAGAATATTCTGGAGAGCAGCAAAAGAATGTTTCCTAGGAAATCAAGATTGATAAACAATCTCCGTTTCATACTCATCCTAGAAGCTGGAGAACAATAAGTGATCATCCTCAAAATGAAATCATTGGAGATATAGCTGATGGGATTAGAACAATAATGTCATTCAAAGATGATATCAATAATAACATGGCAATGATCTCCCAAATAGCCAAAAATTCAATCAATGAACCCAAATAGAATAATCTTGAATTAATGTCATAATGGAGGAACTCTCTCATCAACAAAAGCTAAAATTGTCTCATTTCAACCATCAATCAAGATAAATGGATGAGCATGAAGAGAAGCTCCAAACTATTTGAAGATTTCTCGTCATTAAAAAAGATCACTAAAAGAGGTACACTTAATCCCAATTCATATAATCGCATCATGGTAAAAATGAATTTTGTTTAATGATATTATGTGATTGATTGGGTAAAAATACATACTATTTTTATGCAAGTATGACTTTAAGGATAAAAATGCATATACTTACATACTTGAAAGCTTCTCAATCACAAAAAAAAAAAATATTCGGTTCTGTTTTCTTCTTCAAATATCAGAATCATTCTACTGATTTCTTTTGTCAAGAATATATTCTCAAACACGAGTTGAGAATACTCAGGTTCTACCAATCTCTATAAATCATCACGTTGTAACTCAAGACTATAGTGTTAAATATAATTTGAGTAGTGTGTAGAAAATCCTTTTGTGGTTAAAAGGTGAAATGTAAAAATCCTCTCTAAAGATTGATAGGTGACCTGATTGAATCCCTTTCTGGGTGGAAAGGAATTGTCGTGTAACAGATCAAGGTTGATATGAACTAATGGTGTAAGACTAATGGTTGTGAGGACTGGACATAACCCGAATTGGGTGAACTAGGATAAATCTCTGCGTGATATCTCTTCTCTTAGAAGTGCATATCATTTTTGCGTTGATGATTTAACTGACAATTTAGAATTCATCTAGTCAGTGGCACCTTATTTGGCGTAGTAAAGCACCACCAAAGATTAGAAACCTCATTTGGCGCTTCTATCGTAATTCTATACCCAGTCATGAAAGATTGCACAGTCGAGGTATCAATTATCGACAACAGTTTGAATTTTGGTTACTAGAGGGAATTCATTAATAGTAAGTGGTTAAAAATTATATAATTTGGTTTATTGTGTTTGACAAAGTTGATAACTGACAGTGCAAACACGAGAAGAGGGGGTTGTATTGTGTTTGACAAAGTTGATAACTTTTTGCTAATTTGATATGGTTGGTTGGTTTTTATGAATTACTTAGATAAGAAGCAATCGGATTCAGAAGCATCAAACAATGAAAGCATAAATAATTTGACACATATATTTATCTTGGTTCACCACTAACTTGGCTACATCCAGTCCCCTCATTTAGAAGGCTTTAATCCACTAATTCAAATACCTTGAATTACAAAGAACCTAACCCTCCAAGCCAGTCTTTCAAACAGCCTGACAACCACAAACTTTTAGATAAGAAGCAATCGGATTCAGAAGCATCAAACAATGAAAGCATAAATAATTTGACAAATATATTTATCTTGGTTCACCACTCACTTGGGTACATCTTGTCCCCTCATTTAGAAGGCTTTGATCCACAAATTCAAATACCTTGAATTACAAAACACCTAACCCTCCAAGCTAGTCTTCCCAAACAGCCTGACAACCCCAGACTTTTGATGAACAAACCACCTTGACCCTACATGCCAAGTTTTCTCTTAACAACTTGACAACCCTAGATTGAAAAAGGAACTAAACCACTATCGGGTTGGATACAAAAGTTTGGAACTTTAAGTGTTTGCTTCTAACAAAGCTGATAATAATAATAACTCTCACACTCTAAGAAAAGAACACTCATAAAATATGTCTAACCTGAACAAGTGTTTCTCTCTTTGAACTCTAAGTTAAATTTGGAATTTTGAGCTTGAGTTCTTCTACTCTTTTATGATTTTCGATGATTTTCTTCTTTAGCCCTGAGTATCTATTTATAGTTAAAATTTGGGCTTCAGTTTAGTCCTTGTTTAATTCTGAATTGTATCTTGTTCAGACTGAGTTTGTAAATTCTTTAGATTTTCTTCATTTATAAATTTAAATCAAATCTTATTTTAGATTTTCTTCAAATGCATGAATCTTCTTTCATACTCTTTGAAGTGAAATATATTGTTTTCATAAAATACATTTGTTATCATTAAAACTCTAAGTATAAAATCAACTTAGTTCCAACACCAACGTTTTGGCTTTGCTTCAATTTTCATTAAGGAAACACTCCCAATATGATCTGGTGTACTGCTTGTGATTTTTTCAGGTTAATGTGGAACATATGGATTGTTTTCCCACTTAATTTGGAGGCCAGGAACATTAGTGTAATATGGAAAATGGCCAGAAGTCTAAAAATAAAGAGATTTTGGCATACTTGATTGTATTAAAGAGGTAGTATTTAACATGTGAATTGTGATCTTTTTGTTTATTGTTGTTTAGTTGATGTAAGTTGGATGAAAGCGTGTATTTGATATTTTAAATTTTTTCCTTTCTAGTTTGACATTATCCACGTAAATGCCATGGGAAACGTTTACCCATGACATTTTTCTGGATAATTTACCCATGATATCTCCTTGAGTATGTTACCCACAGAAGTCCTGTGAGTAAACATAACCCATGAAATTTTCATGGGAAATATCACTACGCCAAAAATGACATTTTATAGCGCGCCTTTGATAGCGCTTATTAAATATAAGCGCCGTTGTATAATATTTTAAAATTAATGGAGGATACAACAACGCTTTTTTTGACAAGTTCTGTGGCAAAAGCGCTGTTGTAGGGTCATATAGGGTCACATAGCGCTTGCACATAATGTTTACAGCGCTTTTGGAGCGCTTTGTATACAAGCGCTGTAAAATATAGCGCTTTTTGTACAAGCGTTGTAAAAGGTTTGCGCTTTCACATAATTAAAGGACCTATTAGAGTGTTTTTTATACAAGCGCTGTAAAATCATTCACTTTAAATAAAAATCATTAACTTTAAATAAATAAAAACAAATTTAATACGCTGCTCCTCCTTTAAAACAAATTGGATACGTTGTCTCAGGTACTGTATTTATTAATTTGTTGTTGTCACTAAAACTGATAAATTGTTACATAATAAATCATGTAAAATCTATTCTTTTTTGAAATTTGTTGATCTGTTCTGTTTTGAAATTAGACTTAGACCTTGGTTTCCATTTTCCAATATTAATTAGATATATGTACTATAGATTGGTATAATATTATCAGTAGCTTATTATTTGTGTAACTTCATTTATATAGGTCATATAAAATGGACCGGAAATGGATGTCTGCTAATCGATTGTCAAAAGAGTATGAAAATGGAGTGAAGGAGTTTTTTGAGTTTGCAATGAAGAATGCAAAAGATCCAAATCGAATCGTATGTCCTTGTTTAAAATGTTATTTTGGTAAATGCGTTAGAGCAGTTGAATTGGAAGAACGTTTAGTATGGCATGGAATTGATCAAAGCTATACATGATGGAGAAGACATGGTGAGAAAAAAAAAGGGAACATTAATTTAGAGAATGGTTCGACATATGCTTCAACTGATTTCGACACAGATACATGTGAGCGAGACCGAGTTGAGGATATTGCAAAAGTAGTTGAAGAAGATCTTCGGGATTGTCCTAAATTGTTTAAGAGTTTGTTGAGTGATGCAGAGAAACCATTATATAATGGATGTACTAAATTCACAAGATTGCCAGCGATATTAAAGTTGTACAAGTTAAAAGCGAGTAATGGATGGTCTGATAAAAGCTTCACATAATTATTAACACTCTTAAAAGATATGTTGCTAGATGATAATGAACTTCCCAATCGAACCTACGAGGCTAATTAAATTTTGTGCTCTATTGGCATGAGTTGCGAAAGGATTCATGCATGTCCTAACAATTGCATTTTATTTCGAAACGAATATGAATTACTAAAGGCATGTCCGAAATGCAATGTCTCTCGATATAAGAAGAAATAATCTACTCCAGCAAAAGTCATGTGGTATTTTCCTATAGTACCAAGATTTAGGCGCATCTATCGTAGTGAAGAAGATTCAAAACACTTGACATGACATGCAGATGAAAGAATTAGAGATGGAAAGTTTCGACACCTTGTAGATTCTCCACAATGGGCAAAAATTGATCACGAGTATCCTGAATTCGGAAGAGGGTCAAGAAATCTACGACTTGCAGTTTCTACTGATGCAATGAATCCACATGGTCTTCAAAGCATCTCACACAGCACGTGGCCTGTGATTTTGTTGATTTATAACCTACCTCCATGGTTATGTATGAAGCGTAAGTTTATAATGTTGTCTCTGTTAATTTCTGGACCCAAACAACCGGGAAATGATATCGGCGTATACTTGACTCTTTTAATTGAAGATTTAAAAATTAAGTGGGAGACAGGTATTGAAGTTTATGATGGGTATAAGAAAGAATGTGGGAGACAAGTGTTTTTCATATGGTAATTTATCAGGATATAGCATTAAAGGTCAGTGTGCATGTCCTATATGTGAAGAGAGTACAAATTGGATGCGGTTGAAACATTGTAAGAAGAATGTATTTCTTGGATATCGTAGATTTTTACCTTATAGTCATCAGTATCGTAGGTGGAGAAATGCATTCAGTGGAAAATCAGAGGAAGATAAAGCTCCTTTAGCACCGACTGGATATCAAATACTTGAAAAAGTTCAAGGTTTGACCAATAAATTTGGCAAACCTTTTGCAGGAGAGCTAGTCAAAACTGGGTGGAAGAAAAAGTTAATTTTCTTTGAATTGCCATATTGGAAGTCATTATATATAAGGCATTTCTTCGATGTGATGCATATTGAAAAAAATGTATTTGATAGTATTATTGGTACGTTACTCAATGTTCCAAGAAAGTCTAAGGATGGCATCAATGCAAGATTGGACTTGGTCGATATGGGAATAAGAAATGAATTGGGTCCCGTAAAAAAAGGAAATTGCACATATGTACCTCCAGCCGCTCATACTCTATCTAGAAAGGAAAAAATTGTTTTATGTAAATTTCTACACGAATGTAAAGTTCCAGAAGGATACTCTTCAAATATTAAAAATTTAGTTTGTATGAAAGACCTCAAGTTAAAAGGTTTGAAGACCCATGATTGTCATGTTCTAATGGAGCATTTGCTACCAATATGTATACGTTACATTTTACCTGAAAAAGTTTGACGAGCCATAACTAAATTATATTTCTTCTTCAGGGAAATTTGAAGTAAAGTGATCGATCCTCAGAAATTACCGACATTGCAGAGGGAAATTGTTGTTACTTTGTGTGAGGTTGAAATGTATTTTCCACCCTCGTTTTTTGATATAATGGTTCACCTTACTGTTCATCTTGTTATGGAGACACAACTTTGTGGGCCAGCTTATATGAGATGGATGTATCTGATAGAACAATATATGAAAATATTAAAAGGGTACGTAAAAAGTAGAAGTCGACCAGAAGGTTGTATTGCTGAATGGTACATTGTCGAAGAAGCTGCTGAATTTTGTACTGAATATCTGTCCAATGTTGAAATATAGGGTTTCCCATGTCTCGTCATTCGGGAAGAATATTATGAGAAGGGATAATTGGAAAGAGAGTAATGACTATATCAAGGACAAAATGGGAGCAGGCACAATTGTATGTTCTGCAAAATGATGATGAGGTTTGACCGTATGTTACAATACACATGGACCAATTATCTACTTTGAACATGAATAGGAATCAAAATTGGATAACACAAGAGCACAATCAAAGTTTTATAACATGGTTAAAAAATGACATTAACTCAAAGTTTGATATAGACCCCGGATCAATTTCACAGAGATTGAGGTGGCTAGCAAATGGTCCGAGTTTACCTGTCTTTTCTTACACCAGTTATGTAATTAACGGCTACACATTTTATACCAAAGAACAAGATGATCAAACCACTATGCAAAATAGCCGAGTCACTCTCGTAGCTGAAGTGATGCATATCTCAAGTGCAAAAGACAAAAATCCAATATATGCAAATCTATCATATTTTGGGGTTATCGAGCGCATATGGGAGTTACACTACACAATGTTTCGCGTTCCCATATTTGGTTGCAAGTGGGTCGATAATAATAATGGCGTTCGAATTGATGAGTCACGGTTCTTGCTTGTCGATTTTAATAGGGTGGGATACAAAGATAAGCCTTTTATTTTAGCGTCGCAAGCTCAACAAGGGTTTTATATCACCGATCCTATTGATGATAAATGGATTGTTGTCCTATCGACCAATAAAATAAGTGATGATAACATTAATGATGAAGATGTTGGTAATGATCTTTTCTTTGCAACATCACAACCACATGAAATTGATTCAACTGACGATGGTTTATATTTTAAAGATGATCATGATGAGGGAATTTGGATTAATCCATTGTTTCGTATCGTTAATGAACAAACAAATGTGAATCCCACCAGGAAAAGAAGAAGGGCATCTTAATGTGTTTAATTGTTTTATATAAGCCATGTAATCTGAATTGAGTTCATGTAATTTAATTGTTTGATCTGCCAAAATTGAGCATTTTAGTATTTAGCTTGAACTGTATTTGATTTTCTGCTTATATTTAGCTTGATCTTAGTGTTTTATACTAAGTTCATGTGATTTAAGTGTTTGACCTGCCAGAACTGATTTTCTGCTTATATTGAACTTGAAAAAGCTTTGTTTGAGTATTGGGATTTTTTTTTGAACTTGAACTGATCCCAATATGAGCTAATCATGTAATTTAGTATTGATATATATTTAACTTGAAGTGAACATAAACTTGTAATTTTACAGCACTGTTGTCAATAAGCGCTTTAAAAAGCCTTTAAAAAAAATAAGGAGGTCACATAGCGCTTGCACATAATAAAACAAAGAGGTATTTTAAAGCGCTTTTTAGACAAGCGCTGGAAAAGGCTTTTAATAAAAAAAATAAGGAGGTCTTTTAAAGCGCTTGTTCTATAAGCGTTGTAAAATGGTCACATAGCGGTTGCACATAATAAAACAAAGAGGTCTTTTAAAGCGCTTTTTGGACAAGCGCTATAAAAGGCTTTTAATAAAATAAATTAAGGAGGTCTTTTAAAGCGCTTGTTCCATAAGCGCTGTAAAAAGGTCACATAGCGCTTGCACATAATAAAATAATGAGGTCGTTTAAAGCGCTCTTTGGAAAAGCGCTATAAAAGGCTTTTACAAAAATAAAATACGGAGGTTGTTTACAGTGCTTTTGGACAAGCGCTTTAAAAGGCTTCTAAAAAAGCGCAGTAATAGGCTTTTAAAAAATAAAATAAGGAGGTTTTTTACAGCACTATTGTAAGAAAGCGCTGTAATAGGGTTTTATATATAACCTGATAATAGTAAACCGCTTCAGTTTCCTCTTCATTACGTAATCTTCCTAACGAACTTTTGACATTGAAAAACCTCCTCCTCTTCATTGTCCTTCTCACTATGAACCCTACTGTCCCAACGAACCCTATTGCGAACCATCTCCATTGGGAACCATCTTCGTATTTGTTACTATCCCTACGAACATTACGTACTCCATACGAACCCTCATTACGTATTTCTACAAACCCTACTGTGTCCTACGAACCATTCGTATTCTGCACACTCTTCTCGCTATTCCTTCTTAAGCGAAGTCGTAATCCTACGAACCCTCATTACGTATTTCACTGCACTATTCAGGTATTATATTTATTAATTTTTTGTTGTCACTAAACTGCATGTTGAACTTATATTGCTACGTACTTAGACTACTGCATGTTGAATTTGTTGAAGTTATACTGAACTGGATGTTGAACTTGTTGTAGATAAATGGATTCCAACAAGGATTTAGATCGTCAAAATGAGGAAGTTGTCAACACTACTCTATGAGTTTATTAGGTGGGATGGAATGAAAGTGGCCAACCAATTGAGCCCAACAGTTCCATGCTGGCAAGTTATATTGATGCAGTTGTTCGACAGAATATCCCAATTACAATTGACGATTGGAGAGATAAGGCTTTGAAGGATGCAAAAGATATATTGTGGAATGATATACAAGTAAATTTTTTACTCCAATTTTTTGTTACTTATAATTTTTTCCATTGAAATACTTTTACTCAAACTATATCTTTATTTGGTTTGCAGTCTGCTTTTGATGTTGATGAGGTGAGAAAAAATTACGTGCTTAGAGTTGCTGGAAAAATACACAGGGAATTTAGATCTCATATCAAACTGCTACTTAAAAGATCGTGATGGAAATGTGAATGTTGAAGCTCCAACAACATATAAACACTATATATCAAATGACGAATGGAGCGCTTTTGTAGCAAAACGTACAGATCCCACGTTTGTGGTAAGTGATTAATTTATTAGCATTTGTGTTTTATTATATATATTCATAGCATATTTTAAATTTTTACACGATTGTTATTTTTTTATATAGAGTATAAGTACGGCAAATCGCGAGAGGGCCAAAAATCCAACGCATCCATACAAAAAATCTCGTATGGGGGTATGCACGTTTAAAGCAAAAAATTGTAAGTAAACATCACTTTTATATAATGTGGTACATTATAAACTATAGTTTCTAACTAATATTTTGTTTATGATCTTAACGAATAGCTTTTGTTTATGTCTTAATGAATAGCTACAAGAGACCCAATCCGATCAACCATTGGGTCGTCATATTTTGTGGAAGGAGGCTCGTGTGAATAAAGATGGAATTGTTGATAATGAAAATGTTCAAAAAGTGATACAACTTTGTGCAAGTATATTATCACTTTAATATTTTTTATTATTGTATTTTAAAAATGATATTGAACTTATCTTTTTAATCCTACAAGTATTTTAGGAGAATCTAGAACAAAGTTCTGAAAATTAATAGGACAATAAACAAGTTAGTTGCAGGGACATACTTGGTAAAGTATTTAATGTTCCTGAATATTCTGGCCGTGTGAGGGGTAAAGGATTTGGCGTAACTCCAAAAAGCTATTTTTCACAAGAGAAGCGCATAAATCCATCTAATGAGGAAGTACTAGAGAACTTGAAAATCCTAATAGAGCAAGTGGCATTCTTGATGAAGACGAATAAAGAAAAGCAACTTCCGGAGCTCCAACATGAAATACAAATGGAGAGTGAAAATGTTAGTTGCAACATTGGTCTTAAAAGTCTTCCCGAGGTAATTAATTAGTTAATAAAATAAGAAATTCATTCAACCTAATTGTTTCACATATTTATGTATTAACCATTGATTTATGGTGTCTCTACTTGCGTGTTGTATTGATCCTCCCCTACTCATCGCAAGGTTGGAAAAGGAACATTGTACAATACCTTGGGAGAAGTATTGCACAACAATTCGATCCCTGCCGACAATGTCAAAGTATCACCTGTGATTGCTTTTGAACCAAATGCACCATTGCCTATACCGGACAACGATGGAGATATGAAGTATTTGGGAGAAGCAATATGTAGTTACGTGGCATGACCCAAAAATCTTGTTGGCCTTGATAAGGTATGTTTAATTGATATGTATATTTAATTGCACGATATATGATTATGATTGATTATATTTAATTGCTGATTTTTTCCGCTATTAACTTTAATTTCACATTTATTTAGATTCATACAAAGTTTAAAGGGAATGACAAGAAGATTCCCCGCAACGAGTCAGTCACGTCACCAGAAAAGGTTTGACATTTTTTCAGATTCAATCCAAACCACCCGCTCAACAAACCTGCCAGAATAAAGCCGCACTACAACCGCATGTTCGTGGTAAAAATAAAGCTGGCAAACTTCAAAAACTAGAGGGTAACAAAACTGCCAAAATTCAAAAACTGGAATGTGGAAAATCAATTGCTGCTCCTAAAATAAGTCATCCACGCCTTGCTCGATTTGGGTCGTGTCTTGACATATAAGCAAAAACTAATATGAACAGCAATGATTCATGTCTCATAAGCATGGATAAAGCTATTTTCGGAGATGAGTATGAAAAATTACTTGATAAAGAGCACATATACGAACTTCTCAATCATAAGGAGTAGAATGTTACTGTCATCAGCATATACATTAGGTAAAATACTTTATTTAAGATAAAAATTACTTTTAATTGCGTTTATTGGTAATTAACTTAATTTATTGGTAATTAATCTAATTTAACATTTTAATTGAAGGTTTTTGTATGAGAAGTTGGTGTGCATGCGCAAATTGTCAGATAGATTTTCATTTTTGTCTCCGTATAAGCTTTCCATGTTTAAACTCGATCCATTTAATGTAAAGAAATATGTTGTTTATATCCTATTGGAAAATAAAGAGAAGAATAAGTTGTTCCTTGTGCCATATAATTCAGGGTAATTATATATTCTTTATTTATATATTTTTTAATTTATGATACTTAATTTATTAGTTGTGTAAATAAAATTGCCAACCAAATTTTTGTTGTTGTAGGGCACATTGGGTGCTGTTTCCAATCAATGCGACCTCTGAAATTATATACTATTTAGATCCCTTGCACGACCATTACAACAATCACTCGGATATAAAGACTATCTTCGACACGTAAGTAATATTAATTTATTTCTTACATATATATATAAATAATGTGTTTGTTAATGCTATAATAATCACATTTATTTGATAGTGCTTTACAAGTTTTCCGAGCTCAAATGGGTGCTACAGTGTCGAAGCAAAAGTCAAACAACATCACAAGGATTCTAATAAATGTTTGAAATATATGCCTTTAAAATTTCATTTACAATCAATGCACAAATATTTATTGACTTATATGTTTTATTTTATAGTTCCTTCATCAAACTAACAACATAGATTGCGGGTACTATATATTGCGATTCATGAAGGAGATTGTTGATATGAATGAAACTATAATTCTAGAAACGGTACGGTATTTTCATTATATTTTGATTTTCATATATAAACTATGTATATATTTGATTCTAACTTATTTATGTTCAAATATTATTTCAGTACTTTGACATTTCTAGTCCAACATACTCTGAAAGTGATCTAACTGAAATAAAGGAAGACTGGTGTCAGTATGTTATCGATCTGAAAATTATTTAATTTGCTGGGAAACTGGCATGCTGCAGGTTGTGAAATTGGCATTATTACTGGGAAATTGTAAAAAATAGTACTATTATGAATATGTAAAAAATATGTAATATGTAAAAAAATAGTACCGAAATATATGTAATTGTTGTAAAAAATAATTGTTGTACTAAAATATATGTATATATGTGATTGTTGTACTAATTGTTGGTGTTGATGTTTAAATAAAAAATATAGTAATTGTTGATGAATATGAATTGGGAAAAAAAAATTAAAAGACAGCGATTTTTTTAAAAAAATGCCATAAAAGACCTGTTTTAAAAATTACATTTACACCGCATTTTAATAAAACTAGTATAAAAATGAACCTATTACAGCGTTTTTTTTTAAAAAAAGCGTTGTAAAACTAGTAAAAGAATGCACCTATTACAACGTTTTTATGAAAAAGCGCTGTAAAAATATTACAACACAGAATAGAAAACTAGTATAAGAATGCACCTATTACAGCGCTTTTTTGAAAAAGCGCTGTAAAACATGCATAAGATTGAACCTATTACAGCGCTTTAATGAAAAAGCGTTGTAAACATAATACAACAAGCAATGCGTTTTTAGAAGAGATTTACAGCGCTTATGAAAAAGCGCTGTAAAACTGGTACAAAAAGCAGCGCGTTTTTAGATGAGATCTACAGTGCTTTTCAAAAAAGCGCTGGAAAACGAGTATAACAAGCGCGCAATATATCTACCTATTATAGCGCTTTTTTATGAAAAGCACTGTAAAACTACTCTAAGATAAGTGTTGAGCGCTATATATTACAGGACTTTTTTATTTTAAAGAGCGTTGTTGTATCTTTTAACAGTGCTAGATACTACAGCGCTGTAAAGGGCTTAAAAACACCGCTGTAAAATGCTATTTTTCGCGTAGTGTATTTTACCCATGAGCAATTTATCTATAGACTCGTGTCTATGGTAATTTGTGAGTAATTCATGATCACCCACTAAGATACTGAGGGTAAATTTAAAATATGCCGTAGGTAATCACAACTTTTCTTGTAGTGGTGACGTTTAGTGTGGAAGATAGCCTACACCTATTTTTTCAATGTCCAAGTAGCACAAGATGTTGGCAACAGAGTGGTTTTCTTCCACCCAGTGGAAAGGAATTATTTTTGACCTAATGCTGCGGTTAAACAGTAAACAGACAACTTAGTGTGCTTGTATTTTATGGAGCATTTGGAGTCAAAGGAACAAGAAAATTTGGGAGCACATCACTAAGACCTCGTAATATGTGTACGTTAGATGACTGGAAGCAAGTTATTGGCCTCATTCTAGTGCTACTAGTAGACCTACCAATGTTTAGAGGGAGTGTTGGAAGAAAACTAGTATCGGTTCGTTACAGGTGCAATATATATAGATGCCTTGTTTTCATCGCAACATAATCATTTTGGCATTGGAATTTTTCTCCGAGATGATAGTGGCAAATTTTTTTGAATGTTGATTTTAAGATGGACTCTAAGAGTGTGGTGTATCAATTTCACAACATAAAGAAAATGTCTGATTTAGGTGCTATACTTTCTTATTGTAGACATGATTTCTTATCCAATTTTGTAAGCTCTCATGTTAAATTTGTTAGAACACAAGTTAGCAAATGAGACATCTTATGCTTTGGGGAAGGTAGCCTCATCTTTAGCTACTTGCATATTCCCAACATATATCCAACAAATTGTTATGAATGAAATGCTATGAACTTCTTATGGTAAAAAAAATTATATTTAACCAAAGGCAGTCACATTTATCATAAAAAATCATAAATGTTCACATTGTATCTAATGTTTTTGAAAAATCACCTCAATTATGCAAAGGGGAATATTAACTTGAAAGTGGTATACATTATATATTATATTAGCTAGAGAGTACAATTGAAAAAATAATAATGAATATTTACATTTAAAAATGAAAATATTCCTTTTGAGAAATATTTTTTACAAATGTGACATGCATTGTGGAACAAAGAAAGTGATGAGTTTGATTGTACTTAATATTTAAAAAGTTTTGCTAACGAATATTTTAAGGGCATTAGTTAAGGTATCAATTAAAGGAAATTCGATCTTTAAATTACATGTTAAAGTTTTCAAACAAATTTATGCCTGAGGCTAGTAATTTCCTAGCTATAGTAAATTATCGTTTTCAAAATTACAAATATAATAGGGAAAATAGTGCATGTATTTGTTTTTTGAAATATAAACAAAAGTATTTTAGTAATTTACCAATATTTAATTATATTGTTCCAAAAATATTATTGCTTTAATTTTTTTAATGTTGTGGAATATATATAATCATAATAATTATGGGTAAATTAATAATTGTATTTATTTTTATATTAAATTAAAATACTTAATGCATTTGACTTATTTTTAAATAAGGTAAAAATTTATCAAGAAGAAGAAAAAGAAATTGGGAGGACACGTCCATATATATATATATATATATTTTAATTGACATCGAAGATTGAATATGTTTGGAATTTTGGAACACATCTATTAATTCTGTGAGGGAAGTGTAAAACATTTGTCTACATATTTTGTTTTGGTGAAAATTGGTCTTTCCAATCACCCTACTAATTGGGATAGTAAAAAAGACATTTTTTTATATCTTGTTGTGAAGTAGTCTTAGATATGTTCATGTATAGACAAAAAAAAATTTGTTGCAAATATTAGTTATAAAAAACGTATTTTAGAAAAAGGCTCTATAGCTAATATAAATGGTTATCTACATTTACATCTATATTTACAATATACAATTTACATCTACATCTACAATATAAATAAATGACTTGCACAAAAACAAATAGTGCATATGACATGTTATTTTGCAATTGATCATTAATTGTTTTTTTTAATAGTTTGGATCCATTGTGACATCAATGAAAAATCCATTATCTTTATTTGATTATGATTATTATTAGTAGTAGCATATTAAATGAGATTGACTAATCTACAATCTAAACAAATGACTTGCACAAAAATAAATAGTACACGCAGTGTGTTATTTTGCAATTTATTATTAATGATTTTTTAAAAGTAAACCCTAATGCCCGTTACTAATTCTAATAGGGAAATAGCTAATAGTCATCCTATCAAGCAATCATTCAATTTGTGCGAATAGGTGTATCAGTTTGTCCATTATAATTATATAATTATAGTTAAATATGTTTTTAGCCTCTATAAAATTACGACATTATAAGTTTAGTTTTCAAAAAAATATTTATTTTTAATCTCTATTTTTATTTTATTGAAATATTTTTATTTATTTTTTAATCTATTTATAGGGATTTTTTAAGGACTAAATGTACCATTTTTTTTATAAAAACTTTACAAAATTGAAACTAAAAGTGAATAAAGTATTTTTAAAGACTATAAATACACAATATTTTCTTTTTTCACTTTGACCTATTTCATCATTAACTTTGTCTCTACTAAATGATCTATAAATAGACAACTATATTTGCATGCATCACCGTTGCGCTCCAAAATGTTTTGCGCATATTTTTATCTCATGTTTATTGGTGAGAGGTTAGGGTCCTTGTATAAAGTTTTCATATCTAATGAATTTGAATTGTGAGGTAGTTGTGCAAGTAAGTAACTAAGTTTGAAAATGGGTGTATTGAAATCGAAAAATCACTTGAGACAGTTAGCTTCATTCCTTCAGATACTTTACTCTACTCGGTTTCACTTCCAACGTTCTCAACCTCTTCCGCAAATACCCTCATGCCACACTGAATCCACCCAGACTATGAATAATTATATTTAAAAATATATTATTTAACCTTAAATTTGGTGTTATATAATTCTATTTCATTGTCGTTATTTTGCTTTATCATACATATTTATTTTTGACAGAGATACTTATCTTATCTCGTATATCACATCTAGCTAATTTCAAGACTCGAAATTTTGTCACATCTCATAAACTCATAGTTTATTTCCCTCGTAAACTTTTATTTAGTATAAATTCATCTGTTTGACTAATCGCCTTACAGTGCTTTTGATTGAAGACAACATCATAACCACTATTACTTTATTGATTTATGTTTAGTAGGTTATGCATCAGTCATTTTACAAGTAAAACATTTTTAATTGTGGGAAGATAGTCATTACCTACTATCACTACGCCAAAATTAAGCTTTAACAGCGCTTTTTGTGTGCATTTAACAGCGCTATAGTATGTAGTGTTCTTAAAAAATACAACAACGCTTTTTAAAATGTCAAAAACGCTGTCATAAGTGATATTTAATAGCGTTTTATTTGAAAAGCGCTGTCGTAGGTAGAAACTTATAGCGCTTTTTGGATAAAAGCGCTATTATAGGTGTCTCATTTTGCAGCGTTTTTCTAAAAAGCGTTGTCGTAGGTGGTATCTTATAGGTTTTTTTCTTTCTATAAAACGTTGTTGTAGGTATTTAATAGCATTTTTTCTAAAAAACGCTGTCATATGTATTTCATAGAGCTTTTATAGATGAAAACTAATACTTTAATATTGTTCAATTTGATACTGACCCAAGGTGTAATTTTATTATTTGATGATTAACAAACAATACTCATTAAACCAAGGTGTAATTTTCTTTATTTGCATTAAAAAACAGTACTGAGAGAATGTTTTGTCCACAAAATGAGATTATGAATAATCAAAATTCAAAATGCAAATAGAATAATCATCATTAAACCAAGGTGTAATTTCATTATTTGCATTAAAAAAAGCTCCTAAACTACCCAACTTGTTGTTTCATGTGCATTACAAGTGAGAGAGGAAAAGAAAAGGCTATTGCACACTCATGAGAAAGGAAGACCCTTTAAAGAAGATTTTTATCCATAAACCTCGCGATTTTGAATGTGGTGAATGGATTCCTTACGCCATATTGGTTGTGCTCCTCTTTGGACTAGTATAACATATTGTCTCTCATGTAAATGACCTTTACTCTGCACTGTGAAGACTTTTAGCAACATTTAAATTAATATATTCATCAAAAAAAGAAGATGTGTGCAATTGATGGAGATATCACTCACCAATAATAGCTTGAGGGCTCTAGCAAAAGTTTCCTCTGCATCATTTGAAAATTGCATGTATATAGGCATGACATCATTTTAGGATATTATCAATCAAACCTACGTCAGTAAATCCTCTACAGTACATGAAACAAAACTATAAAACTATACATGTAAGTCATAAGGAGGATTATTTCTGAACTAAGTACCTTGTGGGAACTCAAATGGTTTGGATAAGCATCACTTCTGACCATATTGGACTCATTCCTTAGAGCCACCGAATGCATAACTTTAACAGTTTTCAACGGATATCTGAAGCAGTTGTAATCCTTTTAAAATAAATTTATTTAATTAAAAAAATTGGAAAGTAAATACATCAAATGCATAACACATCATCACAAGACACATTTGGTTAAACACTCTACTATTACCAAGTTAAAAAGAAAAACTGAACGGCAAACATTCTTTAACTGATAGCTGAAGGAATGTCATTAACATGATCTGCATTAACTTTATAGATTAACATGATTTGCATTAACTTCAATGAAATTGTCTTAGTTAAACAAATCAGAACAAAAGGAATCACACTACAAGAAAATAGACATATACCTACGGAGGTTTATAGTGACCAAATTAAAAACCGTAGGTATAGATAAGCTATACCCACAGATAAACTATTTGTTGTTGGTATAGATGTCTTATAGCTTTGGTGACATAAATTTGTCACTAATTGTTATAGTTACACACTTAAATATGTGGCTATAGACATCAAAATTGAAAAATAAATATTTTTTAAAGGAGATAAAATCTTAATTGTTTCTGAAAGAATTTTATACAAATTTTTCATAATGTAAGCCAAAAAAAATTTTAATGGAGGTAAAATCCTAATTTTTTTAATCCACCTAATTTCAGTGGAGCCAAAATCTTAATTTTTCAATGGAGGCAAAAAATTTCATTGAGCCAAAATCCAAATTTTTTCAGTGGAGCCAAAACAAAAAATTAATAGAGCCAAAAACAAAATAGAGCCAAAAACCAAATAAACCCTTTCTCCTCAAAACATCTAAACCCAAAACACGTAATTCTCGAGCCTGCGTTCTTACCTTCTCCTCTTTCACTTAATCTCGAGCCCCAGTTCTTACCTTCTCCTTCTCGCCGTCGATCCATCCCGAGCTGGAATCTGTTGCCTTCTCGCCGTCGTTGAATCTCGCACCATCGTTGAATCTCGCGCCATCGTTCTCGCTGTGACCATCACACCATAGTTTTCGTCGTGACCATCGCACTATCGTTCTCGCCGTCGCACCACCAGCGCCACCGTGACCTGACTCTGTGACCACCGTTCTCACACCACCGGTAAATTTTGAATTTCTATACTGTTTATGTAATTTCTCGCACCACCGTTCTGTACTGTTTTAAATTTCGCACAACCTAAAACCTGTGACCTTAGTTCTTTGCAATTTTTGTGTTGTTTTGAATTTTTCGCGAGTTTGATTGAGAGTTAGGGTTCATTTTAGGAATAAATTTTGAATTTTCGTGATTTTGATTGAGACTTAGGTTCATACTTGAGTTTGTGAGAGTTAGGAAATTTCCCAGTTCTTGGCCTCAGCCTCTCACATGGACTTCTAATAAAGTCATTGCAATCGAATTGATTCTTTGCCGTGTCTTCCATCATTTTCCTCTTCTTTTTCTTCCCATCATTTGATTTGGGAACTGCTGTAGTCAACTCACAGCTTTCTAGCTCCCCATTATCTTGTGACAGTTGAACTTCGCTTCCATTTGCATTTTCTCCAACACATGTCACTTTCTCAGATTGAGAACATTCCTGAAATGAACAGAAAGTTCCTCATCAATTTTATTAATTGGTTGGATTTCCATTTCCTTTTCTGTATTCGAAATAAATTGAATACAGGAGTCTTCTTTAGGACACGTTTATGCTGAAACTTCAGAACATCCTAATTCTGAGGTAGTTACACTTCCATTGTCACCTTTTGCAACAGAATTAGAAACATGTCTGGGAGTGTTTCAATACTGCCCTGTTTTGATTGCTTAATGAATTCACTGTTTTGATTGCGCTGTTTTTCTATACTGCCCTGTTATTTTAAAATCTCAGATGACTTGGATTGCTTAATAAATGATTTAGATATAACATGTCTGGGAGTGTTTCAATACTGCCATGTTTTGATTGCTTAATGAATTCACTGTTTAGATATAACATGTCGGAGTGTTTCAATACTGCTCTGTTTTGATTGCTTAATGAATTCACTGTTTTGATTGCGCTGTTTTTCTATATTGTCCTGTTTAAGCAACTTACTATATAGAATTAAGTTAGTTTAAGCAAACTTTAATTTATTTGCCCTGTTTCTCTATTTGCCTATGTTAATTTATTTGCCTTGTTTCTCTATTTGCCTATGTTAATTTATTTGCCCTGTTGTGTATTCGAAATTTGATAATATTTCTAGTTGCCTTTATCTTAAATTTTTCTGTGTTAAAACAATAAAAAGGGGAAAAAAACTTATTGATTTTTAAAATTTGTATCATCCATTTTCAGTTAATTTTTCCAAATGGCTTATAGAGAATGGATGTCTGATCCATCAAAACAAAGTGAAGAATATGTTCGAGGAGTTAATGAATTTCTTGAATTTGCTTTTCAAAATTCACAAATCAATGGAAAAATAATGTGCCCTTGTACAAAATGCGCCAATTTCCACTCTTATTCCCGCGCATGTGTTTATGAACACTTAACAGATCCACATTGTGGATTTTTTAGAGGCTATAGACAATGGATATATCATGGTGAAAAACCTAGAACTTCAAGTAGCGCTACTAAACAAAATGTAGAGATGGAGCATGACATGGATGGATTAGTTCATGATGTATTTGGAATCCATTCTACAGAAGAGCCAATTTATGGTGAAGGTGAAAGAATTCCCGAAGTTAGAGAAAACTCTAAATTTTACGAATTTGTGAAGGAGAATGAGCAAATGCTTTACCCCAACTGTAAGAAGTATAGCAAGCTATCATTTATGGTACATTTGTATCATTTAAAGTGTCTTCATGGGTGGAGTGACAAGTCATTCTCCATGTTGCTTGATTTACTAAGAGATGCTTTACCAGAAGAAAATGTTTTGCCAAAGTCATACTATGAAACTAAAAAGATGGTTTCAGAATTAGGTTTGGGGTATGAGAAGATTCATGCTTGTCCCAATGATTGCATATTATATTGGGATAAATATGTCAAATATGAAGTATGTCCAAAGTGCGGTACGTCAAGGTGGAAAACAACAAATAAAGAAGTACAAGGTAATGGAATTGAGACTTCTGAGAGGCGAAAGAAGATACCAGCAAAGATCCTTCGATGGTTTCCATTGAAACCAAGGTTGCAAAGGTTATTCATGTCCTCCAAAGTTGCCGAATCAATGAGATGGCACCATGAGAGTAGATTGAATGATGGTTTTCTTAGGCATCCAAGTGATTCCCTTGCTTGGAATTTTTTTGACAAATATGGTCGACCCATTGGTGAGGAAGGGACAACTCTTACCCGTTTCATTGGTAGCGTGGCTAGAAGGCATCAATATGCTCTTATCGACTACACGTCATGGAAAGACATGCCAAATGATTACAAAGAAGAAATGTTGAAATTAATAGAGGTATTGTGATTATTCATTTGACTAATATAACATGTTTTTTTAAGATGACAATTGAGATGTACAATTAACATGTCTTATTACAATTAACATGTTTTGTTGTTGTTGTGCTATAACATGTGTTGATGTACAATGATGATGTTAGGAATATTTGATGGATTAACAATTTGTAAGAATACTCATAGTTTAGGAATATAGATGTTTAGCACACTCAGACTACATCATATTTTGTCAAACTTTTTGAGTAATTATATAGATACTAGATAGAGATGATGTTCTGCTTTGTCAAACATTTAAAAGAAGTATATCTCAATTGATAGCTGTAAGAATATCAATATGTAAAGGTCTGTTTTTTTAACATATCTTATTGTGTAAAGCAAATTTGAGTTTGTTCCTCCAATAAATGACTTAACAAGAGAAATGTTAAAATCTGAGCTGAATGAAAAGTGGAGGCAAAGGAAGGGTGATCTAAAGTCAATAGCATATGACCCTACTAAAACAGAAGAAGAAGTTGCATCTCTTGTACTAGATGATAGGGTTGACCCAAATCAATATCGTGGTTTGGTTCATCATTGGTTTTCTATTAAAGGACAAGTAAGTCATATGTATTTTGAGTAATATATTAAAGAGTTTATTACTTAGACTAATATTTTGTATCAATTGCAGAAAATAAGTAAAATTAATAGGCAAAATCGTGCTAAGTTTGAAGATGTTCATTGTATGGGTTCAAAAAGTCTCCCAAAGCTTATTGATGAGAAGGTTTATTTCTATTTGTATTTTCATGGCTTTAATTTGAATTAAAAAATAAAATGCATTTAACTTGTTTGTTTGGTTGTAGATAAAAAAGGGCAAAGGAGTGTTGCCTGGACGTAAAGAGATTTACATTGCTACCCGCAGTCGTAAAGACGGATCAATTGTCAATGAGAGAGTTTGAAAGAAAGATTAGCTGTCAAATTACATATTGTGTATATTTTCTCGCAGATCAACATCTAAACAGGTTAAACTTGGAACAAATTACTCAAACCCCTCTCCAACATCCCCACCATTCTTAGTCAAGACTCCATTGATGCATCCTTTAGCCGCTAGTTCTTTACATGTATTTTCTGAGTCAGTTGATCAACTTCTTTTCTTCCTAACAGTGTTTTCAGTTCCCTGCTACTTCATATTTTTCATGCTTTTTGTCATGATTACATTTACATTACTATAAGCTTTGGTTATTAGTAACAAGTTCCAGAGTGGGACAGGCGTAATAATTTGGAAATTTATGACAGATTTAATGTTGTATTCACCTATTAATTTTTGGCAAATGTCCCTCGATGGAAATGAATCATGATTCATTACTACTTAGATATTCTGTTTTAGTTCATGTTACATCTGGACTGAATAACTGCAAAATGCAAAGGAGAAAAAAAACGAAAGAAAATACATACGGTGGGGCAACCCATTATGTGAATTCAAACATAACTAGATTCTTCAATACTATGTCTAAGTTATAAATTGAACTCATAAATAATGTTGGATACAAGATGGAATTATCAAAGGATGTTAAACTTAATTTTTTGAAATTAACAGAGACAAGATGGAATAAATGGTAGCAAAAACAATGGAAATGTGATCAACCACTTGTTTAAACAAATTAATTAATAGAGAAGCAATGTTAATAATAGTAATCAATCATTTAATTAAAGTGATCTCTAATTGAGACAAATTCATATACATGTATGTTGAATTTATTTAATTAAAGTTTGAGAAACCAAAGTATACTAAATGTTTATAAGATGGGATAATAAGCTTGCTTAGCAATGGCACAAAGACCCAAAGGAGAATCACCAACATCTCTTAGCAGCCTCATGTAGCCATTGTCACCCCAAGTGGTTCCCCACGAGTTCTTGATCAACCAGTACTTTGTGCCATCTGAATCTATACCATAACCGACTATAGTAACCCCATGCCAAATATTTTTCTCCAATTCTTGCAGGTTAACTTCGCAAGGTCCTTTAAATATCCCTCCCTTGTATTTTTCAAATGCCTCACTTACAACAACTGCTGCTGCGACTGGTTGTTTTACAACAATTAGTTGTATGTTTTCTTCTCTGTTTCCCATGTAAGGTACTCTTGCATAAGCAGTTATGTGGACTTCAGGTTTCATACCTCCGCGATCGCGACGGCAACTTCCTTTTTTTCCTATGTATGGGTAACTTTCACGACTACAGATACCATTGTCTACTATATACTGGTATGCAGTAGTTACAAGACCTGAATCCCTACACCCTTGGTTCTTTGCGTCGCAGTCCACCAATTCTTGCTCTGACAATTTAATCAATGTGTTTTCTTTTATTTGGAAGATACCTTCTACAGTTGCCACAACCGTAAAAGCCCAACAACATTCTGCACGCAAAGAAAAAATTAATATCATGACATTCATTTGAATCGGTTTATAGTATGAAAGAAACAATTAATTACGTACTACAAGTGCCTTGACTGCTCACAAAAGTGACAGCTCCCCTTTCACACCAGTCCACATTTGTCGGGAGATTAGAGGGCGGTGCTGAATCAACAAACACTGTTGTTCTTGCCACACACATCAAAAACATAAAGAAAATCGCTTTTGTGAGAATAGCCATCATCACTGATATTATGGTATTGTGAGTAGTAGTAGTTGTGAAGTTAATTAACATGGGTTATGATTTATATAGAAATCAAAAAATATGAGGAAGGATCATTTGTCACTTGTCAAGCATCATCCATTTCCATTTGAGCACAATGGAATCTTTGCTTCAAAAGGCCTATATTGTCATTTTTGTAAATATGCTAACACTCAGTTTTGCTTCAGGTTTGGGTGACTTGCCTGCCAAGTTGAACCAACACAGCTCAAAACCTTTCAATTACCATTCTAAGAATATCTAATACTAATTTTGATTAAAAAAAAAATAGACTAGGAACTCTATAAACAAAGTTCTATTTTGTTGTTGTTTAATAATGATGACACGCTCTTTGCATGGAAATCAAAACACATGGGTTTCCTCTTTGTAATCACCTTTTATTGTAACCCTCATCATACATGTGTATTTTTTCTTACATAAAGTCCAAAACTAAGGCCAACATTTCCATTATAATCAAGCTTAAAAGAAATAAAAAATGCATGGAGAATATTCTATATATATAATATGACAAGTAAGAGATTCTGTTTACTTAGTGTATAAAGTATGTGTTTTTTGGGAGAACAAGAATCAGCATAAATAATTTTTGGCAAAAGTTTTTTATGCTTGGTTCTCCATCTCCCACGTTATTTAATTAAAAAAAAACTTAATCATATATACTGACGCACGTTTTTTTTTTCTATCAATAATCAAGTCATTTTATAATTATGAAAAATTTATTGAGATAATATGTATAAAATAAACTTTACATATAATTTTATAAAATATGTATTGAGTA
>JBBPBP010000002.1:39414469-39439880 GCA_037974735.1 Cicer chorassanicum | reverse complement strand
TTATAAATAAATTTATTAAAAGAGATACTCTCACTCATGATACAATTACATATTACAAATAAGATAATATGCACTCTCATTTCAAATTTATTAATTAAGATGCACTTTGGGCTAAAGAGAAAAACTTATTGATCGAATGCATTCTTATTTCTAATTTATTTGTTAAGATTCACTTTCACCCATTATTTATTAAAGTCAATAATAATCAATCCAATCCTTTTTTATAAACGCGGATGGTCTTTACGTATATTAAAAAAAAATTAATGTCTTTAATTATTTTATTTTATATATAGATGTTTTTAAAATAATTTATGTATTAAATGTGTCTAACTTTTAGTTTTTTATCTTGCAAGATAAAACAATAAAATTAATGAGATATGTTTAACAAAATTAAAAGTGCATTAATAATTGGGTAAAAGAACTTATACTTAAATGGAAAACTTTTTTCTTTTCTCAAAATACTTTTAATAATTAGAGGAAAAATGTTAGGAAAAGACTTTTCATATAAGTTATTATAATTCGCCACAACTAAAAATAATTTTACCATTAATTTTTTTTTACCTATTAACAGAAAAGGTAATCAAACATCTATAAGTAAACAACACACTGGGTGTGCGATGATTCAATTTGAAAATGATTTTCACCTCAAAGTTGTTCCTACTAATTTTTTTTTTTTTTTAACATTGAAAGCCATAATTCAGACCAATTTTCTATTATAAACTTAAGATAAAAAAAAACGAAGAATATTTTAAGAAAATGAGGAGGTCATGTTGTTAATTACAAGTGTAAGTGTATAAGGTGTGTTATTTTTTTTGTTACGGGACAAGAATTAATTACTACTACAAGTTTTTGGTCCTTAGTTCTCAATATTGTAACTACTTATTTAAATATTATTCTAAAGAGTTGAATAATTAATTTAATCATTGAATTATTCTAAAGAGTAAATTATTTTATATGGTCCAGGACCAGTTAATTAAGACTATCTTAATTAGTTATAAATAAAATATTTTTATTTCAAACAAATATGAGTAAAAATATACCAAAGACAAATGTAATAAAAGGAAGAAAAAAATACAACAAAACAAAACGATTTGATATTGACAGTGACATATAAAGATAGAGAACGATTTTGATATCTGCCGCACCCATTGGATGTTCCCATCGATTTAAAAACACTAAACGACAAAAACAAAATACACCCCCCAGTAGAAGGTCGCACCCCCAACCAGCGACCTCCCACTGGCCCTGAAAAATCCAGCCTTCAGCTGATGGCACCCCCAAAACGACATCCCACTGGGCCTAAAAATCCAGCATTCAGCTGGTTGCACCTCCCAAAAACGACCTCCCACTGGGCCTGAAAAATCCAGCCTTCAGTTGGTCGCACCCCCCAAAACGACCTCCCACTGGGCCAAAAAGTAGGGCAGATAGGGAAATAATTTTGGGAGTGTGGCATTTTGGGAAAAGGGAAAAAAAGAGGATATTTAGGGAAAAATTCCTCCGATCTCTATAATCAATTTTTCTTATTTTTTTACTTTTCATCTCTCTTCCATTTTCTTTTTATCCATCTATCTCTTTTATTTAGTGGAAAGGATTAGCCACATGTGGTCTCTCCAATATATTCTCTTTGATGTCTAATATAAGAAAAAAAAAAAGTTAGACAATAAAAATATATTTTTTCAATCTAAATTTTGGATTAAATATATTAATTTTTGTTGATCATATTTTCCCTTATAATCACATGACTTTATTTTGTTAGAGGAAATAGTTAAATTTGTGACCTCATTGTCACTCGAACTCCTAAAACTACCAAACCATTTTATGACTCCCATTTAAAAATCATATTTATTATAATTAATATAATAAAGTAATTATTATTATACAGTAATAAAATTAAAAATATTAAAATCATATTTTTTATAATGAGAAGATTTTAATTTATAATATATAAAAAAATTAAATATAATGAATATGTTAATGTATATAAAATTTTAAAATAATAATAATTTTATTAGTAATGTGGGTCTAGAGGTGGAAATCAACACCTCTAAACATATTCCCATCCTAGAGTTTTAATTTCAGAATCCACACCAACATCTAGTTAAAGCGGATTTTCTTTGTCCAATTAAGATACATGTAGGTGCGAATTATGTTATCATCCATCATTACATGTGAAAACTTAAAATTATTCTTTAAATTTTACCCACGTCCCCGTGGTGCACGACTGAGCTCTTGGTAAATGCAATAATTTGAATTTGAATTTTTTTTAAATCTTTAGCTACGACTTAGTATTATTCATGATGTTGCTAGATGAAGAATAAGTGGAGTATGGGTTTCAAAATGCTGGCCTGATTTGGCTTCCTTGCAACGTTGATATGTTATACAAAGTGTTGGCCGAGATGATTAATTTTGGTGGAGAGGATGATATTAATATTGCGCATTTATTAACCGTCAGATTGGGCTAATTTTTGGACAGCAGGTTCAAAACATACCGTTCTTCATTTTCAACGTTCGAATCAGCTAAACGACTTCTGGAGAGGGAGAAACAGTGCTCGCACAATAGCAAGTTTTTTGGGTGTCTTCAAAATGACTTTGAAAAATAGGTGGATCTATAGAGTAAAGCTTGAGAGTAACCTAAAGTCTCTAAGGCCATATTAGTGGTGAAAGGTTTCCGTCAAAGAAAAGGTGTTGATTTTAAAGAGATATCCTCACATGTGCTTAAAATTTCCTCGATTAGAACCGTGTTGAGTTTGGTAGCACTCTTGACTTTGAGGTAGAGCAATTGACTTTGGTCTATCATATAAACCATTAATGAATAATGGTTAATATATTATTTTTATACTTATTACTATATTTTAATGCGCATATATTTTTACATAATACTATTTTTGTTATATTATCTCATAGTCTTTAATGAGTGAAATGTGATATAAGACATTCAATTATAAATTGGTTAATGAAACCTTTAAATATATTTTTAACAGTTTTAAATCTTATTCATTCATTAAAATATAACTAAAATTTTAACATAATAATTAAATGGATAAAATTTAATATATAAATTAGTTTCAATTACGTTCTCCAAAATATTTTACATATTCTCAAATGTGTGTTTATAAACCCATAGATAATAATTACTCAAATAAACTCACTTGAAAAAAATACTCTACAAACAAAATCAATAAATTGTATTATTTTTTAAATTTTAAAATCTTATTCACATTCCGCGTAACGCGCGAACCATATTCTAATTTAAATAAACGTCGAAAAAAATGAGGTAGAGAGATGATTTAGGGAACTAAATAACTTTAAACCAATCTTTTTATGAATGAAGAAGAGATACTTAGAAAAAGAAGAAGTGGTTGAACTACTTTTCCTTTACCCTAAACTGAATAAACAACTAACTATTGGTTCCTCCAATTGGACAAAGAGATTCCTTATAAATTACTATGTTGCCCAAGTTACGACGAACTTTAAAACCAAGGTCCACAATCTTCGCGGTACTTAAATCATACCAGACTACTTCACCATCTTTCTTTTTGAAGAATATATTTCCCTTATTCCCTACTCCAATAGGATACTCAATACAAGACAAATGCTCAATACTGAATAGTTTAATCCATGAATCCTTCACACCAAACTCACTCAAAATTGATATGTCAAAAGTGGGCATCAGTAAGAAGTGTGAGATTAGAGCAACATACCCATTCAACACCACTAAGTATGTCCACACTGACCTTACATTAAACATATTATCAATGGCTGAGGCTATAGGTGTTATAACAAACTCCTCAGCACTCATATTAAATGACACCAAACATACGTCACAAAATTCTATTTCACTGATACCCACCCAATGACAGACTCCGTCCATATACAATCGAACACCCGGAAAATCTCCTCTGCAAGAAGGCATATCAATATTAAGCTTACTCCAAGAGTTACTTCTAAGGCTGTATATCTCCCACCAGGATTCATCAGGTATACCATCAAGGTTATAGTTGTTTCGGGAAAAAATCTGTCTAATCACCTTATAGTCATTTTTAAGGTGGTCGTAACCATAACCATGAAGATAATCGACACAATATTCTAATTCAATAGGGAGGGAAGGAATGACCTTGAATTCTTTTGTAGATGGGTTCCAAAGTGCTACTAATTTTTTTTCAATTTTGTATCTATAAATACAAAAAATACCGTTAATACTACTAGAACCTAAAATTCTAAAACCTTGGTAATTGTCTTGAAAGGGATTTGGCCATTCTATGTTAACCCTATTCTCAAACCTCTCTCCAGAAAGCATATACAATGCCGTTTTAAATTCATAATAAGGATTAAGTTCATCTATATTTTCAAGCATATTAGAATGTAGTAGGAGAGATGTATCATCATAATAACAATGATTATTAGACAAGAAATTGTTACGAATCATTCTCATGAAATGCGAGTTTTCAAATAAGAGAAACCATGATTTACGTACAGCTCCAAATCGTTTCAAAGATTTGAAAGGTGATTTTGATAAAATAGAAAAGACAAGATCATCGGGTATATGCTTGATAACCTTTTTACTTTTGGTAGGTGCGTATTTCTTCATCTCTATGAATGAGTTTGATTTACAATTGCAATATATATGAGGAGTCATAAATGAGAATGATAGCGTGTTTGCACTCAAGCTTCATTGCAAGCGTGAGAAAATGTTTAAACCACTGGGTTTATAAAAGCAAAATAACGTGAACTTAATTAAATGAGAAGTAATAGCATAAGATATCGTGCTTTTAAAAAATTTAATTTGAGCAATAAGTAGAATAAGATATCATACGTTTACTTAATTGAGAAGCATTTGTAATTCTTTTGACTAATATAAATATATGTCATAAAAAATTATTTTCATTTTATTCAAATGTAGAAAACTTAAAGAAATAAATTTATACATTTGGACTTTGTATGTTTACTTATTACGTACCATTCAAAGAATTTTACTAATTATCAATTTGATTTAAATGCTTTTCGTTTTTTTTCCAAACATTTTATGATTCATTCTTCAATATAGTTAAATATGTCTAACTATTTATTTACTTAAAACGTATTATTATCAAGCCATACATATAAAAAAAAACTTAAAAATAGATCTAATATAATAATATTTAATATTTTTCCAAAAAGATATAATATTATTTCATATAACCCCTTTCAATTTTTTTTAATAAGTAAACAACACACGTGGTGTGTGATGATTCAATTTGTAAATGATTTTCACCTCAAGTTGCTCCAACTAATTTTCTTTTTTTAACATGGCCATATTTGAGACCCATTTTCCATTATAAAGTTAAGATAAAAAAAATAAAAAATAAAAAAACGAAGAATATTCTAAGAAAATGAGGAGGTTCTGTTGTTAATTACAAGTGTAAGTGTACGGGGTGTGTTATTTTTTTGTTGGGGGACAAGAATTAATTAGTACTACAAGTTTTTTATCTTTGTTCTCAATATTGTAAATACTTATTTAAATTTATTCTAAAGAGTTGAATAATTAATTCAATCATTATATCAAAGTAAATAATTTTATATGGTCCAGGGACCAGTTAATTAAGACGACCTTAATTAGTTATAAATAAAATATTTATTTTTTAAACAAATAGTAATAAATGTGAGTAAAAATGTACGAAAGGCGTATGTAATAAAAGGAAAAAAAAATTACAACAAAACAAAATGATTTGATATTGACATAGATATATAGAGATAGAGAACATTTTGATATCCGCCGCACTCATTGGATGTTTCCATCGATCTACATTATTGTCTGTTATAACTAATTTTAATAATCTCGAGTGTGGATCATCTACTCTCCCTCCAATCTCTATGATCAATTTTTCTTATTTTTTTTTTCATCTCACTTCAATTTTCTTTTTATTTATCTATCTCTTTTATTTGGTGGAAAGGATTAGCCACCGGTGGTCTCTCCAATATATTTTAAAATATTGATCTAATAAACAATGAAAATACTTTTTAAAATATGATTTCAATATCTACAAAAGTTCATACACCAAAAACATTTTTTTTACAATACATCAAAAATATTTAAATGCATTAGTTAAACATATCATGTACACAACCAAAGAACGTAATATATTTAACAAAATGCAACATTTGTTTTCTTTAGATTAACTTTTCACTATCCATCGAACTCTACTTTATCATGATCACCAACATCATTATCACCAACCTCATCATCATGAACTTGGTCTCTAATATCTGGCATGACTTGAAAGTTCAAGCTATTCATCACTTGTTTTATCAAGTGGTTCTTACAAGCTATTCATCACTTGTTTTATCAAGTGGTTCTTACAATCAATTGCTCTATTTATATTAGTCAATTTCTCTTGAAGTTGATCTCTTTCATTTCTCATTTCTTCAAATTCATGTATTTGTACTCACTCGGTTGATGAAGAACATGAGCCACAATAATAACCTCCCTAATAATAAAATAGATTCCCTTTCAATACTCATCATTTTTTTATTCTCGCTATCTCACACCACACATCTAATTCATTTGGTGGGGAAGTTCCTTGCAAATATGTTTCTTAGGTCAATTCTTCCAATCTATGTCTATACTTTTCCAGTAAACATAAATATAAGACTAATTAATGTTTTAAAACACTAAAATAAAGTGAAACCAACAAAAAAAATAATATACAATTTAAAGTGAAAACTCTTACATTCACATATCCCAAGTTTTATCCTTGAATGTTTGTGTGAATAAAAAAATCTGAATATCTGATAGAGGTGTCATTCAATTTTGTCTAACATCGTAAAGAAAAGCCAACTTTAAAAACATGTTATGTAGGCATAAATATCAACAATTTTAATTTTTAATTGAAAACAAAACATTTTCTAATTTTCCCCCATTCAATCCAAACCATCAGACATTGACATATGTAATTAAGCTCTCAAATTAACCCTTAAATTCTTACAAGATTACAAGTTGGGTCTACGAGTCAAATTTATATATGCTACACAAGTTTATCTATTCAAGTGGTGCATGCATAACCAAAATTATCACAAAAAATGTATATATTGCTAGTACAACATTCAAGAGACAAAGACATTTTTTAACAATATGAAAAAACAATTCCAAAAAATAAGAAAACATTGGGGAGTCACCGACTCACTATAGGTGCCAACAATTGATATTAACAATTGTATCTACCAAATTATTCTATTGCGATATCTAATATGAACGGATAATTGACTAATTACTAACATACTACGAAGGGTCAACCAAAAAGGATTAAAATAACCTATCAAGGGTAACCTGCGAGCAAATCTACTACATAAATCTTCAACCTCTAGAGCGAGTTATTAAAAACCTTTCGCTTTTTTTAAGTAAAAATTGTTAATCCCATCTTCGTACTAATTCCAGTGATGCATGCATAACAAAAATTATTACAAAAAAGGTATATTTTGCTAGTAATACATTCGAGAGACAAAGACAATGTGAAAAAACGATTCCAAAAAAGAAGAAAACATTGGGGAGCCACTAACTCACAATAGGTGCCAACAACTGATATTGGCAATTGTATCCATCAAATCATTCTATTGGGATATCTAATATGAATGGATAATTGACTAATTACTAACATACTTCGAAGGGACAACCAAAAATGATTAAACTAACCAATCACATAGTTTAATCACCCACCAACTATAGAACCTAAATTGGTTGTAAACATGCAATTTTCTTTTAATGACATAAACACTAGTTAACTCAATGTATTGTTCCAATCAAACATCATTTTATTAAAAAAAATCAAATGAAAGTAAAATATATAACTCATATACTAGATTAAGTAATGTAAAGAAAATGTACGTTAATTAAGCAACCAACAATAGTTTTAATTTTATTAACTTACAAACAACCTAGTGTTTAGCCTCTACCCTTTATTCCTTATTTAATAATTCTAGTCTCTAATTCTTAATTCTAGCCTCTACCCTTTATTGTATATTATTAAGACTTATCCAACCTAACCCCCTTCTCTAAATGTCTCTTAGAACTAATATAACTACTCATACAAAAGAATAGTTCTTCTAAAGTTATCAAAATTACATCTCTGTTGTGATTTTCTTTGAGGAAATTTGAATCTATCTTTTGAAAGAAATTGTATACGTATTGCGTTGATGAGGCAGAGAGGGGCAGAAGCAGCGGTGATATGAGAAGTAGTATCCTTTTTTTTCTATTTGAAGAGATCATCTTGTCTCCTCTGTCGACCGTGTTCTGTAGGAACTCCACTACTCATCTGAGAAGGCGTACACTTTCTTCCTCTAAGAGTTCAACGACGACACAATATCATGTCATATGGAATAACATTATAATGAGATGACAAATAACTTTCAAAAGACTTAAAAAATAAGTTCCTTACCTTTTGGTTCACAATAGCCAAATATATGACAAATAATGAGAATTGCACATCACAATTGTAATTTGAGGGTTTAAGAGAATATGTTGGCATCGCGGTTGTAAAAGGAATTCAAATGAATTTGGGCTAAGTGTTGGGTATTGGGATCCCTTCCTATGTGGAGAAATGCCCAAATATTGTAGCCAATGTGTCTCACTTATTTAAGTTGAAAGGGGTCTTATTAGGATTGTAAGAGAAAGACTATTTTGAAAGAAAAGACAACCACCAAAAGAGAAAAGAGAACAGTAAACCATATTCTCAATTTTTTCAAATTAGTCTTAGAAAAAACATCTATTGCGCATTTATTAACCGTTGGATCGGGCATATTTTTGGACAACAGATTCAAACCATACAGTTCTTCATTTTCAACGTTCAGATCGGCTAAACGACGTATGGAGAGGGAGAAATAGTGCTCTCACAGTAGCAGGTTTTTGGGGTGCCTTGCATGATAATCACACTTATGATTTGCTGAAGTTGTCAAACGACAAAAAGGATTTGGAAAATAGGTGGATCTATAAAGTGAAGCTTGAGAGTAACCTAAAGTCTCTAAGGTATAAAGCCATATTAGTGGTGATTTGGAGGAAGAGATTTACATGAAGTAACCTGATGGTTTTCTTGCTGAAGGCAAGGAAGACTGTGTATGTAGACTTAGAAAGAGTCTATATGGTTTGAAGCAAGCTCCAAGGCAGTGGTACAAAAAGTTTGAGTTTGTTATGTGTGACCAATGATACATGAAAACTACTTCTGACCATTGTGTATTTGTTATAAAATTTCATAACGATAATTTCATTATCCTGTTATTATATGTTAATGACATACATATTTTTGGGAAAAAATATTTCCAAGATTGACAAGTTAAAGAAGCAGTTGGGCGAGTCCTTTGCCATGAAAGACATGGGAGCAACTAAATAAATTATTGACATAAGAATCATGTGTGACAAATAGGAGAAAAAACTTTGGATGTCACAAGAACACTATATTGAGAGAGTGTTGCAAAGGTTTTAGAAGGAAAACTCTAAGGTTGTAAGAACTCCTCTTTCTACTCATTTTAAGTTTAGTTCTAAACAAAGTTTTTCTAGTGAAGATGAGAAAAGAGACATGGAACAAGTTCCCTATGCGTCTGATATTGCGCATGTTGTTGGGACAATCAATAGATTTTTCTCAAATCCAGGTAGAGAGCATTGGAATGCTGTAAAATGGACACTAAGGTATCTACGTGGTACTACATGTATGAGGATTTGTTTTTGAGGTGACAAGTCTATTTTGGTGGGTACTCCAACTTAGAAATGGCTTGAGATGTTTGTAACAACCCGACCCATATTGTTATAGGCATTGTTAATCACGACTTTCTCTCCCCTCCTTTCCACCCATTGAAAATAGGGAGTTTTTGCCTTTTGTTGGAATCGAACCCAGTACCTAGGAGATAAGTACCACAATCCATTCATTCCCCCACAAAACTCAATTGGTAGTGAGAATGAATGAACGGTGGTACTTATCCCCTAGGTACTGAATTCGATTCCCATAGAAGACAAAAACTCGCTATTTCCAATGGGCAATAAGGCCGTGATTAACAGTGCAGATAACAGTAAAGGTCGGGATGTTACAATATTGATTAGAGCAAGTTCACTTTAGACTACATGATGAAATTTACATAGCGAGTTGTACCTTGGTAGTCCAAATTACATTAATGTGCAGCATTGTCTACAACTGAGGTAAAGTTCATTGCCATTATCGAAGCATGCAAAAAGTTGATTTGGTTGAAGACATACTTGCAAGAGCTTCGGTTTATACAGGACAAATATGTATTATTTGTCGGTAGTCAAAGTGTTATTAATCTTGGTAAAGCATCATCGGATATATGATTTTTTGAAACTTGTTGTGATATCACCGGTTTGACAATTATCTCCACATAGTTGTGACAAGGAGATATGTTGGGTATTGGGCTCTCTCCCTATATGGAAAAATGTCCAAATATTGTAGTCCATTATGTGTCTTACTTATTTCAATGGAAATGGGTCTTATTAGGGTTGTATGAGAGAGTATTTTGAAAGAAAAAAAACAGCCACCAAAAGAGAAAAGAGAAGAATAAACTCTATTATCAATTTTGTCAAACTAGTCTTTGAAAAACATGAATTGTGCATTTGTTAACCGATAGATCGGGCTGGTATTTGGACTGCGGGTTCACAACAACAGGTCTTCGTTTTCAATGGCCAAATTAGGGAATCATTTCAGGAAAGAGGGAAACAGTGGTCGAACAGTAACAATTTTTGAAGTGTTTTTCATTTGTAAGCTTTAGTATTTTGTTATTTTGACTCGTAGACATAATTTGTGCATAATTTTTTAACATCTTCAATCCTCGTAATGGAAGATTTTAAGCCAATAAAAATAAATAAATTTCATGCAAAGTATTTTCATTCTCTATTATTCTTCTTTTATCTTCAAATTAATCTATCCCCTCCCTTTTTTTAAGAATATAAAGCGTATAAAATATATCAAGCATAAGTGTAGCTTTAGAGTTCTCCTGATACTAATCACAAGTATCTTGTCCTGATGATGAATTCAATCCTAGAATTCTTTAGCCCCACGACCAATCAAATCCATCATGCTGTGTAAAAAGAAAAAATAGAGAAACAATGTTAATTATAAAGAATAAATAACAAAATGTTTTTCAATGGAAAATGACAATAAAAAAGATTAAAATTTTAATGTATAGAAAATCTTGAATGCAAGAGCCATCAACTAATTAGAAAACAACCACAATCTCCCAAAGAGAACACATCAAGCTCTTCATCTTCTTCCAATATCATTCTCCTTATGAAGAAAGAAAAATTTAGATAGAAAGCGAAGCTGAAAGAAGAAACTGTACCGTAAATCTTCTAAAAAATTAAACTACCACTATGAAAAGTAAGTAGAATCATATAGCTAAATAACATCGAGAAACACCGATCTCAACACCGAAAAACATCAATTGTGTATTCGTTAACTATTGGATCAGACTGAAGTTTAGACTACAAGTTCACAACATAAGGTCTTCATTTTCAACAGTCGGATCAGCGAAACGATTTCTGAAGAGGGAGAAGTAGTGCTTGCACAGTAGCAGTTTTTTGAGTATTTTTCATCTTTTTTCATTTGTAAGCTTTATTATTTTGTTATTTTGGCTGGTAGTAGACACAATTTGTTCATCATTCTAAGACTCTCTTATACCCTTATTTGACTATAACAGAGCTATTACTTTGGTCTGGATGATCCGTGGTTTTTACCCTTGCATTGAGGGGTTTTCCATGTTAAAATATTGGTGTTCTTTATGCGCTTTTATTTGATCAATTTGCTTCCATATATTTGTTGTTGCTCGTAACGGATTTGTTGCAAGTTGGAAGAATTTTATATCCGTTGCATATTGTTTGTTAATATTTCTGTGTTTTTTCCCATCAGAAGGCTCTTTTGAAAGTTTTGTTAACTTATGTATTATATTATATAATGAACATTAATGATGTTAAATCTTTTATATAGGAAAATAAACTACCAATCCTCAACTTACCCTTGTGAAATCCCATAAAAATATTTATCTTTTTGAATTCAAGTCACTTTTATTTAACGTATATAGTAAAATATACCTCAATAACGGCAAAAAAGAAAGTACATATGTATAAAATAATTATATTTACCTTAATTAACCTTGATATCCTTTCCACATATAAAACATTTATATACCCAAATTAGAGGGTTGTGTAACAAATAAGATTAAATCTTATTTTTTTTAAAATCAAAATTAAATTAAAAAGTAAAATCAATAGCATAAGATAATTAGTTGTGATTATTTTGCAAGAAATAAAACATGAGCACCATTATAAATACATGTCTCGTGTGTCTTACTCATAATCCTAAAAAATATTAGTTTAACTATGGTTTTTAAGATATATAAATAATATGTCGTAAAAGATATATAGTAAAAACCAACTTTTGCTTCTTTATTAGAAAATAAAACTTTTGTTAATATTCTAATTAACAAGAAAATTTACTGCATCTACATTGATTTTGAACCTCTCTTACAACTCCCTTCCCTTCAGTCTCCACTCAATACTTGTTGGAAGCTCATTATAAGATCCACTCATGTTAGGTAAGGGTGTAATTCAATCAAAACTGAATAACACTATGAAGGGACGATCTCTCCACTTGTAAAATCAGTGGATAAAAAATTATTAATTACTCTCATAATAAGAAGGGAAATATTTTCTAAAGTAACTCTTATAAAAAATCATTAGTATCTCCCATAATAAAATAACTCTTAGAATAGAACAAGATGATTCATTGAAAAAAATTGATAAATAAATCATCAAAATAAACTATTTTTCATAAAAAATTAAATTACAGTTAAGTGGTTTTTATAATATGTAGATATAAATATTAAGAGCAACACCAATTTTCTTTTATAATAGTACATAGATACCAATTTTTGTTTTTGTACAATAAATATATACATGTGCGTTTGCACGTGCATTCAAATGATGTTTTATATATTTTATTATTGTATAAAAAAAAGAGATAAAGAAAAAGAGAAAAATACAAAACAACAGATTAAGAAAAACAAGACAGAGGAGAAAGTTAATACTAATGATGTTTAATGCATATTGCCACTAGTATCACTAAAAGACCACGGACATCATTGTAATTACTATAAAATAGGTTTGTGATGTGTTGGATATGAAGGGATTTGTAATTGGCAATATGAAGCTTTTGATTTGCTTATTTTGCATGTTTTGCTTCTGAATATTTTGGACTGATAAGTGAAGCTTCTACTTAACGAAGGTAGTGCAATTGCTAACATCTTTGATTTTTTTCTTCTAACTTTTTCGAACTTGTCATTTCAAAAATTACAATATGTGAATGTAAAGTATAGAATAGGTTTGTGATGTGCTGAAAAAGTTTGTTAGGTTTGTGATACACCAATATATTACAAGAAATTAAGTCATATAAAAGGTGTTTTTGTAAATTAGCTCATATAAAATGAGACTTGTCCATTATATGTGTAATAATGTGTTAAAAATAAACTGCTTGATATAAGAAAACATAAACAATTTTTTGTAGGATTTGCTAATAGAGTGGCACTTGTAATTAAAATACCTTATAAAGTGACCATTTGAGTTAGTTGGACACACACTAAATTTGATCTCTAGAGTTAGAGTCAATCCAATCGTACTTATCGAGTGACACATATGTTTGCATATAGGAAATGACTTCTATTGAAAGTGAGTCCGATAACTTCTCCCATGTTTGAGAAGGTTTTCATAAAAATCATTTTTTAAATTAAAACTATTATTTTTTAGATCTATAACAAATGATTTTTTTTTTAAAGAAAACTATTTTGTTTTTATTCAGAGTTGTAGTCTTTTGCTATAGTGTATAGCCTTTTTCAAGTTAGCAACTCCTCCAAATGATTTGAGACTAAGTACTTTGCAAACACTTTCCTCCGGTATTTATGTTAACATAAACATACTTATATGAGAGCATATACAGCGGTGAATTCAATATGGGTTCATTAAGTGGGGTCCACTGTGCTACATCATCTTAAAGCAACTCACTCATTTTTTACTGCAATGGTGAACTCAACATAGGTTCATTAAATAGGGCCCACTGTACCACATCATTTTAAAACAATTCATTCATTTGTTACGGTTTAGCAAAACAATATTACATTAATACATTAATATTTTAATTATATTTATACATTAATATTTTAATTATATTTAATTTTATTACAAATTAAAATATTAATTTAAATATTTCAATTAATATTATTATACATTATTTTAATTTTAATTTAAAATAAAATTGAACTTAAATTTTTATAGCAATAATAAAAATTAAATGTTAAATACATTACATAAATAATTAAAAATGATAAAAGTAAGAGTTACAAAAACAAATTGTTCCTATTAATATGCAAATTGTAACAAATAAATAGAAAAAAAAAACTAACGGTCATAAATTAATAAAAAAGAAGGCAACGGACATAAAATTATTATTATTAATAAATAAATAAAAAAGAACGTTACCGATTAATAAAAAAAGCTAGCGGTGATAAATTTACTATTATTAATAAATTAATAAAAAAAGTAACGGTTATAAATTGATTATTATTAAATTATGAAAGTACCGTTCCGGTTCCTTTATGAGAGAACCGTGATTACAACTTGACACAACTCCAACGGTGAACTCTCCAAAAACTCACGGTTACGTTATTCCACGTTGGCGGACGAACTTAATTTTACTCCCGTTGCATATGCTCTGAGATGTCATAGGTTGAAGGTAGCTAAAATGTTGTTATTCTTTTGACTTGTAATAATATAGATAAATTAATGGGCTGCACATTGTAATTTATTACATTGAGATGACAAATTAATGAGCTGTGAGAAAAGAACATAAAAACATGCACATTATTTCAAAAAAAAAATTGAACATATAACACAAATAATTAATACTAATTTACAAACTTATCGGTCTATGAGAACTCTAAATGCAAATAAGTTTGTTGAAATGTGAACGTGGAGTTATTAGAATGACGTATATGGTTGAGGTGATAATTAGGCAGGGTCTTTACAGTTTAAATTATCTCAATTTAAATTTTACAATCTCTATTTTTTTTAATTTTATTACTTTTTTAATTTTTTTTTGTTAGATTGAAAATTTATATCATATAGCTCGTGAATGTAAATTTTTACACAAATTTAAAATCATTTAAGTTATTGAGACTTATGAAGATTAACGATTTTTAATAAAAGTGCATAAGATGTTAATTTTGATGTATCTCAATAACATATGAAATGATTTTAGATTTGAGTAAAATTTTACATGCATAATCTATATGATGTAAACTTTCAATCTAAATTGGAAAGAAAATTAAAAAAAACAAGAGAAATAGAGAAGAGTGATTAAAGGAGGTTTACGTTAATGAAGTGTATTTTTGGAAAGTATGATTTATTTTATACAGATGTCAAAAAAATGTTAACAAATGTTAATTTTATAGTCGTGACCATTTGTATTTAATTTAATGAGTATCATATTGACAAAAGAGGATTTTTTTATTTTTTGAATCTCTAACAAAATATGGCCGACTTCCATAGGCGGAACATCACACAAAATTTCATCATAGTATTTGCTTATACTAAAATTAATCAAAACTTGTATAACAATCAAAATATCAACACCATCTTTTAGCCATTGAAACTTATATGACCTGAAGCGTTTAGTAGTTTTCGAGCCAAGTTTAGTGACTAATCTAGTGCTAGCCATATTGGTACAACTACCACTATCAACTATCAAAATGCAAACTTTACCATCAACTAGACGCCTAGTATGAAAAATGTATTCTTTTTCAGAATCATCCTAATCCTTAACTTGGACTCCTAGGAGTCTTCTAACCATGAGAAGATCTCCTTCAATGGGAACCAATTCATATTCAATCTCTAGTTCACTTGAGAATGAATGTGAAGGGTAAAAATAAAGGGAAAAACCAATTTCATATACATTTTTATCCTTTGCAATCATAGATTTTTTATTTGGGCAATTAGATTCTATTTGACCTCTTCCTAAGCATTTGAAATATTTAGTTGAAGAATAAGCAGAAGAACTAGGAGGATGATCTTTAGGTTTAGAAGACTTAGCTTCTTTGGCCGAAGCCAATGTGGATAGTTCATAAGCTATGAGCAATATTAAGGAAGGAAAACACTTCAACATGCATATTTTCAAATCCAACAATCATAGGGTAGAGAGTTCAAAATTTGGAAACACCACACAAGTTCTCAAACTATGACATGTTTCATGTGATGACACATTCTCAAGAGCATAGTTCTCTTTGCAAGCCTCCTTTTGTGCAACATCACAACTTAGAAAGTCATGTATTGTCTCCTTCAGCCATGCACCTTTATGAACCTTCAAAGATGGATCAATGTAACTAGATAGAAAACTAGCATTAGTGGTCAAGCAATTGTACTCAATTGAAAAATTATGCATAGATGACGTTACCAACATTACTTCATTTTTCTTAGTCTCACATTTATTCTTAACTTTTTATTTTACCTCATTGTTTTCTTTTTCTTCAAAGGTCTTCTCAAATGTGCATTGAACATTTGTTAGCATTTTCTCTTTTACTCTTAATGTTTTTTTTTTCTATCAAGGTTAATTTTTCTACTCTTCTTGCCTCTTTTAACAACCCCTCTTCACATAGAAATTTCACATATTTTGAATCCATCACAAAATCTCTTATATATCCTGCATATGATATATTTTGTTTCTCCTTGTTTCTATCCCCCATTTTATATGCTCTATGCCTTTTTTCTTTTGCATATTTTTCATCCTCCTTATCAAATTTTCTAAGGCTCTTTTGTTTTACTCTATCATACATTCCATTCCTCATCTCCCTTGTGGTTTCATACTTACATTCTTCATCATGACGAGGAATTTCACGTGGCCTTTCATTCATGTACTCATACCACAAAGTATTCATTTTAGTATTCATCAATTTGGTGAACCTTGCCATAAACTTGGTGATGAAAGTCCATGATATCAAAATACAACTCAGAAAAACAATTAAATAAAACAAAGAAAACTAAGTAAAAAGGACATCACCGCTTTTCTAAATGATTTCACTCAATACTGTGCGTATATCTTTCAACAAGACTTTTTTATATAATGTTCTCTTGTCTTTTCCACTCCATAATTGTTTATTCATAAGATTCTTACAAGAACCAAATCATGCCCAATCAATATTGTGAAAAACATCTTACAAAAGTAAATGAGCAGCACTTAAAAATATCACTAAAGAGGCCAAAAGTAAGCTCAAGAAACTTTATGACACAATAAATAAAATTTTAAAGACAAACAAGAAACAAATAAGTAAGGGAAGTATGCTAAAAATGAATGCCAAACAAGACAATTTAAATATGATGTAAAAAAACACACAAAAAAAAGGCACAAAAGACAAAAATTTAGAATAAACAAAATGAGCAATTTGACATGGTATAACCAATAGATCTTGTTGGTTACGATTATGTCCATTAAGAGACAGTTGTACAACTTTCATTAGTTGTACTGTAGGAATATTCTCTTACCATTAATAGGATTTCTCTCTTTTATTGTAAATAATTGAGTTAATTAGGATTTAATTAGCTTTTTTTTTTACTTGTACTCCCTAGGCTATTGATACTATATTGTATTATGTACAAAATCAATAAGAAATGCAACATATTCACATGGTATTAGAGCTACAATTCTGATTAGAAAAACAAAAAAAAAAAAGAATTAGGATTTTCTCATGGAAGAAAAATAGAGCAGTCCAAGCATCCTAGATGTTTACCCTAAGGTAGCAGCGACTGGAAACACCACCAGTCATCATGAAACAATTATCATTACTAGCTACAAACTCAATGGACAAAACTACACACAGTGGTCCATATTTTTCTGCATTTTCCTCCAGGGAAGTGAGAAGGGAAGAAAGCAAAAGGAAAATCATATTGGGAAGTCAAAGTGCAAGTTCAATAATTGAAGGCTTTGCGCTTGCAGTAAGAGGTCCACCAAAGAAAGGTAGAGGATGGTGCGATCACAACAAGCGACTTGGACATACGAAGGAAACATGTTGGGTGCTTCATGGAAAACCTACAGATCTAAAACCACGATCAAGGACGCACGCGGATATGTTGTTGCTATTGATAAAAGTAAGTCCAGAAACATTGCAGAGGCTAGTCCTTTCATCAAAGAACAAATAGAGATGTTGTAGAAACTGATGCAACAGGCACTAAAAAACACTAGTACCTCTTTTTCCACTGTTACTCTTGTCCAAAAAGGAATTTTTTTTTGTTGCCCTTCATGTAAGTCACCAGAAAACAAACTCTTGGATTGTTGATTCTTGTGCCTCGGATCACATGACTGGGGACATCAATGTATTTAGTAAATACACTCCATGTCAAGATGGATTTTTTATCCGGATAGCTAATGGTACCACCTCCAAGGTGGTTGGTAAAGGTTCAGTGGCTATATCTAAAGAAATTACTCTTGATTCAGTTTTACATGTTCCTAAACTAGATTTCAGTTTATTGTCTATATGTAAATTAACCAAAAACTTAGGATGTGTTGCTAAGTTCTTACCACATTTTTGTAAATTACAAGAGATGAATTCGGGGAAGATGATTGGCAATGCTGAGGAGAGTGCATGCCTTTACTTCCTTCGAAATGAAGACCAAAATAAGAGATCCTACAAGGCTGCCCTTATGCGTTCATCAAAGAATGATAATGATGTAATGCTATGGCATTATCGCCTAGGACACCCAAATTTTATGTATTTGAAAAAAATGTTTCCATCCTTATTTAATAAAGACTCTGGTTCTTTCAAATGTGAAGTGTGCAAATTAGCCAAACACACCTAATCCCATTATTCTATACAACCTTCTAAACCTTTCACACCCATTCATAGTGATGTGTGGGGACCTTCAGAGAGTGAGCAATGTTACTGGATCAAGGTGGTTTGTAACCTTTATTGACGACCATACAAGAGTCACTTGGGTGTTCCTCATGAAAGAAAAATCAGAAGTTGGGAGTATATTTGAGAACTTCCATAAAATGGTCCAAACCTAATTTCAAAGCAACATTCAAGTACTAAGAACTGATAATGGAAGGGAGTACTTCCACCACACCCTTGGTAATTATCTTACCAAAAATGACATTATACACTAAACATCATGCCCATACTCTCAACAATAGAATGGGACAATAGAGAGAAAAAATAGGCACCTATTGGACGTCACTCGAGCCCTCATGTTGTCCATGAACGTACCTAACCATTTTTGGGGAGATGCAGTCCTCTCTTCATCATACCTAATAAATAAAATGCCCTCCAAAACGCTCAACCTAAATACACCACACCAAACCCTCTTGTCCCTTTATCCTCTGACCAAACTCATCACAAATCTTCCACCAACGATTTTTGGATGTACTAGCTTTGTACATGACCGAAAGCTTAACCTCCATAAGTTGGACCCGAAAGCCATCAAGTGTATCTTCTTGGGATACTCTCCTACCAAGAAAGGATACAAATGCTACTGCCCCCTAAAAAGAAGAATCTATCACACTATGGATGTTACCTTTTTTGAAGACAATGCCTTTTATCCCAAAGTTGGCATTCATGGGGAGAAAGTTAGAATTGATGAACACCAACCTTGGGAAATTACAATACTAGAATTTGTCTCACATGAACCTGTCTTAACCACCCCACCTGAACCTGCCCAAATCCCACCTGAACCTGTCCAAATCACTAAAAACACATAATCTGTCCTAATAATTGTTGAACCTGAATTGGACCAGCAAACAACCGCTCTTGAGGTTTCCAAGCCAATAAATGGAGCACCAACAATTGGTCAAAAAGGAAAACCAAATGGAGGAAAAGAACTGCAAGTATACATAAGGAAGAAGAACAAGCAACAAACTCTTGAGGAGGAAGTAGAAGCATGCACTATTCCAAAGCAGAACCTACTCATAAAGGTAGCCTATTGTGCATTAACTCTTCCTCTAATTTATCTAATAATGTCACTAATGACCAAGACTTAGACTTACCTATTGCTGTGAGAAAGTGAGTAAGGTCTTGTACCAAACACCCAATTGAAAACCATGTTTCTAGAGAAAGATTATCGCAGGGGTACAAGAACTTCATCAACTTTGTGGACAGTATCCAAATTCCTCAAAACTTTCATGAAGCTGTCCTAGTTCCATAATGGAAGGCTGCTGTAATGGAAGAAATCAAAGCACTTGAAAAGAATGGCACATGACAGCTCTCCCACCTACCAGAGGGGAAGAAGGTAGTTGGATGCAAATGGATATTCTCGGTAAAATACAAAGCAGATGGGAGTGTAAACAGGTACAAAACTCGATTGGTGGAAAAACGCTTCACCCAATCCTATGGGGTGGATTATGAAGAAACCTTTGCACCTGTAGCAAAGTTGAATTCAGTCTGTGTACTTTTTTCGCTGACAGCAAATTTGGACTGGCCACTTCACTAGTTAGATAATAAAGAAATAATTTTCTAAATGGTGAACTTGAAGAAGATGTCTACATGAGAATACCACCTGGACTTGAAACATCAGAAAATTCAGGCAAGGTATGTAAACTCAAAAAATCACTATATGGACTCAAGCAATCCCCTCGGGCTTGGTTTGATAGGCTCACACAAGTGGTTAGGATACATGGCTTCTCCCAGTGTCAAACTGACCACACAATGTTCTTAAAGCATTCAAAAGAAGGCATGGTAACCATCTTCATTGTCTATATGGATGACATTATTATTACAGGTGATGATTATACTGGAATTCAAGGACTGAAAATGATTCTAGCTAAGGAATTTGAAGTCAAAGATCTTGGTCAGTTAAGGTATTTTTTGGCAATGGAAGTGGCACGGTCCGAACATGGAATCTAATTATCTTAAAGGAAATATATACTTGACTCACTTCAAGAAACAGGGATGTTAGGATGCAGGCCATCAAACACTCATATGGAATCCAATGTGAAAATTGGAGAGGAAAATGAGAGTCCACCCACTAACAAAGAAAGGTATCAAAAGATGGTTAGGAAACTTATCTACCTAACCCAAACGTGACCAGATATTGGTTTTTCTGTTAGCATGGTTAGCCGCTACATGAATGACCCTATGAAGGCTAAGATGAAAGCAGTTAACCGCATCCTGCAGTATCTGAAAAAAGGCACCAGGGAAGGGGTTGCCTTTCAAGAAGGACAATGGCTAATAGGAGATCAACTAGTGGGTATTGCTCGTTTGTATGAGGCAACTTAGTGACCTGGAGAAGCAAGAAACAATTTGTGGTTGCTAGAAGCGGTGCAGAAGCTGAACTTAGGTCCATGACACATGGGATTTGCGAGGGGATGTGGCTGCAAAGGATGCTTGCAGAACTACACGTTTACAGTGACCATGATGTATGCATGTTGTACGATAACAAAGCTGTTATAAGCATTGCTAAAAATCATGTGCAACATGACAGAACGAAGTATGTGGAAATTGATAGACACTTCATCAAGGAAAAGGTTGACAATGGGCTGATTTCTCTCCAACACACACCCTCAAGCCACCAAACTGCTGATATCTTGACCAAGGCACTTCCTAGAGCCACCTATGAAAACTTAAGATTCAAGTTGGGCATGATTGACATCTATGACCCAAGTTGAGATGCTGTCCTGTACAACTTTCATTAGTTGTACTGTAGGAATATTATTTTACCATTAATAGCTCATAATTTCTCTCTTTTATTGTAAATAATTGAGTTAATTAGGATTTAATTAGCTTTCTGTTTTACTTGTACTCCCTAGGCTATTTATACCATATTGTATTATGTACAAAATCAATAAGAAATACAACATATTCACCGATCTAACAAGTGAAAATATGCTAAAATAGTGACAAATTGTTTAAATTGTAATGGTGAAAGAAAATTAAAAATCAGGATTTGGTTTTGTAGCTTCCTTTTTCTATTTACATCAGAATTTGTGCACAATTTGCAATTTGCATCTCTTTTTCGTGTTTTTTTTTCAATTTTCTTTTTTTTATTTGGATTCGACTCTTTTTGTATGCAACTTTGACTTTTGAATTTGAATTTAATGGTAGTGAATTGACGGTATATAATTGTTTTATATTGTCGTTAAATTATATTTATTTAATCTGTCACATTATATTAAATTCCATTTTTGAGTAAGAATTTAATAAAGAAAACAAATCAAATTTTAAATTTGGATCAAACACTTTAAGTTTCTTAGACATATATAGGACTGCACTACTACATTAAAATTCTTATAGCACGTTATTTTTTGAACACTTTAAATTTTATAGAATGTTATTTTTAAACATTGATTTCGTAAAAATACTTCTACAGATATGAAGATTCAAATTCAAATTCAAGTGTTTTATCTTAAAGATTTATTCTTTATGTCTCGCCATGTTAATAATAGGAGTGGGCAAAGTTCAGTTTTGAACTAGAACTGTTTGAAAATTGAACCGAATTGGTTTTTAATTCAAAAAATCGAACCAATTTTGAAAAACCGAATCAAATTGATTTTATAAATTGATGAACCAATTTATTACTCTGAACATAACCGGACAAGTTTTAACTTAGTTTTACTTATTCGAATTGAATTGAATTGTTATAATATGAATAATACCGAACCGAACTGCTTTTATATCAAATTGAAATAAAAAAAGTTAAATAATTGGGCTCGGGCCAGCTGATGTAATTTGTAAACCAGACTGTTAACATGGGCACCCATAGTACTATAAAATTGGATTGAGGGGCATGTTTGTGCAATTGTGCAAGGCTATGCAGTAGTTTTTGCGAACGGATGGAGAAAATACTTTTGATTGATAGTAATTTTTTATTTGGTTTTAGATTATTATTAAAAGATAAAAATAATTTTGAAAATTTAACAACAACCCTTTAATATATTTATGAAAAAATGATATATATACTATGGATGCAAAATAATTTTACATTGAAACCAATTATTTAATCGGTCAAATCACCAAACTTCATTCTGTTTTAATGGTATGACATAAGAAAATAAATAATGGTCATTAGACGTCAATATAAATAATGGATTTTACAACTTTAATGTGGTGGAAGGTTTCAACATCCCCATAGCGGTAATTCCAATGGGCGATTCTGGCGAGCGTCTGAATTGCAGTAGCACATGTTGCTTCCTAAATCTTAATAAGATAATAATCTCATGTTGAAAATAATATGATTATCGAATTAAAGATAAATTTTAAATTGAAAATAAGTTTGAGAGTTTGATTGAGAAAAAATTGAAAAACTATTATTTCTTATCTTAATATTGTAAATGTTTGTCAATTTAATACATCAAAGTTACAAAATATCAATAACAAACTCTTCCAAATTTATCTTTATAAGTTTGATTAAGTTTTTTCTCTAACTGTTCATGCAACATAATTCTAATAAGTTCCTTACATGTGTTGAATCACATGCCTCATTCAAAACACTTTCTTGATTTGTCTATGTAGCTGTAAAATTTCCTAATATTGTTGTTGTAGTTTGTTACACATATCTCCACAAAATAGTTGTAATTCCACAAGTAAACAAATATCTTGTTTGTGATATATACCATTATGATGATCAAACAATAACTCTAAGGTAACAAAACATATATTGATCATGTTCCAACGAAGTTCACCTATCTAATAAATTAACAACAAATGATATTTCACAACAACTTAATAATTAACAAGACAAATTAGCATTTGATTGTACTAACATATGGTGCTTTGAGATCATGTAGTAATCATTCTTTTCTTGAGTTCTAAAGAGACATTTATTTGTACACAATTGGTGACCTTACATCAATCAGAGTGCACAATTGATTTGGTTTGTCCATGTAAGACCATTTTAGAGCCCTTGCTATATGAGCTTCATAATTAACAAAAAATATTCTTCAAAAACTTATTTTGTAATCTCCAGCAAATGTTTATCTTTGCTTGATATTTCATTTCAAACTATTTCAAATGATATCATTTTCATATTCCTCATTTAGAAAATCTTCACACAAGAATATTACACAATGTGGGTCTAGATCGTTTGAACACATACAAAGACTTATTCGCTTTGATTAAATCATTTCTTCAATAGTTTGAATTGTATGTCTCACGAAAACTAAAACATTTAAGGAGTTTCATATAATCATCACTATAAACTGAGTCACACAAATTTGACACATATTTCATATAAATTGAGCATTTCATGGTTACTAAACTTAATCAAGTATGAAAAAGTTCTTGAATTCACTTGAGGTGAATATGTCTCTTTAAAATCAATGATAGACTTTTTACAATACACTTGAATATATGTATCAAGATCATTGTAAACAAGTCTCCAATTTCTTGGGTTAATATACTCAATTATAAATGGAGATTTAATATCCAATTTGTATTCACAATATTCTTTTACGACCCATCTTAGTGCATTATATTGGAGCAATTGGAACACACGCATCACATCCAAAAATCTCTTAAATGGAGAAAATTAAGTTATCAACCCAAAATTGATTGTAAACTAACGAGATGACAATAGTAATTTGTTGGCTTGATGCGAATCAATATCTCAACAATGATTGTAATAAGGCTCTAATTGCAGTTTTGGTTCATCTATTTTTACCAATTCACGGAATTGGTCCCCTATTTTAAAAATTAGTTTTGGTTCATCCCTCAGATTTTTTAACTAAATTATGATTTGATATATTTTGAATGACGTGACATACAATTCTATGATATAGAATCATCTAGATGCATTAATTATTCATATTTATGGCGTTTTATTCTAATCTCATGAGTGTTAATCATTAAACGTCAACGTATCACATGTAATGTTATTTAAAAACATCTCACGCCATAATTTTTTTTAGTTAAAAAATCAAAGAGAGAGACCAAAATTGTTAACTTTTAAAATAGGGAGACCAATTTCGTGACTTTGTAAAAATAGAGGGACTAAAACTGGAATTTAGGCAATTAATAATAAACAATCATATATTTCAAAATTTTGTATTTCAAATAAAACTTTATATAGAGATCCGAAAGACTTGATTTTACTGTATGCATATATCAAAGATGACCTTTTGCATATAAATAAATAAAAACACAAAACTTCATTCAGTAAATAGAAATCAATAGATCATATCTACGTATTTTATTTAAATAACTATACGTAAAATCAAAAAAAGAAAATACACTGATATATAAATCACATGACATCTTTTTCTTCTTTAGAACTTGCACAAAAGAAAATACACTTATATATATACACGAATATCATAAAAATAATTTTTTTTATCTTAAAAGAGATGGTAAACTCTATCATAATCCAACTTAATAATATCGGCATTTGATAGTTGAACTAAAACTTAAGAACCATTTCATA
>JBBPBP010000002.1:39383286-39414120 GCA_037974735.1 Cicer chorassanicum | reverse complement strand
CTTTCATAAAGAAAATTTAATATTAATTCATATCCAACAAAAATATTTTGAAAATTTAAGATAATTAGATTTCTTAGAAGACTTCAAAATATACCACTACACATAACCCACAAATAGAATTAAGGAGATGTATATCTTGATTTAATCTCACATGTAATATTTTTTTTGCCATATAACATATATGCTCATTGTTATTTCATACAAGTTAAAATAATCAGATAACATAAAAAGAGAAAGTTAGAACATAAATTTAGTTCTTTAGAAACTTATCATACTTCTAATTCTTTTGTGTTTAAATCTCATCAAATGACATTTTTATATTACATATCACTTTAATGTATATTACTTGTGATGTCGTTATAGAAAAAATCATACCATAAATCACACTACATGAGATTTTCACATTCACTTAAATTCATCAATACCACATTAATGGTAATTTTATCACCTTCACTTATAATTCATCAACACCACATCAATGGTAATCTCTAGCACACCAATTATCATAACTTCAACATTGGTTATATAATCTATCATGTGGTATTTCATATTTTTGTTCAATAATTTATCTTTTGTTCAATGACACTTTATGATCAATCTTTCAAAATATTCTTATAAGTCTTTCTCAATTTTACTACTTCATGAGTATATTTGAGTGACAAATATATGCATTTGGGTGGTTTTGGACAGCAGATTCCCAACATACAGATCTTCATTTCCAATTGTCGGATCAGCGAAACGACGTCTGGAGAGGCAGAAACAGTGCTCGCACAGTAGCAGGTTTTTGAGGTGTTTTTCATCTTCTTATTTTTCATTTGTAAGTTTTCGTGCTTAATTATCTTTGATGGTTGTAGGCACAATTTAGGCATAATTTTGAGACTTTCTTGTACCCATATTTGATTATAGTGGAACTATTTCTTTGGTCTAGATAACCCATGGTTTTTATCCTTGCATTGAGAGATTTTACACTTTAAAATATTAGCATTTTTACGGGCTTTTTTATTTGATCAATTTGCTTACATATATTTGTTGTTGCTCTTGACAAATTCTTGCAAGTTGAAGGAATTTTATATCTGCTGCTTATAGTTTGTTATCGTGTTTCTATATTTATTCCTATCAAACAAAAACAGAAAAATGGGCTACACGGTTTTCACAACACATGAAAGACAAAAAACATTTAACATAAAAAATTATCATTATTTTAATCGTTCCCAGACAAAACAGAAAAATAGTAACAAAGCAAGAGAACAAAGATTAAGTTGCCCCATATTTCAAACTTTGATGCGGTAGAGACAATTTTGGTGTGGTTGTTGATGACAAACTTGCTCTGATCGCAATTTTTCTTTGGAGCTTTCATTGTTGATATTAAGGAAAAAAAGATTGCCGGTTTAATTTGTACAAATAAGGTATACAATGGTTGAAAAATAAGATAAAAATTAAGTATCTTAAAATTTAAATTTCTATGATCTAAAAATAAATTTGTATGTTATATAAATTTGTATGTTATGTAGAGTAGAAAGAGAGAATAAAAATGGTGGATTGATTTTGGTGTGGGGTGATCGAAAATGAAAAGAGAATGTGCCATCAACATCAACTTATTTCTTTAAAGTAAAAATAAATAAATTTATTTCCTTACTATCAAATTATGCTAATTTATTCCCTAATTATTAACTTTATTTTCTAACAATTTAGCAACAACAAAAAATTGTTATAAAATACATATACATAAACACTATCATATAGTGGATAATTTACACTAATAAGATGGAAGTATCATATTCGGGACAAGTTGTCACTGATAAATTTTTTTAAAATAACTATGAATATACTGAGGACAAATTGTCACTAATAAAATTGAACTATCATACACATGACAAATTGTTACTGATAAAAACTTCAAAATAACTTTCACACAAATGACAAATTGTCACCGATTAAATTAAAATATCGTACACTAGACAAGTTGTCACTATAAAATCACAAAATAACTATCAAACCTGGGATATGTTGTCATTAATGAAATTGAACTATCATATCTAGGAGAAATTATCATTGATAAAAGTTTAAAATAACTATCATACACGAGACAAGTTACCACTAATGAAATTGAATTATCATACACGAGATATATTATCATTGATAAAATTTTAATAATAACTATCATACACAGGAGAATTTAACTAAAAAATTATAAAATAACTATCATACACAAGACAAATTATTACTGATAAGATTAAATTATCATACAAGTGACAACTAATGACCGGTAAAACTTACAAATAACCACCATACAAATGACAAGTTATCACTAATAACATTAAACTATTATACATTAAACAAGTTGTCAATGATAAATATTTCCAAATAACTATCATGCACGAAACAAATTGCCACATATGAGATTGAATTATCAAATATAAGACAAGTTGTCAATAAAAAATTACAAAATAGCTACCATGCACACGACAAATTATCACTGATAAATTTTTAAAATAAATATCATACACGAAACAGATTTCCCTGATGAGATTATACTATCATACACGAGATAAATTTTCATTAGTAAAATTTTTAAAATAACTATTTGTAGCACACAAGTTAACATCACTAATGAGATTAAACATGTAATATATATTCACAAACTATATAAGTTGATTTATTACATTTTTAAGCCACATATATAAATATACTCTTATTTTGTTGAAGATTTATCTTCACTAAAACTACATATTGTATAATACATCAATTTTATATAGGAAGCTGTCAATGAAGGGGGAGCACCCACTTAGGCCGTAGCTATGATCCAACCAATACAGGAGAAGATTAATGAGCCCAAAAGACAAATGTTATGACAATCATCCGTCAAAATCCAGCAACTTTCTCACCTTAGTGATTGGGGCCGTGGCAAATTTGGTAATGTTCCTAAACACACCAAACATCTGAAAAATGAGCTTTAAGAAAACTAGAAAAGACCTTGATGATATGCCCAGGCTGCCAAAAAAAACAATAAATCCGTTACCATTGTGTGACCACTTTGGTACCCACAAATGCTCTCTTTTCTTACTATATATATTATTCTATAATTCTTCCTCTCATTTCTTACTTCTAACGTATCTCTAAATTTTCTCTCTACAAATATTTTTCCTCAACTTTTATTTTCAAACAATTGAAAAGTTTTTTCATCTTTTCTCTATACCTTCTCTCTAGATCAGTTTCGGTCAGTAAGTCTTTTATTTTATGTTTTATTTTTTAATGTTAATTTTTTATTTGAAATTATTAATTTAACGATAATTATTTAATTTTTATTTTGATTAAAATTATATTTTTGATTAATTATATAATTATTTTAATTATTAACAATTTAATTAATATTAAAATTTTATTTTTGTTTATGTATATATATATATATACTATTTTATTTAAAATTATATTGTCATTTTTTAAATTATATTAATATTAATTATATATATATATATATATATATATATATATATTAGATTTTTTAATATTAATTTTGAATTATATAATTTTTTTTTAATAAAGTTACCTATTTGTGGTTGTCAAAATGCCACAATGAGACAGTTTGTGATAGCCTAAATGACCACAGACAGTATTTTTGTTTTCAACACACTTTCTCTTTTGTGGTAACCCATTAGAACTTTGTAGTTGTTTAATATCTCACAAATGATAGTCAAACAACAAGCTATTGCAGTTGTTTTAGCCGCCACAAAGTTTTGTAACTGGATTATTTGTGTCTTAAACCGATACAAATTACTTTTTTGGCATTTTTTCTCCCTTTGTGGAGGCTTACTGTTTTTCTTTTTCTTGTAGTATAAACCAAACTCTTTAGTTTATAAGGTCATTGAGGCTAAATACTATCCTACTTGCTCTTTTATGTATGCTAAGCATATGAAACAACAAGCAGCTTGGATCTTAAAAAAGAGTTATTGTTGGCACGTTGGGGAAGGAATGGGTCACAAGAATAGTAGGCATTAAGGAGACACGATTCTAATATATTATCTTTAATCTAATTGATTAATGAAAGAGTATTTTTAATTTAATTAATCAATAATGATAAATATTTGTCTCGTGAATAATTGATACAGTAAATTATAATTGATTTGGGAAAGACTATAGTTAACGAACATACCCGCGAAAATATTTGTCTTTGAGACTCGTGTCCCAACCTTTGATGTCACATGCTTGTGTTTTCTGATTGGATAATACCGTCTTTGCATTTTCAATTATGATACTTCCATCTAGGACATAAGAATCATGGACAACGATTGAGATTTGTTACTAACACTACAAAAATAACATCAATTAGTTGCCAACTTAAAAAATATTTTGTGGCCGAAAAAACCCCTCACAAATTATTAATTTAAAAAGCTCTCACAAATACTAAAATTCAAATTAGTTATTATTAGTGGCTGAAAAAGCTTTCACAAATCAATTTTTTTTTGTTGATTGTAACTTTTGTATCGGCCAAAAAGGGTTAAAAAATTGTTGGAGAAAAAAGTTATTTGAATTTGTGGTGGCCAACACACGCACAACATATTTGATTGATTGAAAATAGAAGTGATTTTGTGGCGGCATAAACCGTCAAAAAATTCAGATCGTTGCAACATAGTGACAGTATAAACCGGCACAAATGCATTTATTTTCTTTTATGACTGCCCAAACCATCACAAAATCAATAGACTAGTTGTCATTTGTGGCTGTTTTGGCCGCCACAAATGTTTTTTTTTTCTCACTACATATAGAATTCTACAATTCTTCATATCATTTCTTACTTCTAACTTCTCTCTAAATTTTCTCTCTACATTCCCTCTAAATTTTCTCTCTACAAATATTTTTCTACAACCTTTATTTTAAAACAATTGTAGTGTTTCATCAGTTTTCACTCTTCCTTCTCTCTTGAATTTCGGTAAGTCTTTATTTTATATTTTTTTTTTCTAATGTTAATTTTTTATTTGAAATTATTTATTTAATGAGTATTATATGATTTTCATTTTGATTAAAATTATAATTTCAATTAATTATATTATTATTTTAATTATTGACACTTTAATTAAAATTAAAATTATATTTTTGTTTATATATATATATATATATTATATTTTTTTAATAAAATTACTTATTTATTGCGGTCAAAAGGTCATAAATAAGATAAGTTATAATGGCCTAAATGAACCTAAATTATGTTATTTTTTAACACAATTTCTCTTTTTGTGACTGACCATTAGAATTTTATGGCGGCTTGATTCCTTACAAATAATAACTAAAAAAATTAAGTCATTGCAGTTATATTAACCGCCACAAAGTTTTGTGATTAGATTATTAATTATGATTGTGTTAAACTAACCCAAAACTCTTTTTCTTGTAGTATAACCCAAACTCTTTAGTTTATAAGGTTAAATACTATCCTACTGCTCTTTTGTGTATGCTAAGCAGATGAAACGATCCAGCTACACGTTGAACAACATTTGAAAAGAAATAATATAGGCAGTTAGATATAATTTTTAAAACTTGAGAGGGTGCAGGTGCACACCGTAGGATGCATGTAGATCTGCCAGTGTATGTAATTACACAATAATTTGCTTATATCCTAAAAGATATTCTTTTAATGCTATAGTTTTTATTGGTCAACATTATTCTATATAAATTATCTATAATTCATTAAAGGGCGACTTAATCCTCACCTTAAACAATTGGTAAAATGTATAAAATTAAAGTATGGAAATTCACATTCAAACGATTGGTCAAGTGGTAAATCATGATATGGCTAAGCTACATGCACATATTTACCCTTTAGAAATATTTTTATAAATAAATTAAAGAATGATTTTCTTTGAACCGATTTTTCAGTTCAAATTGGTTTATGCGGCTCTACCAAATTTAACAATTAATTGACCGAGTTAGATATATATGGTCCTGTAAAAATACATTTTTGATTATACACAAAGACCAATGATGACACAGCAACAAAAAGCAGAATTCCTCAAACATCCCTTGATGATATTACAAATAAATATATTAGATAAAGGTAAAATAATTCAAGTCATAATTCAAATACAAGAGGACCTTAATTACTTTGCATATGCATAAATAATATTTTCAAAAGTCCAAAATAATATTTTCAAAATATTAAAATCTTTATTTTTAACAAAATTTAATGTCGTATTCGAATACAACCATCTTGTAGTCGAATACAGGATAAAAACATGGCTAAGTCAGAGAGTTGGCCATCTCATCTGTATTCGACTACACAGTGGAAATTTTGAATGATTTTTAAACGTTGCAGCAGTCGTATTCGAATACAATTATCCTGTAGTCGAATACAAGATAAAACCTGGCTAAGTCAGAGAGTTGGCCATCTCATCTGTATTCGACTACACAGTGAAATGTTTGAAAATTTTTAACGTTGCAACAAGCTGTATTCGAATACAGATATATGGCAGTCGAATACAACTGCAACCAATGCAATTTTTCAGCTTTGAATTCAATTTAAAACATTGCAATTCATTCTCAAACCTCTTGGATCAAAGGCCACGAATCTAAAGAGTTGTTTGAGGACTATAAATAGGTCATAACTTCATTTTCAAATTACCAATTCAATTTATACAATTTCAAAGACTTTGAACTAAATTTTCTAAATTTTCTAAGTCTTTTTCAGAAATTCAAGTACTTGCATATCATTTTCATATCCTTAAGGTTCTCAAAAGTACTTGAATAAAACTTGAATTATACTACCATCTTTCTATTCCTATATCCTTATCAAAAACAACAAAGTGATTGTAAAAGAAAGTTGTGCTTTCTTTTAAGTGCTGTATCTAAGATAGTAGTGTTCTATCTTTGAAAGTTTGTTAGAAGATTGTTGCCAAGGTCCCAGGGTGAGGACTTGTACATATTCTGACAGATAGTGAAGAAAATCTCTTGTGGTGAGCAAGAGGACTGGACGTACCCTTGGTGATTAGGGGAACCAGGATAAATCTGCTGTGTTCTTTACATTACTGCCATTTACATTATCTGTTACTATTCATAAGCGCAAAAATCAATCACCGTAATTCTAAAAACTATCAAAATAACCAAACACCTAATTCACCCCCCCCCCCCTCTTAGGTGCACATCTGATCTAACAGGTCCAAATTATTAACCAGATCAGTTATATGTTCAATATTCGATTCATCTGTCCAACTTATAAGTCTAGTCTGGTTTTTAAAAATATATTATAGATGTATTATTCTTTTTATAAGCAATACAAATATATGTACTTATATTTATGGAGTACTCCAAACACGCATGGAATTATCATATAAAATGAAAATCAATTTATAAATGCAATTAATATTTAAACGATCCACGTCTGGCTGTGAAATTTCAATACATAGATAATGTTAGAAAACAATTCTAAAAAAACAGAAGATATATAGGATACTTAATTAAGTAGTAGTAGTAGTAGAAAAGTGTAATGTAATGTGAATTCAACTAATGATGGGCAGATATAATGAAGTCTTAAATAGAAAATATCTTGTGGTCTGGTAGGATTGTGGGGTAATAAGCTTGCACCGGACACGTTGTGTTGCCTCAGCCTGTTGGTTGGACGTAACTTTCACTCGGCACTACTCTATGATAGTCACTTATTGGACTATGATGTACCATTCCAGAACTACGACAGTTGCCCTTCACTGCTTTGTACGGGTAAAGCTCATCTTTAGCTAGACCCTTATTTTTAATTATATAATCAAATGCAGAGCGTATGGAGCCTCCACAACACCCATGGCTGAGACCGACAAGATCACAGTCAACTAATTCTTGCGGTGAAATTAACATCAAAGAGCCACTAATGATTCGATCAATGCCTTCAGCTGCCACTGCAGAAAAGCCCAACAACTTCTTACACATATATGGAATATATTAATTGATTAGTACCATGAAATTTGATATGAATAATGCCTCTTAATTTTTCTAACAAGGACTGTTCAAAGCTGGATCCAAGTTATTTTTAATAAAATATATTTCCAATAGTGATAATTATTCATGCTCTTATTCCAAAAAATATTAATTTAGTTAAGGTTTTTAAATAAAAAACTATGGAGTTATTCACTCAAACATCAATTCACCCAACTATACTTATTCTATTTCTATCTCACTTTGCCGAGGCTTTGATTGCAGAAGCAGACGCTGACAAAAACATTGTTGGAATCCATGCTGCAATGGGAAGTGCAACTGGCATGAATATCTTCGTTCGCAGTTTCCCTTCATGATGCTTTGATGTCAGGATAGCAGAACAGCATGCTGTTACATTTGCTGCAGGTCTGGCTTGTGAAGGTCTTAAGCCTTTTTGTGCACTTTACTCATCCTTCTTGCAGAGAGCTTATGATCAGGTTTGATAGCAACTTTCTCTACATCTCTTTCATAGTTTATAGCCTTTGAATTTGGATTTGGTGTAGTGTCCTAATTTCAAACAGTTTTTTTTCTTCATCTTTTTAAAATTAAACCCAATATTTTTCTCTTTCAGTTGTGGTATGTGGTGTCAAAGACATTGGCTGAAGATGCTGCCTGGAAATTTGTAAGGTCATAGGGCCTTTCTTGCAACCAGTCCTAAACACAAGTGTTGCTGCAGTTTTAAACTTTGTTAATGGTAATTACTACTATTTACATGTAATTCACCATGCTGTTAATGCCTTTTCTGTTTAAAATACAATATTTAAAGGAGTGTAAGATATGGAAATAGAATTTAAAATACAATATTTAAAGGAGGGTAAGATAAGTGCAATCTGTTTTTACATTCATACTATATGCATTTTAATCGTAACAATTATTGTTGATTTGGATGAGAGTTTGTTTCCTTTTATTTCTAGTTTGATGTTAATCATTGTTGGGCTGGATGAGAGTCTATTTCCTGTTATTTCTGGTTTGGTTGTTGTTTAATCTTCTACTACGTATTTATTTTTAACTCATGTCATTGATTTTTTCCCCAATATGTCGATAGTTGGTTATTGAGTTTTATTTTGTTGTTATTTTAATGAATATTAGCAATTCCTATGTGCTTTAATGAATATTAGCTCAAATAATCCTCAAACCATTCAAGATTGTACAAACTGAAAGAATGATATTTACTCAAATAATCCTCACTGTTGATCAGGTTCTCTCTCTTTACATGATTTTGGTTTATCATCAAAATTTTGATTTTTCTTATTAAACGAGCTAATATTGTTGTGATCTCTCTGAAATTTGATGCAGGAAATGGCAGCGAATTCTTCTAATGGAGATCACCAAACAATACCTAAGCAACCTCCTTTGCCATCACCCCTGCATTTGTCCAAATTCTTTCAGGTCAGAACAATATTTGCCTCTTTTTTATTTATCAGTAATTTTCTTGCCACATTGTTGTTCTCATTTATCAATAGAAATTGTGTTAAGAGGAATAATTATTGGTCAGATTTTATTTATTTTATGGTTAAAAAAAAGATTCATTTTTTTTTTTTATATTTGTTGAATGTGATTATCATAATAAATATTTATGACTTTGTTCTTACAAATTAGTGCAATTTGCTTTTACACAGAACTGGGAACACAACCACTATACATTACAAACTTCATAAGATTGAACCATCAGAGCTTATTACCTTATGATTGTTTGGTTTTTAATTAGTACTATTTGGTATGGAAATAGGAAAGTAGGTAAGGATAATTGTAAGGTTATCAAATGAACTCACTGCTAGGTGCTTTGTAGCTTTTGCAATTTGTGAGGGATTTTTTCACATTGTTGCTATACGCATAATCAGGGGAATACTAGCTATATTGCACATAAAATGTGGTTGGTACTTGGTATTTTCAATTAGTAAGGGAAATTTGTGCTAGTATATTTGAAAACCTTGAGGTGTTTTTGCACACCTTGTAAGTGGGATTAATCTAGTTTTAGCTATGCCACTGAGTGTTGTTAGTGAGCTTAGGATGCATGCAACTAGTTAGCTTGATTTTTTGTACGGATCCTTTTAGATTTTGAGGTAGGAGATAATAGGTTTGTGATAGCCTTCATTCTTCGTAGGGTAATAACACATTACCAGCTGTAGTTAAATTATGCACTCGTATGAAAGACATCTTAACCTAAGAATTAGGATCCATCAAAATACGTTACCAATTGATGTGAAATCCTATTAGTTGAGCTTTGTACCCTCTATTTGTAGAAATTAATTAATTTAGTATATTGAGAGATGTGGCTTTAGAGGATTGAATCTCTGCCAAGTCATAATCTTTCTTTTGTAATGACTCAATGTTAGTGAGGGTGGAGTGGAAGGATAGTGGTATGACGTTTGATATGGGCATGATCAGGAGCAGATTCAACCTAACCTAAATAGTATGTGATCGCGGTTATGGTCGCGTCATCATGGTTTTTAAGTTTCAATTATCATAAACGATCAACGCTTTGAAGTTTCAACAACAACAAGGTTTTGTCATCATCAAAAACAGGGAGAATGCAAAATACGTATGTTTTTTATGAAGACAAAGACCAAGGAAAGTGATCAAGATTGCAAGCTCAAAAAGAAGTCAACAATCAAGTCAACTATGGTCAATATGCTAGAAGTCCTATAATTTAAGGTACATGATGCAATCTAATATTATTATATTTCAAATGCACTTGAGAACCTTCCATTTTTAGCATATGCATCAAAAGAATTTTCAAAGTGTCAAAGTGCATGCACAATGTTTGAAAATCAAGTTTTTGACAAAAATCAAAGTTGTATTCGACTACAGCATCTTGTAGTCGAATACAAACTCAAGTCAGTAGCAAAAACTGCATATCTGTATTCGACTACAAGATGGTGTAGCCGAATACAAATATCAAGTCAGTAGCTAAAACTGCACTTTTGTATTAGACTACAACATGATGTAGCCGAATACAAAACCAAGTTAGTGGCAAAATTTAGTCATATGTATTCGAATACAAGGATGTGTATTCGAATACATGCTTGAAATTTTGAATAAAAACTGAACGTTACAAAGGTGTATTCGACTACATTCATGTTGTAGCCGAATACAACTGCAAAGCAATGCAATTTTTCAGTTCATATTCAATCTTCATTGCGTATGTTCATAAAACCTCTAGGAACGATTACCACTGATCTGAAATGATGTCTAACGAGTATAAATACTTCTTACATTGTCATATCATTGAGAAAGGTTCTCTATTGTATTTGAAATTATATTAGACTGTTATCATTGTACTCAACTATTATACACTCTTGATTTCAGTCAAAATCATTGTTGTAAAACCATTCAAATCACTACGCGAAAAAGCGCATTTTACAGCGCTTTTTTTAAGCCATTTACAGCGCTTTTTCAAAAAAATAAGCGATGTAGTATCTAGCGCTGTAAAAAGATACAAAGCGCTCTTTAAAATAAAAAAGCGTTGTAAAATAGGTAGATATATTGCGCGCTTGTTATACTCATTTTACAGCGCTTTTTTGAAAAGCGCTGTAAATCCCTTCTACAAACATGCTGCTTGTTATACTCGTTTTACAGCGCTTTTTAAAAAAGCGCTGTAAATCCCTTCTAAAAACACATTGCTTGTTTTATTAGTTTTATAGCGCTTTTTCACAAAAACGCTGTAATAGGTGCATTTTTATGCACCTATTACAACACTTTTTCAAAAGAGCGCTGTAATAGGTGCATTCTTATGCACCTATTACGACGCTTTTTCAAAAGAGCGATGTAATAGGTGCATTCTTATGCACATAGCTCTTTTTTCCAAAAGAAAACGTTGTAATAGGTGTATTATTATGCACATTTTACAACGCTTTTTTTTAATAGCACAGTAATAGGTACATTCTTATGCACATTTTTCAGCGCTTTTTAAAAAAACGCTATAATAGGTGCATTATTATGCATATTTTACATCGTTTTTTTTTTAAACGCTGTAAACTGTGCATTCTTATTGTAGTTTTATTAAAAAAACGTTGTAAATGGAATTTTTAAGTAACGCTTGTTTGAAGTTTTTTAAAGCATTTTTTTAAAGAAATCGTTGTCTTTTAATTTTTTCCAAAATCATTTTCATCCAGAATCAGTTCACAATCACAGTTCACAATCATTTACATATTGACACAATCAATTCACAACAACAGAATTATATAATTTGCAGAATTTACAATCAGTTCACAATCACAGAATTATATAACTTGCATAATTTGTAGAATTTACAATCATAATTCACAATCACAGAATTTACATTTACATATTTATATAACTTGCAGAATTTACAACAATCAGCACATAATCATTTACATTTACATATTGACACAATCAACATAGAACTATATACATTTACATATTCGCAACCTTGCAGCATGTCATTTCCCAGCAAATCAAATAATCTTCATTTTGATCGCATACTGACACCAGTCTTCCTTTATTTCAATTAGATCTCTTTTAGAGTATGTTGGACTGGAATTGTCAAAGTTATGTGCAATATAATATTTGAACATAAATAAGTTAGAATCAAATATATACATAGTTTATATATGAAAATCAAAATATAATGAAAATACCGTACCGTTTCTGGAATTATAGTTTGATTCATATCAACAATCTCCTTCATGAATCGCAATATATAGTACCAGCAGTCTATGTTGTTAGTTTGACGAGGGCACTATAAAATAAAACATATATGTCAATAAATATTTGTACATTGATTGTAAATGAAATTTTAAAGGCATGTATTTCAAACCTTTATTGGAATCCATGTGATGTTATTAGACTTTTGCTTCGACATTGTAGCACCCCTTTGAGCTCGGAAAACATGTAAAGCATTATCAAATAATTAAATGTGATTATTATAGCATTAACAAACACATTATTTATATATATATGTAAGAAATAAATGAATATTACTTACGTGTCGAAGATAGTTTTTATATCCGAGTGATTGTTGTAATGGTCGTGCAAGTGATCTAAATAGTATATAACTTCAGAGGTCGGATTGATTGCAAATAGCACCAAATGTGTTCTACAACAACAAAAATTAGGTTGGCAATTTTGTTTACACAACTAATAAATTAAGATCTCATAAATTAAAAAAGATATAAATAAAGAATATACAATTACCCTGAATTATATGGTGCAAGGAACAGCTAATCCTTCTCTTTATTTCTTAATAGGATATCTACAACATATTTCTTTACATTAACTGGATCGAGTTTAAACATTGAAAGCTTTTGCGGAGACAAGAATGAAAATCTATTTGACAATTTGCGCGTGCACACCAACTTCTCATACAAAAACCTTCAATGAAAATTTCAAATTAGATTAATTACCAATAAATTAAATTAATTACCAATAAATTAAATTAATTACCAATAAATGCAATTAAAAGTAATTTTTACCTAATGTATAAGCTGATGACAGTAGCACTCAGCTTCTTATGGTTGAGAAGTACTTATATGTGCTCTTTTTCAAGTTGTTCTTCATACTCATCTTTGAAAATAGCTTTATCCATGCTTATGATGCGTGAATCGTTGTTGTCCATATTCATTTTTGCTTATCTGTCAAGACACGACCCATATCAAGCAAGGCGTGGATGACTTATTTTAGGAGCACCAACTGATTTTCCCCGATCCAGTTTTTGAACTTTAGCAGCTTTATTACCGTCCAGCTTTTGAAGTTTGCAAGCTTTATTACCCTCCAATTTTTGAAGTTTGCCAGCTTTATTTTTACCACAAACATCCAGCTATGGTGCGGCTTTATTCTGACAGCTGGTTTGTTGTGCAGGAGACTTTAAAAAAATGAAGTTAATTAGTTTGTTAGTTAATTGAATCTCAAATAATGACAAACCTGCCATAATAAATGTGACAAACCTTTTCCGGTGATGTGACTGACTCGTGGCAGGGAATCTTCTTGTCATTCCCTATAGACTTTGTCTGAATCTAAATAAATGTGAAATTAAAGTTAACAGCGGAAAAAATCAGCAATTAAATATAATCAATCATAATCATATATCGTGCAATTAAATATACATATCAATTAAACATACATTTCAATTAATTAAACATACCTTATTAAGTGCAACAAGATGTTTGGGCCATGCCACGTAATAACCTATTGCTTCGCCCGAATACTTCATATCTGCGTCGTTGTCCGGTATAGGCAACGGTGCATTTGGTTCCAAAGCAATCACAAGTGATACTTTGACATGGCTGGCAGGGATCGGTGTGTTGTGCAATACTTCTCCCAAAGTATTGTACAATGTTCCTTTTCTGACCTTGCGATGAGTATACAGCATGCAAGGAGACACACCCTAAATCAATGGTTAATACATAAGTATGTGAAACAATTAGGTTGAATGAATTTCTTATTTTATTAAGTAATTAATTACCTCAGGAAGACTTTTGAGACCAATGTTGCAACTCGCGTTTTCACTCTCCATTTGTATTTCACGTTGGAGCTGATCCGGAAGTTGCTTGTCTTTATTCGTCTTCACCAAGAGTGTCACTTGCTCTGTTAGGACTTTAAGCTTCTCTAATACTTCCTCATTAGATAGATTTTGGCTCTTCTCTTGTGAAAAATAGCTTTTAGGAGTTATGACAAATCATTTCCCCCTCACGTGGCCGGAATATTCGGGAACATTAAACACTTTACCGAGTATGTCCCTGCAACTAGCTTTGTTGTTCTCTTGATTTTCCGAACTTTGTTCGAGATTCTCCTAAAATACACGTAGGATTAAAAAGTTATGTTCAATATCATTTTTAAAATATAATATTAAAAAATATTAAAGCGATAATATACTTACACAAAGTTTTATCACTTTTTGAACATTTTCATTATCAACAACTCCATCTTTATTTACACGAGCCTCCTTCCACAAAATATGATGACCCAATGGTTGATCGGGTTGAGTCTATTGTAGCTATTCGTTAAGATCATAAACAAAATATTACTTAGAAACTATAGTTTATAATGTACCACATTATATAAAAGTGATGTTTACTTACAAGTTTTTGCTCTAGACGTGCATATCCCATACGAGATTTTTTGTATGGATGCATCAGATTTTTTGCCCTCTTGCGATTTGTCGTACTTATACTCTATATAAAAAAAATAACAATTGTGTAAAAATTTAAAATACGCTATGAATATGAATCATAAAACACAAATGCTAATAAATTAATCACTTACCACAAACGCAGGGTCTGAATGTTTTGCTACAAATGCGCTCCATTCGTCATTTGATATATAGTGTTTATATATTTTTGGAGCTTCAACATTCATATTTCCATCACGATCTCTTAGATAGTAGTTTGAGAGATGAGATCTAAAACCCCGGTGTATTTTTCCGACAACTCTAAGCACGTAAGTCTTTCTCACCTCGTCAACATCAAAAGCAGTCTGCAAATAAAGATATAGTTTTAGTAAAGTATTTCAATTGAAAAAATTATAAGTAACAAAAAAGTGGAGCAAAAAAGCTACTTGTATATCAGTCCACAGTATATCTTTTGCATCTTTCAACGCCTTATCTCTCCAATCGTCAATTGTAATAGGAATATTCTGACGAACAACAACACCAATTTAACTTACAAACATGAAATTGTTGGGGTCAATTGACTGACCACTTTCATTCGATCCCACCTAATATACTCATATAGTAAGTACATGCTTTCAAAAAAGATAAAAAATAAACAGCAAACAAATATAGTATACCTCAAATTTTATGCCATTACTTCTTGCTTTTATGACATTTTGCATGATGGTTGCACCACATTTAACTTCGTTTTCGTAAGTCTTGGTGTTGACAACTTCTTCATTTTGACAATCTAACTCCTTGTTGGAATCCATTTATCTACAACAAGTTCAACATGCAGTTCAGTATAACTTCAACAAGTTCAACATGCAGTAGTCTATGTACATAGCAATATAAGTTCAACATGCATTTTAGTGAACCAAAAAATTAATAAATACAATACCTGAAAAGTGCGAAGAAATACGTAGGGTTCGTAGTGTTACGGCTTCGTTTAAGAGGGTTAGTAACAAAGAAGAACAATGCAGACATACGAACGATTCGTAGGAGAGTAGGGTTCGCAGAAATACGTAATGAGGGTTAGTAAAAAAGATGGTTCGCAATGAGAAGGAGAATGAAGAGGAGGAGGAAACAAGCGTATGAAGTTTATGTAATGAGGGTTAGTAACAAAGATGGTTGGCAATATGGTTCGTAGGGTTCACAATGAGAAGGAGAATGAAGAGAAAACAAGCGTATGAAGTTTACGTAATGAAGAGGAAACTAAAGCGGTTTACTGTTATATATAAAATCCTATTACAGCGTTTTTTTTAAAAAGCGATGTAAAATACCTCCTTATTTTATTTTTTAAAAGCCTATTACAGTGCTTTTTTAGAAGCCTTTTAAAGCGCTTGTGCAAATGCGTTGTAAAAGACCTCCTTATTTTATTTTTTTAAAAGCCTTTTATAGCGCTTTTTCATAAAGCGCTTTAAAAGGCTTCTTTGTTTTATTATGTGCAAGCGCTATGTGATCCTTTTACAACGTTTTTCCACAAAGCATTTTAAAATGCCTCTTTGTTTTATTATGTGCAAGCACTATGTGACCCTTTTACAACGCATTTCCACAAAGCGCTTTAAAAGACTTCTTTGTTTTATGCGCTATGTGACCCTTTTAGAGCGCTTTTCCATTAAGCGCTTTAAAAGGCTTCTTTGTTTTATTATGTGCAAGTGCTATGTGACCCTTTTACAGCGCTTATGCAACAAGCGCTTTAAAAGACCTCCTTATTTTATTTTATTAAAAGCCTTTTACAGCGCTTTTCCAAAAAGCGCTTTAAAAGACCTCTTTATTTTATTATGTGCAAGCGCTATGTGACCTCCTTATTTTTTTTAAAGGCATTTTATAGCACTTATTAACAAAAGCGCTATAAAATTACAAAGTTTATGTTCAGTTCAGTTCAAGTTAAATATGTTAAATTAAAATATAAGTTCAAGAAAAATTCCTAGTACTCAAACAAAGCTTTTTCAAGTTCAATATAAGCAGAAAATCAGTTATGGCTGGTCAAACACTTAAATTACATGAACTTAGTATAAAAATCAAGCTAAATATAAGAAAATCAAATACAGTTCAAGCTAAATACTAAAATGCTCAATTTTGGCAGATCAAACAATTAAATTACATGAACTCAGTTCAGATTACATGGCTTATATAAAACAATTAAACACATTAAGACGCCCTTCTTCTTTTCCTAGTGGGATTCACATTTGTTTGTCCATTAACGATACGAAACGATGGATTAATCCAAATTCCCTCATCATGATCATCTCTAAGCTATAAACCATCATCAATTGAATCAAATTCATGTGGTTGTGATGTTGGAAAGAAAAGATCATTACCAACATCTTCATCATTATTGTTATCATCACTTATTTTATTGGTCGATAGGACAACGGACCATTTATTATCAGCAGGATCAGTGACATAAAACACTTGTTTGTATCCCACCCTATTAAAATCGACAAGCAAGAACCCTGACTCATCAATCCGAACGCCATTATTATTATCGACCCACTTGCAACCAAATTTGGGAACACGAAACATTGTGTAGTCTAATTCCCATATGCGCTCGATAACCCCAAAATATGAGAGATTTGCATATATTGGGTTTTTGTCTTTTGCACTTGAGATATGCATCGCTTCAGCTACGAGAGTGACTCCGCTATTTTGCATAGTGGTTTGATCATCTTGTTCTTTAGTATAAAATGTGTAGTCGTTAATTACATAACCGGTGTAAGAAAAGACATGTAAACTCGGATCATTTGCTAGCCACCTCAATCTCTGTTAAATTGATCTAGGGTCTACATCAAACTTTGACTTTATATGATTTTTTAACCATGTTATAGAACTTCGAATGTGCTCTCGAGTTATCCCATTCTGATTCCTATTCATGTTTAAACTAGATAACTAATCCAAGTGTATTACAACATACGGTTGAACCTCATCATCATTGTGCAGAACATACAATTGTGCCTGCTCTCATTCTGTCCTTGATATAGTCATTAGTCTCTTCCCAATTATCCCTTATCCTGATATTCTTCCCGAATGACGAGACATGGGAAGCCCTATGGATTCAACATTGGACAGATATTCAGTACAAAATTCAACAACTTCTTTGACAATGTATCGTTCAGCAATACAACCTTCTGGTCGACTTCTACTTTTTACGTACCTTTTTAATATTTTCATGTATCGTTCTATCGGATACATCCATCTTATATAAGCTGGCCCAAAAAATTGTGTCTCCTTAACAAGATGAACAGTAAGGTGAACCATTATATCAAAAAACGAGGGTGGGAAATACATTTCAAGCTCACACAAAGTAACAACAATTTCCCTCTGCAATGTCGGTAATTTATGAGGATCGATCACTTTACTATAAATTTCCCTGAAGAAGAAACATAATTTAGTTATGGCTCGTCGAACTTTTTCAGGTAAAATGGAACGTATACCTATTGGTAGGAAATGCTCCATTAGAATATGACAATCATGGGTCTTCAAACCTTTTAACTTGAGGTCTTTCATACAAACTAAATTTTTAGTGTTTGAAGAGTATCCTTCTAGAACTTTAACTTCGTGTAGAAATTTACACAAAACAATTTTTTCCTTTCTAGATAGAGTATGATATGTGCGATTTCTTTTCTTTACGGGACCCAATTCATTACTTATTCCCATATCGACCAAGTCCAATCTTGCATTGATGCCATCCTTAGACTTTCTTGGAACATTGAGTAACGTACCAATAACACTATCAAATACATTTTTTTCAATATGCATCACATCGAGGAAATGTCTTATATACAATGATTTCCAATATGGCAATTCAAAGAAAATTGACTTTTTCTTCCACCCAGTTTTGACAAGCTCTCCTGCAAAAGGTTTGCCAAATTTATTGGTCAAATCTTGTACTTTTTCAAGTATTTGATATCCAGTCGGTGCTAAATGAGCTCTATATTCCTCTGATTTTCCATTGAATGCATTTCTCCACCCATGATACTGATGACTATAAGGTAAAAATCTACGATGTCCAAGAAATACATTCTTCTTACAATGTTTAAACCACGTCCAATTTGTAGACTCTTCAATTAAAGGAGTCAAGTATACGTCGATATAATTCCCCGGTTGTTTGGGTCTAGAAATTAACAGAGACAACATCATAAACTTACGCTTCATACATAACCATGGAGGTAGGTTATAAATCAACAAAATCACATGCCACATGCCATGTGAGATGCTTTGAAGACCATGTGGATTCATTCCATCAGTAGAAAGTGCAAGTCATAGATTTCTTGACTCTATCCCGAATTCAGGATACTCGTGATCAATTTTTGCCCATTGTGGAGAATCTGTAGGGTGTCGAAACTATCCATCTCTAATTCTTTCATCTGCAAAATATCTTTTAAGAGTGTTAATAATTCTGTGAAGCTTTTATCAGACCATCCATTACTCGTTTTTAAGTTGTACAACTTTAATATCGCCGACAATCTTGTGAATTTAGTACAACCATTATATAATGGTTTCTCTACATCACTCAACAAGCTCTCAAACATTTTAGGACAATCCCGAAGATCTTCTTCAACTGCTTTTGCAATCTCCTCAACTAGGTCCGGCTTATATGTATTTGTGTCGAAATCAGTTGAAGCATATGTCGAACCATTCTCAAAATTAATGTTTCCATTTTTTTTCTCACCATGTCTTATCCAACATGTATAGCTTTGATCAATTCCATGCCATACTAAATGTTCTTCCAATTCATCTGCTCTAACGCGTTTTTCAAAACAACATTTTAAACAAGGACAAACGACTCTATTTGTATCTTTTGCATTCTTCACTGCAAACTCAACAAACTCCTTCACTCCATTTTCATACTCTTTTGACATCGATTGGCAGCGCTATTGTAGGGTCATATAGGGTCACATAGCGCTTGCACATAATGTTTACAACTCTTTTACAACGCTTTTTAGAAAAGCGCTGTAAATTGAAGCGCTCTCACATAGCTTTTACAACGCTTTTGAGCGCTTTAAACACAAGCGCTGTAAAATGTAGCGCTCCCACCTTATGTCACATAGCTTTTAAAGCGCTTTTTGTAAAAGCGTTGTAAATTACATGCGCTTTCATATAATTAAATGACCTACTAGAGCGCTTTTTATACAAGCGTCGTAATAGGCTTGCGCTTTCACATAATTAAAGGACCTATTATAGCGCTTTTTATACAAGCGCTATAAAATCATTCACTTTAAATAAAAATCATTCACTTTAAATAAATAAACACAAATTTAAAACAAAATTAATATGTTGTCCTAACCCTACGAACCCTCATCTCCTCTACTATGCGAACCCTCCTTTCCTCTATTGTGCGCCCATCTACTACTTCTCCTTTAAAATAAATTGGATACGTTGTCTTAGGTACTGTATTTATTAATTTTTTGTTGTCACTAAAACTGATAAATTGTTATATAATAAATTATATAAAATCTATTCTTTTTTGAAATTTTTTGATCTGTTCTGTTTTGAAATCAGACTTGGATATTGGTTTCCATTTTCCAATATTAGATATATATGTGTACTATAGATTGATATAATGTTATCAGTAGCTTATTATTTGTGTAACTGTATTTATATAGGTTATATAAAATGAACCGGAAATGGTGTGAAAGAAGAATGAAATTTTTTATTAAAAGGAATTTTAATGTAGTAAAACTAACAATGAAAAAGGTTTTAAGATAGATAAAATGCAAATGAAACGCAATAAATTGTGGAGCAATAGAGGTGTGAACTTGAGAAAATCCAATAACACTAATTTTACGATGCACATTTTATGAAAATCAAGTTATTTTAATGCAAGAAATTGGTGCAAGATTTTCAAAAATTGTAGTAACGTAAATGAAAGTAAAATGAAAAGAATTGAAGATAGTAAAATGAAAAGAATTGAAGAACAATGGAAGTACATAAAGTGCAAAAAAAGTAAAAAATGAAAAGAAAAACGACAATAAATTAAAGTGTTGGAAACATAAACAAAGAAAAGAAAAATTGCAAGAAGATAAATCGCAAGAAATGAAAATGGCATCATGAGAATTTATGGAGAATCGTTAATTGTTTTAGTATAATTGTGATTTCTAAAATGGTTAAGTATCCCCTAGAAAAAATCCTTTGACATATATTTTTTATAGAAAAATAAACCTAACGGCTAGTCAGTGGTGTATACTTAACCCACGTTATCAATCTAATAACTACTATTGTTTGATGTATGTAACTTATGGTATTGTCTGAGTTATGAGCTTCAACACATGTTTTGAATCTTAACTTTTGATGATGACTTGGTATTCTTTGTCAACAAGAGTATTTCCTAAAAATTTACTAAGTTCATAGACCTTGACCTTCACTTTTGTGCTTGTTTTACCTATTGAGTTTTTTTCTTCTTGAACACGATCTCTTAGTCTCCTTATAACCACTATCTATCATGCCTTGACTTTCAGAGAACACCATCGTCAAATATTTTGCACTTTTGTTTTACAAATTATACGCTCTTTGTTTCGACGTTATTTCTCTCATCAATCAACACCAACGGCTTTGTCTTCATCATTGTCTTACTTGAATTCATTGATATTCATCAATGACTCACATTTGACGAAAAAATAAATTTGGAAAACCCTAATTCAATGTCTCCCTCTGCTTTCTCAGGTCCATTCTTTAGCCCTTTTATTGTTCCAAAAGAATTTGAGTGAAATATCCCAACTTCTAATAAAAAATGTCATTTTGGCTTCTCACTTAAGGTATCACACTACTTGTAACACCCCAAATTTTATAATACACTATTTTCTTAATTAAATATTATTTAGATAAATAATTTGATGTTATATTTGCTTATTTTGTAATTTCAAATATTATCTAATGTGATAGTATTTTAATGTGAGTATTTGAAAAAAAAAATAAGTATAATTATTGTGATTATTTTGAATATGAGAATCTTAATTATTTTAGTAATTAAATTTTGTTGAGAAAAAGTGTTAAAAAATTAGTTTTGGTAATTGTTGTTTTTATTAATAAAAAAAAAGACTAAAATGTGTTTTATGAATTAGGCACATGTCTAAGACTAAAACCTAATTAATAATAATAATAATAAAAGGAAGAAAAAAAAAAGAGAACAAGCTTCGTCTTCCTAGCCGCCAATGGCCACCGTTTCTCCTCTTTCTTCTTTCGTTGACCACAATCATTACAATGGATGTCTTACAAAACTAAGACCACATTCGTGATCGTTGTGATCTCGTATTTCATTCCCAACTTGAATCGCAAATTGAAACGTCTTATTCCTCTTTGTCAAAAATCACACCTCCACCTTTTGATCAAGATTCCAGACAGCACGACTATCACCAACGAAAACCGAGACTATATTTGGACTTCATGAAACACCCTCTTCCAATACCTATGCTTGAAATCACCAACCGTTATACTTCAAAAAATTGGTTTTCACCCTCGTCTAGGTTGTCTTATCGAATTCTGGTCAACTCGTTCATTGTTCTGAAAAACTAACAGCATTTTTGGATTTCTCTCGTCGAAACCTTCAAGAAGCACTACTCATTTGTGTGTTTCGATGAAGTTGACGTCGGACCCTATCGGTGCTCCAACACGTCGGTGAAACCTTTTCTAATAACTTGTTTCACTTCGTTTTGAATATGTTTCTTCGCCTAATACTCTTATAATTATGTAATGCTGATTTTTATGCCTCGCGTAAATTATCAGCCCTGTTTCATTGATTCTGCAAATTTGTCGATGCTTTTGGACTTGTTCGTTGCGCGTTATCGACATCTCATGCTTGCTGAAAATTATTTTGGTCCTTATATCTTATGAAAATGTCATATTGAAGTAATGGGTGAGAGAGCGTTGAACTCATCAGTATAATATATTGTGAGATGAACGGGAAAACCGTATTTCCCAACGATTCATCTGGGACTCGCTACGTACGGCAGTAGCCCTTTGAGTGATAAATTAATTAATGTGAAAATATAAAAATTGTGAGATTAAAATGTGGAATAGAAATATTTATAAGGTTTTGATTGATTTAATTTTGTTAAATGTATAGTATTTGATATTATTGTGATATTTGATTTCAAATGTATTTGGTGCATGTGTTTGATTAGACAAATTTATGTGATGTGATAATAAAATATGGATGCATGGTATGATATATGTATGCGTGATGATGATGATGATTTTTGATCGATGATAATGATGTTATAAAATTGTGATGAGAATATTGAAGTACCCCATAATTGATGAAATAGTGATGATTTATAAAGATGATGCTCTTAACGGAGTAGTCTAATCTAATGAGGGAAGAAAATAAATATTGAGAATTTGTGAAGTGGAGATTGTTTGTCATCATATAGGTAGGGTCTGACAAGCCTAGTAATTCCGGGGAAGTACAACTGAATGAGCCTGATCGTGGCGGTCTACTGTTGAGTCTTAAGGCAAGATTGTTAGACCTTGGAGGTATTCGGATGGAGAATTCCTAGGTGACTTGGAGGTAGCACTCCAAATGTCGGGAGCTACCATGCAACACACGTTTACCTCAACTGTCGTGTATATGTGTCTCGGGATGAGTTGAGGGGATCTATGAGGGCAGGGCCAATTTGAATTGTTCGTCCACCAGGATGGTGGCATAGTATCAAGCCTCCTAACCAAGTACTTTAGAGTTAGAATGGTACCACATTGTGAAGTAGAGTCTAAGCTCATGCATAACATTGCATTTCCTTGTGATTGTTTTATTGTGATTGATGTATTTCAAAAGTGATAATAATTTCTCTGTGACGATTTGATGTTATAGTGAAAGGTATTGATTTTCCTTAAGTGATTTTGACTTTTAATGTGATATTTTTCTTGAGCGATGCTTGTGTAATGATACGGTTTTATTATGATTATTTGCGTGTTCTTCTTACTTGTATGATAATATCAACATGATTTTGAAACTCACCTCCTTCGTTGCTTGTGTTTGACTGGTTTGGCCGTGCGTTTGCGAAATCGCAGTTATTTCAGGTTAATGAGTCTTGAAGTTCAAATTTGGGAGGAACCCCGCTCTAATAGGTGATACCGGAAATTAAAAGCTTTACTGTGTATTTTACTTTTTTAATTACCAACGACTCTTTATATGATAATCTAAGTATTAGTAAGTTTTGGGAATTAAATTAAGAAATTATAGTCAAATCAAGTTCATTTAGATTAAAACATTTTAATTGAGTAATAAAGTTTGAATTGTTGTAGGTGTAGGAATTTACTTGTTTGAGATAATTTTTTTCTAGAAACAAAACAATTTACTATTTTGTACCAAAAAAAATTACTACATGAAAAAAGTTAAGAATATATTTTAGTGTATAACCATACATACAATATCAATATTATATAAATTTTTCTCTAAGTCTATATCAATAATGGCATAATAAGAAAAAATAGAAAAACAAATTGTTGGCCTAATTCTAAATTATATATCTCTATTTGATTTAAATATTAATTTTAGTTATCTCATAAGTGACATGTGATATATTTTGTAGATATTATAGATTTCATTAAAAGATATTTTTTTTCCAGTAATGATACTATGTAATATTCAATTTGAAGATATTTATGGAGGAATAACTGTTATTAATAATAATGGAGGAGTGTCGAATAATTGATATTTATTGTATTGTAATTGGTAACTTATGGCATATAAATAGTTCCACAAAATATTATATGAAAAAAAATGTAATAAAATTTGTGCTAAAAATAAATTGCAAAGAAAGAGTGTTTGTTAGATGTGTCACTTTTTTTTTTTTTTTGATGTGGCAATATTTGAATAAGTTTGCACAATATTTTGAATTGTAAAATCTATTTTAATATATATAATAGATAATAGATTGTCACTACGACTTTGCAATTAATTTCAATCACCACATGAGAGAGATCAAACTCTTGAACCAATTCAAGAGTTTACAAACCCATGTCTTACTTTTCAATGCAATCACTTCAACATTCAGAAGGAGTATCATGATCTTTCCCCATACCTATTTAATGACAAAAGTAACATTACAATCAGCTAAGTATTTAGTGCACCTTTGATATTGTATGTTTTAAATATATATACAATACAACGTGTAATATATCACATCGAAAAACCTCAAGAGTATTTCGGACGGATATATTTTTAAACTTCAATGACGCTGAATATCATAAACATTATGTATTAGAAAAAACACTAAAATGGAAACAATAATAAATTAATATCTGGAAAAACTCATGCCATATTATGATCCATCTAGTCTTATACTCCTCATTTTAAACATCAATGTCAGAATATTGAAGAATTTTCACATTATTTAGAATTGTAAACAAAGAGGGAAGTCAAGATTATATATATGGTTCTAGTTTTACATTATAAATAGAAGCACTCATAAATCTTTTAAGTTCGTATTTGATTTTTTTTTCCTCTTATACTTTTGTGTTAGAATATTGTGTGATGTATTTCAAATATTCATTTTAAAAAGTGTTAGTGTATTGGAAGCTATGAAATTTTTTAGAAAAATCTATGCGTTGTAACAATTTTTGCATAATTTTATTCTCTGGTGGTAACTTTTTCTCAACCTTTAGAATTTCTATCTTGACGGTTATTTATATTTATCTTTATTTTTTTATTTTTACAACAGTAAGAATGTCATTATCATCATCACAATACAAGTAGAAATTGATTCTAGTACCAACTCAGAATTAGTGCTATGAAACAAGGTCAAGGAAATAATATTTAATTAGCTCAGCCAAACCTTTGATGGGTATCAATCTAGGAACCCATTATCATGGATCCTATTTTTTTGTAGAAAAAAATATTATTCCTATTTATTTTAAAAGTATTTTAAAAGTAGAATAAAAGTATTTTAAAAGTAGAATGTAACCAACATCTCATTAATAATATTTATGTTCAACTTTTGAGTGACATTACAAGCAAATTTTGAGAAAAACTAAACGAGAAATTACATTTAGTAAAAACAAAAGGAAATGAAACACCAAAACCACATTCAAAAGGAACTAAGACAGTATACTTTTACTCCATCTCCCTCTCATATTGAATGTTACATTGACAGAAGAAAAATATCTCAAAGTAAATGTTCCTTTATATTTTCAATGTAATAAAAATTTACCATCTCCTATATCTTTATCTTATTCTCTTTTAATTTATTTCATAATAGGTGACCAAACACTATTCAGCACAATATTTCGCTATTCTAATAATATTTTTTTTATTATTATTATTTATTTTTTTTCATTTTTTATTATTTATTTCTTCTCATGATTATATTCTTTTTTTTTAAGTTTTATTCCTTTTATTTCATGTCAATCTTTTATTTTTTCTTATAAATTTATTGAGAAATCTTATCTTATATAATTGTCATATTTTTCTTTGTTTATTCCTGTTAAATTTTAGAAGAATTTAACCTTAAAAGCATCCCTAAAGAATTGCTCAAATAATAATTTCTCTTGATCACTATCTATGAAGTTCATATGTGATATTGTTCCTAAAGAACTAAGAAATTATAAAACTAAAGCATCTATGAAGGATTACTCAAAAAATGAGTTATTCTTGATAATTGTTGATGAAGATCATTGTGATATAGTTTCTGAAAAACTAATATTCAAACATTCCTGTAGGATTGTTCAAAATATGTCTTTTTTGGCCATCATTGTGAATTTCGGTATAATTATTGAAGAACTAATAATTTAATGTCAAGCATCCTTGTAGGATTACAAAATCCGCAATTTTCAAAGGTCATCGTTTATAAAGATTTGTGTTTGAGTTTATGAAGAACTACACATTTAGATTGTGGTTGAAATATATAAGATGTACTTGATCTTAGTGTTAATTTAAAAGAAATAAAATGAGGGAAAATGCATATATTTTTATGTCACTCAAATATACTCATGAAGTAGTAAAATTGAGAAAGACTTTCAAGAATATTTTAAAAGATTGATCATAAAGTGTCATTGAACAAAAGATAAATTTTTGAACAAAAATATGAAATACCACATGATAGATTATATAATCAATGTTGTGGTCATGATAATTGGTGTGGTAGAGATTACCATTGATGTAGTGTTGATGAATTAGAAGTAAAGGTGATAAAATTACCATTAGTGTGGTGTTGATGAATTTAAGAGAATGTAATAAAATCTCATGTAGTGTGATTTATATTTTATGGTATGATTTTTTCCATAAAGACATCACAAGTAATATACATTAAAGAGATATGTAATATAAAAATGTCATTTCATGAGAAGTAAGCTCAAAAGAATTAGAGGTATGATAAGTTTCTAAAGAACTAAATTTATGTTCTAACTTTCTCTTTTTATGTTACCTCATTATTTTAACTTGTATGAAATAACAATGAGCATATATGTTATATGACTAAACAAAAAAGAATTACATGTGAGATTAAATCAAGATATGTATTTCCTAAATTCTATTTATGAGTTATGTGTAGTAGTATATTTTGAAGACTTCTAAATTTAATTATCTTAAATTTTCAAAATATTCTTGTTGGAAAAATATTCTTGTTGGATATGACTTAACATTCAATTTTCTTTATGAAAGTTATTTATGATTATATATGTTAAGTAATAATATGTGTCGCTAAATGATTTTTATGAAATTTTTATATAAATGTATTTTCTTTTGTGCAAGTTCTAAAGAAGAAAAAGATGTGATATGGTCTATATATAAGTGTATTTTCTTCTTTAGATTTTATTTATAATTATTTAAATAAAATATGTAGATATATTTATTGAGTTTTATTTGTCGAAGGAAGTTTTATGTTCTTATTTATTTATAAGTAAAAGATCATCTTTAATATACGCATATCGTAATACGGCAATACAAAAAGTAAATCAACTATTTTGGATCTCTATATAAAGTTTTATTTGAAATATAAAAGTTTGAAAGATATGATTGTTTATTATTAATTCAAAAGGAATAGAACAATTGAAACACATCATTGTAAACTTGAAGTGTACAAATCATATTAAGGTTTGTTGTCGGCAAGATCGGTTGAGACATATTCACCTCAAGTGAATTCAATAACTTTTTCATACTTGATTAAGTTTAGTAGCCATGAAATGCTCAATTTATACGAAAGACGTATTGAATTTTTATGGCTCACTTGATAGTTATGATCATATAAAACTCCTTAAATGATTTAATTTTCGTGAGACATATAATTCAAGCTATTGAAGAGATGGCTTAAGCAAAACAAATAAGTCTTAATATGTGTTCAATCAATCTAGACGCACATTGTGTAATATTCTTGTGCGGAGATTTTCTAAATGGGGAATATGGAAATTATATCATTTAAAATAGTTTGATATGAAATATCAAGTAAAGATAAAGATTTGTTTTAGATTACAAAATAAGTATTTAAAGAATATTTTTGTGAATTATGAAGCTCATATAGCAAGGACTCTAAAATAGTCCTATATAGACAAGTCAAATCAATTGTACACTCTGAGTGATGTAAGGTCACCAATTGTGAACAAATGTATTTTTAGAACTCGAGAAAATAATAATTACTACATGGTCCCAAAGCACCATATATTAGTACACTCAAATGCTAATATATCTAGCTAATTATTACGTTGTTGTAAAATATCATTTGTTGTTAATTTATTAGATAGGTAAACTTCATTGGAACATGATCAAATATATATTTTTTATTACCTTAGAGATGCATTTGATCATCATAATGATATATATCACAAACAAGATATTTGTTTACATGTGAAAGTACTACTATTTCATGGAGAAATGTAAAACAAACCACAACAACAATATCATCAAATGATGAAGAAATTTTACAGCTACACAAGGCAAGTCAAGAAGGTGTTTTGGATGAGGCATGTGATTCAACACATGTAAGAGACTTATGAGAATAATATTGTATTCACTGCTTAGTTGAGACAATAACTACAACAATTTTTTATGAGAATAATATTGCATGCACAACTTAGTTGAGACACTGACACATTAATATGCACTTTTTTTTTACTTTACCATGATTTATCATTTTTCTAAAAATTTATTTCTTGATCTTTCTGATTTATTTTTTTATTAGTTTAGTAGCTCTTAAAAAAATTCAACCACATCCTTAACATTTTTTGGGATAATTAAGAAACCCGCGGTCAAAAGATATAATTTTTTTTGTTGAGGTAATCATAGAATTATTAGATGAGAGATATTAGTCGATTTCTCAACTAACTTTTAATTTCAACTAATATTTTCATTAAATAATTTAAGAAAAAAAAAAACGTATAACTTTTTTAAAAAAATGATAACTTGTAAGTTTAATCAAACTTATAAAGATAAATTTGGAAGAATTTGTTATTAACAGTGGATAAAAAATTGCATGGTCTAACCTGTTCTCACTACTAGAAGCTGGGCAAAAGATAATCTTGTAATGTTTAGCAGAACAAGTAAATATATTTGTCCCATTCTCGTAAGAGTAGCTATGAGCTTGAGGACACAATGTCTTGAATGTTTGAGAATAAGCACTTGGATCACATGTCTCTTGAGTCGAAAAATTATTTGTAGAGCAAGCTCCCCGACACGCCACCACAGTTTCGTTTTGCATCACCTTAAGCTCTGTTGGACACATGGTCATATTCATAATACAACCTGTTAAGAATATTAAATAATAATTTAATTAGGTTATTAAAGTTAGTTAATTTCTCTTATATACCGAGAATTCAATTTCAAGATACAAAATAGTAATTCTCAAATCTATTTTCAATATAAAATTTGTCTTTAATTAGATAATCATATTATTTTCAATATGAGATTATTATCTTATTAAGATTGATAAGACAACCTGTGCTACTGCAGTTCAGATTCTCGCCAGAACCGGCCATAGGAGTTACCGCTATGGGGATGTTGAAACCTTCGACCACATTAATGTTGTAAAAATCAAGATTATTTTTGCCTAACTGAAATTCTGCTAGTGTGGCCGGCGGCACACCCGGCTTTCCATCGCATGCCATCTTCCCCGTACCGCAATCACCGGTAACACATGAGAAGTAGTTTGTGAGGGGATCTGTTTTGCAAAGAGTTCTGCCCCAAAAATTGCCACTCCAATTAACGGCAGAAACGACATTGCCTGTAAACGTCTCACCTGGTTTTAAAAGGTATCCATATGTATCCATACGTGTCACCTGGTTTCCACTTGTAGTAACTGAAGCTGGCCACACATTATATGTGCATTTGTTAACTACAATGAATCGTATTTCAGAGTATGCCTCTGCAAATTAATAGTATTTAAAAATATGGTTAATTCAGTTTATTAAATAATTAATTTAAATATCTTAAAAAGTTGTGGTTAATTTAATTATATGAGTAATTACAATTTTCAACATAATTTAAATTAATTACATACTCAACTGAAATAACTATATTTTTATATATAATTAATTAAGGTGTGATAGAGTTGATGTGTATAAAATATTTTTTTTAATTAAAAATAGAGTTTAATGGATAGACAAAATCATTATAAATTAATTTTATATTGACATTTAATAACCATTATTTATTTTCCTATGTCATAATAGTACATATATCATTTTCTTGTAAAAATATTGGATGGTTGTAGAATTTTGTTAAATTTTCAATTTTTTTTATAATAATCTCAAACCAAAACAAAATTTTACAAATGCTTTTTAATCGCAATAAGCTGTATCACAATCCATCAAGAGTGACATGACACACTTAAAATATAATTTTTTATTTC
>JBBPBP010000002.1:39355724-39382612 GCA_037974735.1 Cicer chorassanicum | reverse complement strand
ATATATATATTTGTTATTATCAGTCCAGCCTCAATTAAATCTCGATTACACTTTTGAATCTTGAAGCTTTATCTGCACTGATTTAATGTCTAATCGATTTTGATTACCTTAATTATATGTGTGGTATAATAGGATAAAATGGACAAGAAACCTTTTAATACTTTTTTTATTTTAAGTTTTTTTACACAACGGTATTTTTTATATTTGATAAATTGATAATGAAATATGATAAAGAAATTGATTTAATTCAAAAAAATAAATAAATAACTTAAACTCAACTTAAAAGTGAAATTAAAAATTAAAAATTTAAATTAAAAAGTTATAACTAAAATATATTTTTGTTTTTAAAAATTTTAGAACATAAAATTAAAAACCACCCCCAAACGGAATTCGAACAATCAAATAGATCCATAGGTTTGTAAATAATCATTACCTGGTACCAATAGGGTTAATAAGAATAATGAAAATAATGCTATTGGGCCTGGCCCAACCATATGGAAACTTATGTACATTATTGAAGAGAGAACTAATCAATATAAGTGAATGAAAATGAAAAGAGTGGTTTTATAGGAGAAGAAATAATGGGGGGCTAGGAAATAGGACTATGAAGACATGGTGTTTTCATTCTATTATGTGGATTTATTTATAGTACTATGTGTGCCCATTTAGCAGTCTGGTTTACCAATTACATCAGCCGGCCCGAGCCCAATTGTTTAACTCCTTTTATTTCATTTTAGTCTACTACAAAGTAGGAAATTTTCATATCCAAATCTTTTATATTCATCTAGTCAAAATTGTCTCTTAGAACACAAAATTAGACGTCTCATTTTATCAAAAGTTGTCAATCTATGAATAAACAATATATAAAACTAGCTATGTGTTGTTTAAATTTAAATAATCCAAGATGTTTTTCATTAATAAATTTAAAATTAGTAATGAAAACGTCTATTTCTGTATTTCAAAAACTAAGTTTGACAGAATAATTATGGACTCATTCATTTAAGATATACAAAATATCCACAACGAATAGAGTATTGCATGATAAATACGGGTGTGAGTATAGATAATCATCTCTAACAATAAACGGATATGAGTGCAATATCTTAATACAAAGTTTGGCTTGCATATTATTTTTATTTATATTATTATTATTATAATATATATATATATATATATATATATATATATATATATATGGTGATTTGCCTTGTTTATATTAACTTTTGTTGTGATTTTATATTGTATTTTAGATTGGTAGTGTAAATAATAGTAGTCATGATAAAATTTATATATTCGTGCACATTTACAAACATTTTTTTCTTTCAAATTTCAGTACAGAGACGAATATTATAGTACTTTACTACCCAGATGCTATCCATTGTCATCCATACAAATAATTATAAAATGAAATATGAACAATTAGATAAGTAAAATAATAGAAAAATGGGAATGACTCTTGACTCTCAAATTGATACATGTGGAGTCTTGTTATAAGGTCCGTTCTTGACTCTTTTATTATTATTTATTATTTAGTGATTATGTTAATTTAGAATCTCAAATTGATACATGTGGAGTCTTGTTATAAGGTCCGTTCTTGACTCTTTTATTATTATTTATTATTTAGTGATTATGTTAATTTAGAATTGGAGAGATACTCAAGGAAGGAATTTCCATTGAGCACTTAATTTTTTTAAAAGGAAAAACAAGGTTGATTTGATTATTTTGCGGAAAACCAAGATGTAGTGGTATAATTGCTCAGGGTAATACTTAATGGAGGTTCACATTGTGGTGCCAAAGGGCCAAAATGGGGATATTCATGTCAAAGTTTTAAAAAAGATAGATCATGTTATGTATAATGTGGAATGGATGCTTAAATACCATGAGGATTTTGTTAAAGTTCTTCCTATATTGCAATCTGATTACCATCCTCTCATGATTCTAACTGAAGAAGTGCACAATAGTAGTAGTATATGTCTTTTCATGTGTTCAGCTTCTTGACTAAGTCACTCTGATTTTCACCAGATTCTTATTGACAACTAGGGCGGTGACACTAATTTAATATACTATCTCTCCAACCTCACCCCATTTGAAGAAGGGGAACAAAGACACATTTGATAATATTTTCAAGATGAAGAAAGAATTGTTTAATAAATTACATGGAATTCAAAATAGCCCCCATTATGGCTATATTGTTTTCTTGGATAATCTGGAAAAGATCTTCAAGAACAATTCGCAACTACTTTATGCCAAGAAGAGTGTTTGGGGTACCATAAGTCGAGAAGCAAGTGGATTGTGGATGGTGACTATAATAGTAAGTATTGTCATTCTAAAACTATTGTCATGAGAAGAAAAAAATAAAATAAAATAAAATAAAATAATGGCTTTCGGTGACATTACGGGTGTTAATAATTGTCGCGTCCGATTTGTCCGCGAAGAAGGAGTCGCCACCAATTTTATTTTATTCAAAGGAAAAATAGGATAAAACCTAAAATAATGATTTTTGAACCAAAAAATGGATTCGGGAATCAATTACGAATGGGGAAAATAATATTACCCTACATCGTCCGTTAAAACGGTTACCCTATAATTAATTGTATACAAACTTTTATTTATTTATTCATTTATTTTTACCCCAAAAAGAATAATAAAAAATAAATAAATTATTTACATTAATAAAAGAAGGAAAAATATTTTTTTATTAATTTGGTTTGACAAGGGGAAGACCTTGCTCCTACGTATCCCCAGGTGCAATAGGGAAATCAAAACACACGTAGTTCTTGGATAGAAAATATTTATGTGTTGTTCGATTTTTATTATTACTCTATTTTGATTAGTTTTTTATTATAATAATTATTATATACGTATCTAAAAATAAAAATGTAATAATAACAATAATAGTAACGAAAAAATGTAATAATAATAATATAGTCCTCAAACATCTCTTTAGATTCGTGGCCTTTGATCCAAGAGGAAATATGGGACACATTGGAAGTAACCCATGAAGGCACCATAGAGGTAAAAAGATCCAAACTAAATACACTTTCTCAAGAATATGAATTGTTTCGTATGCAGCCTGGAGAAACTATATTAGACATGCAGAAACGATTCTCCCACTTGACAAATCATTTGACAGCCCTTGGAAAGGTCTTCTCCAACGATGAACTGAATCTGAAAGTATTACGATCACTAACTAGGGCGTGGCAACCAAAGGTGACAGCGATATCAGAAAAGAAGAGTTTGTCCAAAATGTCACTTTCTGCATTATTTGGCAAACTACAAGAACATGAAATAGAACTTGGACGATTAGAGCAAAATGAAACCCAAGAAAAGAAAAGCAAAAATATTGCTCTAAAGACCGAATCAAAGGAAGTAGTCAAAGAAGAAATTTCTGATGACGACGAAAACATCAACTTCCTTGTCAAGAAATTCGGTAAATTTCTTAAAAATAACAGAAGTTTCAAGAAGAAGAACTTCAAAAAGAAAGATAGCACGACTAACCAAAACTTCACATGCTTTGAATGTGGGAAACAAGGACATATTAAAGCAGATTGTCCAGATCTCATCAAAAAGAATGCCGGTAAAAGAAAAGACTTCAAGAAAGCATATATAGCATGGGAAGATAATGACATAAGTTCAACATCAGAAACTGAAAGTGATGAATGTGCAAATGTTGCACTAATGGCGTCACATCATTCAGAAGACGAAGAGGTTAGTAACTTAAACACCCCTCTTTATAATCATGAATTAGTTATAGAATACAATGAAGCACAAAATGCAATAAAGGAACTTCTTGTTGAATGTAAAAATTTGCTTAAACAAGTATCAACTCAAAAGAAAGAAATCTCATGTCTTAAAGAAAAAATTAATCTTATGGAAAAAGATGCTGAAAAATCTAAGCAGAATTCTACATGCAACAATTGTGATTCCCTTTCATTTAAAATTGTTCAACTAAATAGAGTGATTGAAAGATATGAAAAAGGACATATAGGATTGGAAAATGTTCTAAACATGCAAAGATATTCAAATGATAAAAGTGGTATTGGATTTTCTAAATTTGATAAACCAAGCACTAGTAAGACCATTTTTGTAAAATCAAGTACTCAAACAAATCTAAGAAACATGACAATTGTACAAAAAGAGCATTCGCATAAAGAAAAGATTACTAACAATAAACTTCATACATACACAAGTAAAATTCCTACTTGCTCATATTGTGGTATCTATGGACACACACCAAATACTTGTCATATAAGAAACATTAGCATTCCTAAAGGGCATTGCATATGGGTCAAAAAAGGCACTAACCCCCAAGGACCCAAAGCACTTTGGGTACCTAATAAAATTTGATTTCAATTTTGCAGGGATGCTCACAAAGTACTTCAAATTTATGGTACTTAGATAGTGGGTGCTCCAAACACATGACGGGAGACATAACAAAATTTTCAGCATTGACCATTGAATCAAAAGGACATGTAGTATATGGAGATAATAACAAAGGGAAGATCCTAGGCATTGGAAAAATTGGAAAAACACCTTCTCCAACAATTGAAGATGTTCTTTATGTTGAAGGCCTAAAGCATAATCTGATAAGCATCAGCCAGTTATGTGACAAAGGACACAAGATAGTCTTCAACAAAGAAGAGTGCATCATTCAAAATGCAGCAACAAGTGAAATTCAATTTATCGGTAAACGTTTCAAGAATATTTTTATACTTAATTTTGATGATTTATCCTTGAAAATGAAATGTCTTTTGGTAAGCGACAACAATGATGCATGGTTATGGCATAAAAGAATTGCACATATTCACATGGATCATTTAAATAAACTAGTCAAGCATGATCTAGTTGTTGGATTACCAAAAATGAAATTTTTCAAGGATAAATTATGTGACGCATGTCAAAAAGGTAAACAAACAAAAACTTTCTTCAAAGCTATAAATGTTATATCTACTACAAGACCACTTCAATTAATACACATGGATTTGTTTGGTCCATCAAGAACTAAAAGTCTTGGTGGAAATTCATATGGACTAGTAATTGTTGATGACTTTTCAAGGTACACATGGACCTTGTTTTTGTCAAACAAAAACGAAGCTTTTAAAGCCTTTAAAAATTATGCCAAACTAGTCCAAAATGAACAATCATCCAAAATTGTATCAATTAGAAGTGATCATGGAAGAGAATTTCAAAATACCTTATTTGAAGAATTCTGTGAAGAAAATGGAATTTTCCACAATTTTTCTGCACCAAGAACACCTCAACAAAATGGGGTTGTTGAGAGAAAGAACAAGTCCTTGATAGAAATTGCAAGAACTATGTTAAGTGATTCAAATCTACCAAAGTATTTTTGGGCAGATGCCGTAAACACGGCATGCTATGTTACTAACAGAGTAAACATTCGGCCAATTCTTAAGAAGACTCCGTATGAACTATACAAAGGTAGAAAGCCCAACATCTCTCACTTCCACATCTTTGGATGCAAGTGCTTTGTGCTAAATAACGGAAAAGACAATCTTGGAAAATTCGATGAAAAGGCAGATGAAGGTATATTTATTGGGTATGCATTATTTAATAAAAGAACTTTAATTTTAGAAGAATCAATACATGTTACTTTTGATGAAACTAACCCCTCGAAAGAGGACAAAGCTATTTCTTTTGATGATGATGATATTAAAAGTAGTAATCCACGTAAAGAAGATCCAATTGATCAACCGAGTCAAGAAAATGAAGTCGACATGGAAAAGGAAACCAATGAACTCCCAAAGGAATGGAGAACCCATCGATATCATCCGATTGATAACATCATTGGTGATATCAACAAAGGAGTTACAACTAGACTCAAACTACAAGATGCATGCTTAAACATGGCATTTGTTTCTCAAATCGAACCTTCCAAAGTTGGTGAAGCACTAAAAGATGATCAGTGGATACTTGCAATGCAAGAAGAGCTTAACCAATTCGAAAGAAACGAAGTATGGGAACTTGTTCCTAATCCAGGTGACAAACACATAATTGGTACAAAATGGGTATTTAAAAATAAACTTGATGAAAATGGTATAGTTGTTCGCAACAAAGCAAGATTGGTCGCCCAAGGATACAATCAAGAAGAAGGAATCGATTTTGACGAAACATTTGCTCCGGTCGCAAGGTTAGAAGCAATACGGTTACTACTTGCTTATGCCTGTTCTATGAATTTTGAATTATTTCAGATGGATGTGAAAAGCGCATTTCTAAATGGATACATCAATGAAGAAGTATATGTCAAGCAGCCACCCGGCTTTGAAGACTTCAAGAATCCTACACATGTATTCAAACTAAGGAAAGCTCTCTATGGTCTAAAACAAGCACCAAGAGCTTGGTACGACAGATTGAGTGCCTTCCTGTGTGAAAGAGGTTTTGAAAAGGGAAAGGTTGACAAGACATTATTTATTAAACGAAATAATGGTCACACCTTGTTGGTCCAAATTTATGTTGACGATATCATATTCGGTTCAACAAACAATGCAATATGTGAAGAATTCTCATTGATGATGCAAGGTGAATTTGAAATGTCCATGATGGGAAAATTAAACTATTGTCTTGGTCTTCACATCAAGCAACTCAAGCATGGCATCTTCATCAATCAAGCAAAATATTGCAAAGAACTGCTAAAAAGATTTGACATGGAAAAATGCAAGGATAGTGCAACTCCCATGGGATCCGAAACATATGTTGATAAAGATGAAACTGGTGCGTCTGTAGACATTTCAAAATATCGAGGTATGATTGGATCTTTATTATATCTAACGGCCAGTCGGCCAGATATCATGTTTAGTGTTTGTCTATGTGCAAGATTTCAAGCAGATCCGAAAGAATCACATCTTGTAGCTGTCAAAAGAATCATGAAATACTTAAAAGGCACCATCAATATTGGACTATGGTATCCTAAAGGTAGCATCTATAGTCTCGTTGGATATTCTGATTCAGATTATGCAGGATGTAAAACAGACCGTAAAAGCACAAGCGGCACTTGTCATGTACTGGGCAATGCACTCGTATCTTGGTCATGTAAAAAGCAAGCATGTGTCGCACTCAGTACTGCTGAAGCTGAATACATAGCAGCAGGAAGTTGTTGTGCACAAATCCTATGGCTCAAGCAACAACTATGTGATTATGGAATTGATCTTGGATGCATTCCGCTACGATGCGACAACACTAGTGCAATCAATATTTCAAAGAATCCAATCATGCATTCTCGGACCAAACACATTGATATACGACACCATTTTTTCCGCGACCATGTGCTTAAAGGAAATGTTGAAGTAACCTTTGTGGATACTCATAACCAACTTGCAGACATCTTCACTAAACCACTTCCTAAAGACTCTTTCTTCAAAATACGACGCGAACTCGGCATCTTAAGTGAAAGTGATCTTTAAACATAAGGTAAATTGTTATCAACATGTCAAAGGTATGAGTTAATTCTTGTCTTCACATATTTGAATTCAGTTGACTATGTCTACATGTCATTTATGTGATTATATAAAGTTTGTGTTATGTTCTGTTGATTAAAATCATGTCTGTTTCAAAAGTTTGGAAGTCGTAGCCGAATGCATTCAACCTGTATTCGAATACAGCTGATTCTGGAAAATTGTATTCGATTCCCATCTTACTGTATTCGAATACAGATTCGCAGTTTTCTGTCATATATAAAGCTTTGCAGTCAGTATTCGAATACCATTTCTTCCTTCCCCTCGAGCTCGTCCTTCCTCTCTGCGAATCAACCTCCACAGAACGGTTTCGTTCATTCACGATTGCCTTCCCAAACCTTGATTTCCTTCAATTAATTGCGAAATCACTCTTCCCTTTCTTCAGATTCGCGAATTCAAGAACCCTAACCCCCAAATTTCCTTCACAATTACAACTCAGTCTCGAATCAGAACCCTAAAACCTCCAACAAAATGTCAAACATCTCCAACACTGTTGAAAACGCACGCAAATGTGGACCTCGCACCAAGCTTGCAAGCGTGGGTCCTTCCAAGCGCCGCACAAAGAGCCCCAATGTCACTGATTTATCTCGTCTTCTGCACTCTCCCGAAGAAATTACTCGGTTTCGCACACTTTACTCCGACAAGAGGCTCATCGTTCCCAAATTCGGTACTTTAGATTCATTCTCTGCTTTTCAATTTCCTGCTTTACTTAGGGCTCAACATGTTGAGGACTTTATTGCTTACAAAGGTCCGATATATCCTGATTTGGTTCGAGTCTTTTATTGTAATCTTCGTCGGGATGGCAAAATGTTGATTTCTCGTGTCAAAGGAAAAACTATTGAACTTGATTCTCATATTATTGGTGACATTTTGAAAATACCTGATTTCGGCCAGAAAACCAGTCCGACTAATTTATGCAAATGGTATAGTGTCTCGAAACATGATGCTTATGTGGCTCTGTGTCGCTTTGACAAACAAACCATAGAACGCAAGCAACTTCAGGCTAGCTCCACCTTTGCAAGGCAACGATTTAGTGTTGGAAATTTAACTGTCGACTATCGTCTGCTTCATTACTTCTTAAGCTACATTTTGGTTCCTCAGGCCGGTAACTATTCTCAAATTTCTAATTCGAACTTCAGATTCTATACTACATGTATGAAGGTCTTCCTCTTAACTAGGCATATTTTGTTAAGTCTGTCATGTTTGTATCCCGTGAAGCTGTTGGCTTGCCATATGCTAAGGAAGTTTCTCGTATTCTTGAACACTTTGGGGTGGATTTTTCTGAGGAAGTTGTGTATACGGTTACTAAGGATAACTTGCTGGATTTAAGTGTTCTTCCCAGCATGAAAATTGTTTGGAGTGAACCGCTGCAAAAATACATTCATCTGAGTGATATCGGTCAGACATCTGCTGGTGCTCCTACCGACCCCTCTGCACCTGATATTGCTCCTATAGATGATGCTGCTGCTGATACTGCATCTGATGATGACCAGGTATCCAACCGCATGATTATGGCTAAACTTGATTCTCTTCAGACCTGCTTCTCAGGATTTACCACTTCAGTCGATGCTCGTTTTCAAGCTCTCGAATCCACCATCGCTACCAATCACGACAACCTGGTCCATGAGATGTGTATCATCGCCGATAAAATTGATCACCTCCATCTGCCTCCTGATCGTCGCTGATTTGTACTTCGTTTCCTAGGACTAGTTCGTTTTTTTTGTGTTTAGGGTATGCGTAATGCATCATCGCTGATTGACTTTCCCTTCTATTTTGCTTCATGTAATCGTTGCTACTTTCCGGTTACCTTTGCTATTATTGTCTGAATTTTATGACTTCATCTGTTTGCTTATATCAATGTGATCCTTCTTGGTTTATGTTACCATTCTTATGTTAAATCCCTTACTTTCCTATTTGCTGGTATTCTTCTTTTTGATCATGTCAAAAGGGGGAGAAAAACTGTGTATTTTGTTGCTTGTTGCTGTCAGTTAAAATTTAAATGTAGGTACTCAACACACAAGTTTGCATACTTTACGGGGGAGTACACTACGCATACCTTACGGGGGAGCCGTCAAAATCACCAGCAATGGTTTTGTCATAATCAAAAAGGGGGAGAATGTAAAAATACATGTTTTTGATTATACACAAAGACCAATGGTGACAAAGCAACAAAAAGAAGAATTCCTCAAATTCATTTTCAAACATCCTTTGATGAATTACAAATAAATAGATTATATAAAGGTAAAATAATTCAAGCCATAATTCAACTACAAGAGAACCTTACATACTTTGCATATGCATAAAAAATATTTTCAAAAGACCAAAATAATATTTTCAAAATGTTAGAATCTTTATTTTTGACTAAAAATAATATTGTAATCGAATACAACCCAGGTGTAGTCGAATACAGATGCAATTTGCTAAGTCAGAAGCAAAAACGTATCATCTGTATTCGACTACAACCAAGGTGTATTCGAATACAGATGAAACATGGCTAAGTCAGAGGCTAGACTATCTCATCTGTATTCGACTACACAATGAAATATTTGAATAATTTTTAACGTTGCAGCAAGTTGTATTCGAATACAGATATCATGTAATCGAATACAACTGGAAGAAATGCAATGTTTCAGTTCTGAATTCAATTTAAAACATTGCAATTCTTCCTCAAACCTCTTGGATCAAAGGCCGCGAATCTAAAAATATGTTTGAGGACTATAAATAGGTCATAACTTCATATTCAAATTACGATTTCGAATTACACAATTTCAAAGACTTTGAACTAAATTTTCTGAATTTTTCTAAGTCATTTTCAGAAATTCAAGTACTTGCATATCATTTTCATATCCTTAAGGTTCTCAAAGTACTTGAATAAATCTTGAATTATTCTACCTCCTTTATATTCCTATACCCTTATCAAAACAACAAGTGTTTGTAAAAGAAAGTTGTACTTTCTTTAAGTGTTATATCTATGATAGTAGTGTTCTATCATAGACAGTTTGTTAGAAGATTGTAGCCAAGGTCCCAGGGTGAGGACTTGTACATATTCTGACAGATAGTGAAGAAAATCTCTTGTGGTGAGCAAGAGGACTGGACGTACCCTTGGTTATTAGGGGAACCAGGATAAATTTGCAGTGTTCATTTACTTACTGTTATTTACTTCTTCATCTATCAACATTGAACGCAAAAATCAATCACTATAATTCTAAAAACTGTCAAAATAACCAAACACCTAATTCACCCCCCCCTCTTAGGTGCACATCTGATCTTACAGACGTTATATGAGTTTTTTGTTATATTACAATATGGTGAAACTTGTTTTCTTGGTGATTGGTTTATAAACATAAATAAGTTATATTTTTTTAGTGTTTTGTGTTGCAAAGAAAACAATTTTAGGAACACACAACATTAGAAAAATGAAAGCTTAACATATCATATGAGTTTATTTTTGCATAAACAGAAAAAGTGAAAGAAAAAAAAAAGAATATATTTTAAAGGGATGCAATACAAAGACTAATAAGAAGAAATTAGAGAAGCAAAAAGAGAGTGATACTTTACTACTGAATTGGTTGGTTTTTTGTTGGACTGATTTTCCAAGACCAAATTTTCTGCTCCTCTTTTGCCTATTATTCTCTCTTCTTTCTATTTTTTGTGCTCTTAAAATGTGTTCGTCCTTGTCCCCCCAATTGTCCTCTCAATAGTGTTCTCTCTTCTACTCTTACTATCGATTATTTATAGGCCTTTCGGGTGTAGGTTACAAAAGACAAGTGAATAATTGTCAATTGATCACCATTTTATTACCATTAATCTTTTTTTTTTGTTTCTTTTCTTTCAATTGATTACCATTATACCAATTTTTATGACCATCAATTCATTCAATTGATCCTCATTATACCGATTTTTATGACCATCAATCCATTTCTTTTCAGTTTATTTCATTCAATTATGTACCTTTATTTATTTGTTATTATTTATTTTATTTTAATTATTTTTTTTATATATTTATTTTATTTTTATTTTTTAGAAAAGAGTTTGAACAGGAATTAGAGGCAAACAAAAACTGGGAACATATGCGATTGCTTAAAGTTTAAAGCCCTAATTATTTATTTTTATTTTTATATTTCTATATATTTATTATTATTATTATTTCCCTTTTTTTTAATAAAAAGTAAAAAATAAATAAATAGATAAATAAATAAAAAGCAGACAAAATTAGGTGTCAACAGCTGCCCATCTTTACTTAGAATATTCTTGAGAATCAAAGTAAAAGATAAGTAAAGATGACAACTCTAATTTTGTCCGAAAAGAATTTTTTAGAAGGGTGCGAGTCGTTTTCCCGACTTTAAGATACATGTCGTTTTCTCGGCTTCGGGTGCGAGTCGGTTTCCCGGCTTCAACATGCGGGTCGTTTTCTCGGCTTTAGGTGCGAGTCGTTTTCCCGGCTTCAAGATGTGGGTCGTTTTCTCAGCTTCGGGTGCGAGTCGTTTTCCCGGCATCAACATACGGGTCGTTTTCTCGGCTTCGGGTGCGAGTCGTTTTCCCGGCTTCAACATGCAGGTCGTTTTCTCGGCTTTGGGTGCGAGTCGTTTTCCCGGCTTCAACATGCGGGTCATTTTCTCAGCTTCGGGTGCGAGTCGTTTTCTCGGCTTCAACATGCGGGTCGTTTTCTCGGCTTCGGGTGCGAGTCGTTTTCTCGGCTTCAACATGCAGATCGTTTTCTCGGCTTTGGGTGCGAGTCGTTTTCCCGGCTTCAACATGCAGGTTGTTTTCTCAACTTTAAATTTATGTAATGTCATGAATCAATGAATGAATAAATGAATGAGTGAATGAATATGTTGGTTTTTATTAATATTTTTATTGGACACGACCATTAAAATCATGGATGAAAAAGGCACTTATACATTTTTCTTGAACTTGATATCTTTGATCTCTGTAATGTCCTTTTCTCTGTTTTCCCTTTTTTTGTTTTTTTGTTTTGTTTTTTATTTTGAAGAAGAATTACTGTCGTAATCTTAAGCTTGATCTCATATTGTCGTCTGTCTTGCACTCTAAACAACCTCTAATATATCCAACTTTATCGCAATTCATTATATCGAGGTATGGTATATGTTTTACATCCCAATACATGATAATCATAAAATGCATTCGAGAAAGAGGGTTAAATTATAAAGATGATAAAAGTATATATCAATATATTGAGGTACAATTTAACAAAAATAAAAAATATACATAAGATAAAACAAAAGGAATGGGTGGAAGACTCGACTTGGTTACTAGTAATTCAAAGTTAGACTGTACTAACTTCTCATGCCATAGTCCGATCGATACTGTTGGTCTTGCCCTTTTGAGTATATATTCTTTGTTGTTGTTGTTGTTTTTCTTCTTCTCCTAGGTTGCCCTTTCAGGTTTTCAATCCAGTAGGTATTTATTATATTTTTTGTACCCTAATTTTTGCCTAGGTCGTCATTTTAGGTTTTCGACCCAACATGTATTTATTATATATTTTTTTGTACCCTAATTTTTGCCTAGGTCGCCTTTTCAGGTTTTCAACCTACCGGACATTTTTTTTTGTGTACCCTAATTTTGCCTAGGTTGCCCTTTCAGGTTTTTAACCTAGCGGGTATTCTTTTTTTGTACCCTAATTTTTGCCTAGGTCGCTTTTTCATGTTTTCAACCTAGCGGGTATTCATTATTATTTTTGTACCCTAATTTTTGCCAAGGTCGCCTTTTCAGGTTTTCAACCTAGCGGGTATTCATTATTTAAGTGTGATACTTTTTTACGTTATCTGAGTTTACAGGGAGGACTAAATATTTTCCACCCATATTCGTGAGAATCAAAGCTCCACCTGAGAAAGCTTTCTTCACAACGTATGGGCCCTTATAGTTAGGGGTCCATTTCCCACGATAATCCTTTTGAATGGGTAAGATCTTTTTTAGCACCAAGTCTCCCTCCCTGAATTCTCGAGGACGTACTTTTTTCTCGTACACTCTATTCAATCTTTTCTGATATAATTGCCCATGGCATAAGGCCACCAACCTTTTTTCTTCAATTAAATTTAATTGATCGAAACGGGTTTGTACCCATTCCGACTCCTCTAGTTTGGCTTCCATTAATACTCTTAGTGAGGGGATTTCAACTTGAATGGGTAGCACAGCCTCCATCCCATATACTAGGGAAAAAGGGGTTGCCCCAGTTGAAGTGCGTATCGAAGTGCGATACCCGTGTAGTGCAAACGGCAACATCTCATGCCAATCTTTGTATGTTACAACCATTTTCTGGATAATTTTTTTGATGTTTTTATTGGCTGCTTCAACTGCACCATTCATTTTTGGTCTGTACTGGGACGAGCTGTGGTGTTGAATTTTAAAGGTGGCACACAATTCATCCATCATTTTGTTATTCAGATTTGTGGCATTGTCGGTAATGATCTTGCTTGGTAGGCCGTAACGACAAATTAACTCCTTTTTTTTTTTTTTTTTTCTGAATTTGACTACCACATTTCTAGTTACATTGGTGTACGAAGTGGTCTCTTGGTAAAGTAATCGATTGCCACCAAGATGAAGCGATGTCCATTTGATGTTTTCGGTTCAATCATTCTGATGATGTCTATGCCCCATATTGAGAACGGCTAGAGCGTTGAAAGCGTGTTCAGGGGCATTGGTGGGGCGTGGATATTATCAGCATATATTTGACACTTATGGCATTTCATTACATAATTAAAACAATCTTTTTCTAGGGTGAGCTAGTAATACCCGGCTTGAAGAATCTTTCTAAACATGGCATGTCCGTTCATATGGATCCCATAAGAGCCATCGTGAACATCTTGTAGAATTTCTTTCGCCTTATTGACATCAACGCATCTGAGGAGTACCATATCACGATTCCTCTTATACAAAATATTTTCGTTCACGAAAAAGCTCGTGATTAACCGTCTCAGAGTCTTTTTTCATTCTTCGATATTCTGGGATGATATTCTCTCTTATAAGATAATGTTTGATGTCGTGATACCACAATTTCCTGCCGGTTTCTTCTTCCATTACGTGGCAGTACACAGGATGATCTCAACTCTCCATTTTAATGGATGGGATTTCATTGTTTCGACTGATTTGGAACATCGAGGATGAAGTAGCCAAAGTATCAACCAATTGATTGTTTTCTCGAGCGACACGATGAAAGGTGATTTTGTCAAATTGTGAAAATAATTCCTTTATGTAGCTAAAATAAGGTATTAACTTCTTTTCTCGAGTTTCCTATTCTTAGTTAAGATGATTAATGACTTTTGCTTTTGATTCCAAAGTAGCCGAAATTCCTATGGCACAAGCTTCATATTCTGCTATATTATTGATACAATCAAAACACAAGTGCATTGTGATAGGTATGAACTGCTTTTTAGGAGATATTAAGACAGTCCCAATTTCATGCCCCATTACCTTTGAGGCCCCATCGAACAATAGGGTCCATTTTCTATTATCACATTCTTCAAACAAAACCATGATGCTTTCATTCGGGAATTTACATTACATTGACTGATAATCATCCCTAGGTTGATTAGCCAGATAATCTGTCAATACACTCCCTTTGATGGCTTTCTAAGTAACATATGTAATATCATATTCTAATAACATCACCTGCCAACGAGCAATTCACCCTGTGAGAGCAGACTTTTCGAAAATGTACTTGATTGGATCCATCTTGGATATCAACCAGGTCGTATGGCAAACCATGTATTTCTTTAAGCGATGGGCCTCCAAGGCTAAGGCACAACAAGTATTTTCTAACATCTATAAATTTTTTACTCAAAATAGAAAATGACGTTCCTTCTTTCCTGTTTCATTGTGTTGCCCCAACACACATCCCATGGATCGGTTGAGGACTATAAGATACATAACCAATGGTCGGCTCAGAACTAGGGGACTAGAATTGGAGGCTTCTGCACGTACTGTCGGATTTTCTCAAATGCGTTTTGGCATTCTTCGTTCCTCACAACTATTTGATTTTTCCGTAAAAGTTTAAAGACTGGTTCACAAGTGGCGGTTTGTTGTGATATAAATCTGGAAATATAATTTAGTATCCGAAAACAACATGAACTTCTCTTTCTGTACTTAGGGGATGCATTTCTAAAATGGCATGAACCTTATCGGGGTCAACTTGTATTCCTTTCTGACTAACCACAAATCCTAATAATTAGCCTGACCTCACGCCGAAAGTGCACTTGGAAGGATTAAGCTTTAGCTTAAACTTTCTAGGTCTTTCGAATAGTTTCTTTAGATCATGTCATTTATATAAACTTCTACCTCTTTATGAACCATGCCATGAGATAAGGTTACCATAGCTCTTTGGTAGGTCGTCCCAGCATTCTTCAGACCAAAAGGCATTACTTTGTAACAAGATGTTCCCCCAAGGGGTGATGAAAGTCATTTTTTTTCATATCTTCGGCTGTCATCTTAATTCGATTATACCCAGTGAAAACATTCATAAAAGAGAAGAGCGAATTGTAGGCCACATTGTCAACCAGAATATCAATGTGAGGTAACAGGGAATCATCTTGGATTTTAAATTAGAGGGTCCAGGTTAGTCATCCCAACTTTAAATTAGAGTATGTGGGTTAGTAGTCTCGACTTTAAATTTATATACTATTGAAAATATGAAATGTCATGAATGCATTTGATGAATGAATATTTTCCTTCATTTTCATCTTTTTTTTTTCAACCAACTTTTTTACAATTTTTTTTATTTCTTTCACCTTCTTACGAACATGATCCTTGGATTTATGGATGAAGAATATGCACAACTTCGAATAAATAGTGGAGATTGTCCTTTTGATCTTTAAAGAGATTTTTGTTACATCTTCGACTTGATCTCTAGTTGCCACTACCTTATGTGTAAAGACATCATACTAGTTTTGGCCTCTTGACATTCACATATCTTGTGCCCCAACATATGATTATCATAAAAATGCATTTTGAAAAAAAGATTCATAACTCAAGAAATTAGTTTAGACGATGATATTTAGTGAGAAAATCTATGGTACAAAAAAAAGAACGATTCATAGGAAGAGAAGAAGATAAGGTGATCTTATATGGGTAAATGACCCTATTTATTAGTAGTATTTCATAAAAGAAGTGTGCTAATAAATCATAACATAATGTCAATCGCGTTATTAACACACTTTGGAGGATATGATTTGCCCCAATTTATCTTCACAACCTTTCAGAATATATTACTTTGACTTTGATTTGTGTAAGCCATATTATTTGCTCATTTTCTTTTATTCTCAAGCTAGTGAACTTCTTCATTCCTTTTTTTTTTGTGGCCATAATTTTTGCCTAGGTCGCCTTTCTGGGTTTTTGACCTAACAGGTCTTCATTCATTTTTGCCTAGGCCGCATCTTCAAGTTTTTGACCTAGTAGGTCTTTATTCGACTTTGTATCCTAACTTTTTCCTAGGTTGTCCTTTTGGATTTTCAACCTAGTGGGTCTTTACTCATTTTTGTACCCTAATTTTTGTCTAGGTTGCCCTTTCAGGTTTTCAACCTAACGGGTATTTATTATTATTATTTTAGTTTTTGTACCCTAATTTTTGTCTAGGTCGTCCTTTTGGATTTTCAACCTAGCGGGTCTTCATTTAGATGTAATACTTTTTGAAGCATCAATATGTGCAAGTAGTGATAAGTCTTCTTGATCCATATTGGTGTGGATCAGAGCCACACTTGAATGTATTTTTTTTTTATGGTACTTGGGCTCATATAGTTGGGAGTCCACTTGTCATGCTAGTCATTTTAGATATGTAAAATCTTCTTGAGCGCTAATCATTTCTTTTGAAGCTCTAAAGTTCATATGTTCTTCTTTTAAGATCTTTTGAAATGATTGTCCTTGACATCAGACAATCAACATTTTTCTTGAATTGAATTCAGTTGGTCAACACAGATCATTACTCTTGATAGGGGCATTTTTGTTTGATTGGGTTGCACTGCCTTTATTCTATATAATAAGGAACAAATGGGTGCCCTAGTTATAGTCTGATACTCAGGGAGGGTATTCCACAGTTACGAGGTAATATTTGGTACGAGAACTTTCCATCTAGCAATTCTTATACGTTTGATAATAAGCAGGATAGTCGTGACTTTCATTCTTGTGAGTGACTATTCTTCATCATGACTTACTTTGAACATTTAAGATAAAATAGCTAGAACGTCAGCTAGTTGATTATATTATTGAGGGACATGATGGAAAATGACTTCAATTTTTTTTTAGTTATTTGTCTAATATGTATATATAAATGGTCATCTTCTTATCCCAGTTTTTCCATTCTTGATGAGGATTACATTCAACTCTCATGTACTTTCATCATTTTCACTTTCGATTTGTGGGAGACTAGAATACCCATGGTACAAACTTCAAATTCCTCCACGTGATTGTTATATTCAAAGTACAATTAGATAATGATAAAAATAAAACGACCTTTCTAGGGGATTAACATGACTTTAACTACATGTCCCAACATATTGAGGTATATCCAAATAAGGGATTTTATTTTTATCGTTCTCATCCCCTTTAGAGGAATTAATAGTATGACTGAAATTTTGTAATGAAATCTTAGCAAACTTATTTATGAATGAACTACTTCCAAATATGTATGGTACATGGTTAGAATAAAAGAAACGCATATAAGGTTGGGTAAGAAATCGTTAAATATATGAGGGGTAGAAAGAAAGAGAAAACAAAATGCATTTATTGATATTCATAATATTAAGGAAACAAGAATGTGTCAATATAATAAAGTATCATAAGACTTTATACTTAGCAATATTATCAGTGCTTTAGAATCAAATTGAGAGAACTTGATAATATCTTCATTGTTGACTTTGCCCCTTGGATAAACTCAGAAACTATACGCAATATCATCAATGTCTTCAACATAATGTCTAGTCGAGGTTTTTTTTTTTCAATTGTCCTTCAAGGATCATGCAAGATTTGACATTTTTCTTTATATTGATGAATTTTTTCATGGCATCAAAGTAATAAGCTATAGTGATTAAAGTTCAACATAGACGACCCAACTTATAGAGGTTCACCTGTGGCGAAAAGCCAAAAAAATATGTCCATGACCCAGAAGTAGGGGGTGGAGGATAAAGATGAATCTCATCAGTATCAGGTTCAAATCTTGTGGACAAGTAGTTGTTGAGACAAAATCTCTCTCAAATAGTTTTAATGATAACAAAATTATTTAATGATTATGATTGTGTTTAATGACTAATTTGTGCTCTTGAGTGTATTCAAATTAAGAAACAGGTTACGCATCTTCTCAGTAAAAAGAAGAAGAATTTGATGTAATCCAACATGTTTTCTGAACAAGAGGATGAACTGGAGGACAGACATGCAAGAGGATGAATCATCAATGACGACGAACCTTGTTAGAAGAAAATATATGGTATCTCAGAATCAATGGATCCAAGTCAAAGTAATAAGAACATAATATTGAGGACAAACAGTTATGAGAAAAATAATTCAAGAAAAGGAGGATACAAGACTAAGGTTAATGATAAGAGGATGATAAGCATATCAATATTCATCCTCTTACCTTGGGAACAGTAAAAATGAGAAAGCTGACACCTATCTTGAAAAGACTGCACCTAGACAGCATTGGAAAAGCAAAAGGGATAAAATAATCTCAAGGTCCGTATCTCAAAGGAGGTTATAACTTCAGTATGAGGTTGATCCTCAAACCCATCCTCCTGAGCTCATATTAGCAAGGACATCTGAATAGCATTATTGTAAATCAGACCAAGAACCTTGGACAATTGCTCAAGTCTCCAACGGTCATCAAAATCCTTTTGCTCATGGATAGAGGTTCATAAACTCTATAAATGGAAGTGATCTCTTCAGTTCAAGATAGAACATCATTGCATAAAAAGAGCAAGTTTCTTAAAGCTATCAAGAGCAACTTCCATCCTCTCTTTATACTTTCTACAATCATATACTAGATCTTTGAAATATCTTTTTAGAAAGTGTTTAAGTAAAGAGAAAGAAATCATACTCAAATCACTCTGTAATTTTTTCAAGTAAGTTGTACTTGAAAATATTTGAAACTTGATTGTAAGCTTGGTGAAGCTTGAGAATACACAAAGTGTAATCATCCTCGGTGAGAGGTTGATCTGATTGATTTTAGTGAAATCTCACAAGAGTGTGAGGACTGGACGTAGCCATCTTTGGGTGAACCAGTATAAAAGTGTGTGTCTGTCTCTTTATACTCTTCTTGCATTTATTCTGTTCTTGATTAAAAGTTTGAATTTCCATCCTCCAGTTTGCATCCTCTCAGAGAGGACAGAAATTCAAAAACTCGTTAAAATATTTTTAAACCCCAAAATCCCTATTCAACCCCCCTTCTAGTGATTTTTAATTACAACAGTTGTGACACCCTAAACCCCAAAATAACATTTATAATAATTTATACTAAATTATTTGAACAACACTCGCAACGGATAAAGAAAATTTGCTCAAGAAAATAAAAGCTTTTATATCTATTTTAGGATATCACGTTTCTCTAAGTACACATGTAACAATTCAACTTTGTTCCTCAATTAAAATTCAATGAACTTGATTTAACTAGAAATTCAAAAACTCGTTAAAATATTTTTAAACCCCAAAATCCCTATTCAACCCCCCTTCTAGTGATTTTTAATTACAACAATTGGCATCAGAGCAAGGTTCTCTTGAAAACTACACCTAACAGTGTAAGAGAAAAAGATCAGGAAAAAGAAAAATGTCAAGAACTAAGTATATACCAGAAGGAGGTTCATCCAGCCGACCTCCTTACTTTGATGGCATAGATTACTACCATTGGAAAGGGAAAATGAGATTGTTTCTCATATCACAAGATAACAACATGTGGTCTGTGGTTGAAAATGGAAATCATGTCATCAGAATCAACAATGCAGATTCAACCTCCGACGAAAAACCTCAAGCACAATGGACTGTTGATGAAAACGCTAATGTACTCCTAAACTCTAAAGCTCATTTATTTCTAACGTGTGCCTTGAGCAGGGAAGAATATGACAGAGTTGAAGAATGCAATAGTGCTAAAGAACTTTGGGACACCTTGAAGATCCATCATGAAGGATCAAGTCATATAAAGGAAGCAAGGATTGACATGGGAGTACGAGAATTTGAATTATTTGAAATGAAGGAGGAAGAAACAATTGACGAGATGTTCTCAAGACTTACCATTATACTAAACAATCTTCAATCCCTTGGAAAAGAATATTCTGTCCAAGAGAGGATAAGAAAAATTCTAAGTCTACCTAAAGAATGGAGGCCAATGGTGACTACCATCACACAAGCTAAAGACTTGGCCACCATGAAATTAGAAGATCTTGTTGGAACACTTAGCACATGAACCACTGCTGCTCTTAGACAAACCAAGCAAGAAAGGAAAAATGGTTGCTCTCAAGACAAATCAAATTGAAAGTCCATCCTCCAAGCGAGCTGAAGAGGTTACAAAAGCAGAAAATGATGAGTATCCTCTGTCTGAAGAAGAGGATGAACTCGATCTGATTTCTAAAAGAATTCAGAGGATGATCAATGGAAGAGGACAAGACAAAAAGCCATTTCAAAGGGAAAAATCTGACAGAAGCCAAATAACATGCTTTGGATGCAACAAAATAGGACACTACAAAGCTGAATGTCCTTTAAACAAAAATCCAAGAAGACTTCCCTACAAAAACAAATCTATGATGGCTACATGGGATGACAGTGATGATTCATCCTCTGAACATGAAAAGGAAGAAGCAAATATCTGTCTCATGGCAAATTCAGAAACTGAAGAGGTAATTATCTCAGAACCTTGTCCTACATGTGAAGAACGAGAAATAGAATTTGACAACTTATTGAATGACTCAAACACTCTTACTCATAAATGTGGTTTTCTTAAAAATCAACTTTATGAGATAAAGAAACTTAATGAGGAACTTCAAGCTAAGAATGATAAATATCAAAAAATCATTCTGGACTTGCAGCTATCTCATAAGAAATTGTTTGAGCAACAAAACATTTTGAATAAAAGAAATGTCAATATTCATCCTCCAAAAGAGGATACTGAAACTGAAAATTTAAAATTAGAGGTTGAAGAACTTAAAAATGACATTACCAATTTTGTCAAATCCACTAAGACTTTTGAAAAAATTATGGGATCTCAATCTGGAATTTTTGACAAGGCTGGTATTGGATTCAAAAGCTCTCAAAAGCAAAAATTATACGAAAATTTTTTTCTACCTCAAAAATAGGAGGATAGACCAAAATGTACCTTTTACAAAAAACTTGGACATATTTTTAAAAGTTGTCACGCTAAGAAAAAAGCTGACAACATAAAGAAGGGATGTTCATTCTGTGGTAAACATGGGCATCATGACTCTATTTGTTATCATAAAAAGAAATTCCTTACAAGAGGACAGACTAACCTACAAGGACCCAATTCTATATGGGTACCTAAGTTACTTTTAAACTCTAACATAGGTTCATCCTCCGATCAACAAAAGAAAGCCATAGTTCTTGGACAGTGGCTGCTCAAGGCATATGATAAGGGATAAGCACTGCTTTATTTCTTTGGAAATAAAGGATGGAGGTTCTTTTTAAAAAGATTTTGGAAAAACTCTCAATCATCAACATGTCAAAAATTGTCTAAATGCATTAAATAGGTTGTAAATATTTATTGTTTAAATTGTATTTAATGCATGAAAATTAATTTTGTCAAAATTCTTATGACTGAAAGTCATAACGTCCATCCTTTAAAAATTAGAGGTTGAGCAACTCTGATCAATATCCATCCTCCTCCGTGATAAAACCAAAAGCCAACTTTGGAAACCACTCCCTACTGCATGCACGCATTTCCCGCTGCTGACAGCACGCCTCTGCCTCTCCTCCCATCAGTCATAAATGCAAAAATAAATACTTCTCTCTTGGAACTACAAACCTACACTAACCTTCAATGATTGCCTAAATAACTTTTGCCTCTCTTTTTCAACGGCTACAAGATCCTTCAATTTCTTTGATCAAACATTCAAAGCACTCTCATCACTCCAAAAATCTGATCATTTACCCTCCTCTTGGAGTAGATCAACAACCATCTCATCAACCTCATTGACCCAGGAGATCATCCTCCTGTCTTGTCACCTCAACCTCCTTAACTCGATCCTCCTCATCCTACAACCTCCTCCTTTTCTAATGATTCCTCTCTATCCAAAAAGCTCTCCAAGCTGCTGTTCTTACTTTTTGATGGTTGACAAACATTGGGGGAGAAAGATTATGAGTTAAAAATTGTCACTTTTTTTAAACTTTTACATTTTCAATATTCTTTATTTATTCTTTATTATGCTCTTTTATTTATTATGTTTTTTTTTCTTTTGAACCATTTTGTAGTCATTATCTTCTTAAAAAATTAATGGTGTTATATTTTGGTTCAAAATGGTTATCATATATTTGTGCATATAATTGAGGGGAATCACTTTTTAAAAGTGAAAGTTATGCATATGTTGAGGGGGAGCATAATCAAGTCATTTCTTCTGTAATCATTTCTATGAGAATCATAATCTAAAGAATTTTGTCATCATCAAAAACGGGGAGATTGTTGAGACAAAATCTCTCTCAAATAGTTTTAATGATAACAAAATTATTTAATGATTATGATTGTGTTTAATGACTAATCTGTGCTCTTGAGTGTATTCAAATTAAGAAATAGGTTACGCATCTTCTCAATAAAAAGAAGAAGAATTTGATGTAATCCAACATGTTTTCTGAACAAGAGGATGAACTGGAGGACAGACATGCAAGAGGATGAATCATCAATGACGACGAACCTTGTTAGAAGAAAATATATGGTATCTCAGAATCAATGGATCCAAGTCAAAGTAATAAGAACATAATATTGAGGACAAACAGTTATGAGAGAAATAGTTCAAGAAAAGGAGGATACAAGACTAAGGTTAATGATAAGAGGGTGATAAGCATATCAATATTCATCCTCTTACCTTGGGAACAGTAAAAATGAGAAAGCTGACACCTATCTTGAAAAGACTGCACCTAGACAGCATTGGAAAAGCAAAAGGGATAAAATAATCTCAAGGTCCGTATCTCAAGGGAGGTTATAACTTCAGTATGAGGTTGATCCTCAAACCCATCCTCCTGAGCTCATATTAGCAAGGACATCTGAATGGCATTATTGTAAATCAGACCAAGAACCTTGGACAATTGCTCAAGTCTCCAACGGTCATCAAAATCCTTTTGCTCATGGATAGAGGTTCATAAACTCTATAAATGGAAGTGATCTCTTCAGTTCAAGATAGAACATCATTGCATAAAAAGAGCAAGTTTCTTAAAGCTATCAAGAGCAACTTCCATCCTCTCTTTATACTTTCTACAATCATACACTAGATCTTTGAAATATCTTTTTAGAAAGTGTTTAAGTAAAGAGAAAGAAATCATACTCAAATCACTCTGTAATTTTTTCAAGTAAGTTGTACTTGAAAATATTTGAAACTTGATTGTAAGCTTGGTGAAGCTTGAGAATACACAAAGTGTAATCATCCTCGGTGAGAGGTTGATCTGATTGATTTTAGTGAAATCTCACAAGAGTGTGAGGACTGGACGTAGCCATCTTTGGGTGAACCAGTATAAAAGTGTGTGTCTGTCTCTTTATACTCTTCTTGCATTTATTCTGTTCTTGATTAAAAGTTTGAATTTCCATCCTCCTGTTTGCATCCTCTCAGAGAGGACAGAAATTCAAAAACTCGTTAAAATATTTTTAAACCCCAAAATCCCTATTCAACCCCCCTTCTAGTGATTTTTAATTACAACAGTTGTGACACCCTAAACCCCAAAATAACATTTATAATAATTTATACTAAATTATTTGAACAACACTCGCAGCGGATAATGAAAATTTTCTCAAGAAAATAAAAGCTTTTATATCTATTTTAGGATATCACGTTTCTCTAAGTACACATGTAACAATTCAACTTTGTTCCTCAATTAAAATTCAATGAACTTGATTTAACTAGAATTTCTTGATTTAATTACCAAGACTTACGGGTACTAAGGTTTTAATATAAAAAGTCATTTATAATTACATAAGTAAAATACACATTACAACCCTTAATTCCCGGTATCAACTATCAGAGCGGGGATTCTCCCAAACTTGAACTTCAAGACTCATTAACCTGTAATAACTGCAATTTTGCAAACGCAGGGCCAAGCCAGTCAAACACAAACAACGAAGGAGGTGAGTTTTGAAATCATGTTGATAGTATAATACAAGTAAGAAGAACACGCAATAAATCATCAATAAACCGCGTCATTACACAAACATTCTTCAAAGAAAAACATCACGTTATATAGTCAAAATCAAGGAAAATCAATACACTTCACTATAACATCAAATCATCGTAGAAATTATTATCGCACACGATACATATTACTCACAAGAAAACCATCTCAAGAAAATGCAATGTTATGCATGAGTCTAGACTCTACTTCACAATGTGGTACCATTCTAACTCTTAAGTACTTGGTTAGGAGGCCATGATACTATGCCACCATTCCGGTGGACGGACAATTCAAATTGGCCATGTCCTCATAGATCCCCTCAACTCAACCCGAGACACATATACGCGACAGTCGAGGTAAACGTGTGTTGCATGGTAGCTCCCGACATTTGGAGTGCTACCTCCAAGTCACCTAGGAATTCCCCACCCGAATACCTCCAAGGTCTAACAATCTTGCCTTAAGGCTCAACAGTAGACCGCCACGATCAGGCTCAATTCAGTTGTACTTCCCCGAAATCGCTAGGCTTGTCAGGCCCTACCTATATGATGACAAAATAATCTCCACTTCACAAATTCTCAATATTTATTTTATCCCCTCGTTGGCCTATGATACTCCATTAAGACCGTCATCTCAAACACAAATTGGAATTACAATTATTTCATCAGGGGTTACTTCAATATTTTCATCACAAATTCATAACATTAGTATTATAAATCACATATCATCATCATTACATAACTCATCACAAACTTATGAAATCACGATTATTATTCATACATCATCATCATCACATGAAATTATCACAATGCACACATCTTTTATTATCACATCACATAAACTCATCTAATCCAACATATGCACCAAATTCATTCGACATCCAATATCACAATAATATCAAATATCACACATTTAACAAAAATAAATCAAATATCACAATAATATCAAATAGCACACATTCAATGGAATTAAATCAATCAACACCTTATAAATATTTCTATTCCACATTTTAATCTCACAATTCCCATATTTGCACATTAATTAATTTATCACTCAAAGGGCTATTGCCGTACGTAGCAAGCCCCGGATGAATCGTTGGAAAATACGGTTTTCCCGTTCATCTCACAATATATTACACTCATGAATTCAAACGCTCTCTCACCCCTTACCTTATTTCGATGCTTTCACACACGAATACGATTCCACGAACAAACAACCTTTATTCTTCGACTCTTTGTCCTTCAATCGATCTAACTCGATAATTTATGGGTAAACGTTAAATATAAATTATGAGAAAACACTCTAAAATTAATTTCGAAATTCGGTCAAGGAATCTTACCATAAATCAGAAAACCTATAAGTGGATAACATAGCCACTTTTCACACGATCGTTTTGGCGTTTGTTTCACTCAAATCGGACTTACGGTGAAGAAGAACGGTGCAAAATAAAGAATTCTACAAACGGAGAAGTCGGGTATTTTAGGGAGAAATTGGGGTTGTTAAAAATCTGGAAAATTGTGTTTAATTGACTAACTCAATAAATTAAATAACATACTGAAATTTGAACGAAAACAGAGGAAGTTTTTCTGGACAGTTGTCGATCGTCGGAACCGATTTTCTTCTTTTTTCTCTTAGTGCGGCTGCTGCCTTTTCTCAATTTGCAATGTCATGAACTCTCTCTTTCTAATATATTTCTACTGTAGCACTAGGGTATATTTGATTTGATTTTATTTTTTTTAACATATTAGTTATTGTTAACCTAACTCATTAAACTCCATTTTATTTTATTTTTTCACAAGGTCCAACTAATTACATACTTATTTTAATTTATTTATTTGCCACTAAAATAATATCTTTCAAAATATCAAATTAAAAGATTATTATATTATGAGAATAGTTAAAATGACAATAAAAAATATAACATCGATATTTTATATAAGCCACTAAATCAATGGAATATATATAAAATGGGAACAACTTGACAAGCACTCATATAAAGAAATTAAGCACAAAATTATTAATATTTCAAAACCCATATTTTATAAAATAAAATAATTAAAGTAATTAATCTTTTAAAATACATTAATAACCAAGACTCATATTCAA
>JBBPBP010000002.1:39330359-39348985 GCA_037974735.1 Cicer chorassanicum | reverse complement strand
ATGAAATTGTAAAAAAATTCACATATAAGTGTAAGGTCCAACTTTGAATCTTAGTAGATGATATAATATCTAATTATTATGGCGTTTTTCTAGTTTCGCTAGAATTTACATATTTTTCTATTATATTTTTACTATATTTTTACGTAATAGTAAATTGATTAATAGTTAATAAATTTTTTTCTTTGATAAAAGTACTATTCTCTTTTATTTTATTTATTTTTTAATATGTGTAAAATAATGAAATACGGTGAAGAAGTAACTAATTTGCCATAAAATATGATTAATTTTGGGGAAAAGATGAATTTTGAATAAACGTAACAGCCACCTATTATGATGTTTCTGTTTTATTTTTAGAACTCATATTATATTGTTTCTTAAAAAATTGAAAAACAAGAAAGAGGCAAACGCGCGTTCCAATCAAGAACACAATAATTGGCTGAAGGAAATCGCTTCCAACGCCTTCCTCTCTCTACACGCGAGCTGTCAGTCAGCTAAGCTATTAATTTCAAAATAAATTATCTCAAAGTATTTTTCCGTTAAACAAAACATTTCCAAACAAGTTCAAAATCTCGTTAGAAGTTTATGATCGAATTTGAAAATCGATGGCGTCGAACAAGATCGAACGCGGTCACCAGATGTACCGTGACGGACGTTACAAAGAGGCGTTAGGGTTTTACACTGAAGCCATCGTTATAGCGAAGACAAATCCACAGAAGATCGCTTTGCACAGTAATCGAGCTGCTTGTTTCCTCAAGCTTCACGATTTCAAAAAGGTTCTCTTTCTTATTATTCCTCTCTCTTTATTATTCTCTGTTAATTTTTCTTATCGTGCTGAATTAGTTTACCTGCTTCAATTTATTATAATTATTTTTCAAAATAAAATTCGTGCAGTAATTTAAATAAATTATTTGATTTTTAGTGAGAGTATTTTAAAAGTGATTCAACTCATGTGGTTAATGGGTTTCTGTCTTGACCAAACATCGTGAAAATCAAGTTTGAAATCTAACTAGAACAATTGTATCGGACTTTACTTAGTTCGTGTCTGGACTTTGGATTAGTAGAATGAAGAAATGAAAGTATTTTGGTCTTTTTGAAAAATAGAATTTAGAGTTATTTTCAATGCCTTGCTCGAGAGGGAGGAACTTTTTGATTTTGTTTTAATGTTTATTGAAACAATCGAACATAATTCTGGTTTTATGAATATTTCTAACAAGGTTCAGATATTTTTGTGATATTTTATGAATTCTAATTATTTTGATTTAGTGGTCATCTTGTTTGCAATTATGTACAAATTAAGGGTTCTGAATGGAAAATGGCTTAGTTGAGTATGTTGTTTTCTTCTCTTGTGTCTTTGTAGAAGGATCTATTATTTGTAATTTAATGAGTTCTAATAAATATTGGTTTATTTGTTGATGATGAGTTATCAGTCTTATGAAATTACAGTCTCATTCCTCGGTCATGCCTTTTTGTTATAATTTTGTATGTTAGTAGTTAGGATTTGTTTTTGTTTGAAACTCATGATCAATGGAGCAGATATCGGTTTACTCACCTGCGACCTGCAATAGAAGTACTTTTGCAAATTGGTGCTTTGTGTATCAGTTTGTGTGTACTTTTGAGAAGCCCTTTTGGTTTTTAGTTCCAAGACTCTAACTCTTGGTGAAGCATAGCAAAATATGTGTTAGGCTTTTATTTATACATTGAAATAATGACCTTTCTTGTCATTTTCCCTCCTTAGTTGCGAGCTTTAGCATAATTATATGCCCGTCTAAATTTTGTTTCCTTGGATGCAATCATTGATTTTATGGTTACTACTACCATTTCAGGCAGCAGAAGAGTGCACCTCAGTGCTTGAGCTTGATTACAATCATAGTGGGGCATTGATGCTGCGGGCTCAAACATTAGTGACACTGAAGGAATACCATTCAGCACTTTTTGATGTCAACAGACTCTTGGAATTAAATCCATCCTCGGAGGTCTATCAAAATCTTCATGCTCGCTTGAAGACACAGTTGGTAGTGTGTTGTCCCTTCTTTCTTTTGTTTGTACATGTGGTAACTAGGTTTGAAGATGCTGAAAGATTATTGAGCAGTGTTATAGGTTTTTCCTTTTGTTTTCCATTCCCTTTCTCATCCTGCTGATAGCGTGGACACTCATTTAGTGCATGTTAAATACTTAAGTTAAAAGACAAACAAAAATGTTAGTTAAAAACAGTTGAATTCAGTATATACAAGGATGAGGAATGAAGATAGGAAAAGTAGAAGTGGGAGAGTAAAATGACGGTAGAGCAAGATGGGTGCACTAACCTTGTAAATTTGGCCTAGAATTTCAATCTTGTAATTAATATACTGTCAACTGGTACTAAGAAATGGTACTTTTTTTCCTTGCTCAAGGAAAGTCACTTGCTCCAATACCAGAGTCAGAAGAGGAGTTTGAGGAAGAGGAAGATGAGAAGGCTGAGGTGATGCTAAAAGGTGATGATAAGAATGAAGAAATGGGACAGAAACACACGACAGCTTCTAATATTAGGACAGATCAAAAGGGTGAGCTTGGCAAAGGTGTTATTAATATTGAATGTGCTCCAGAAGAAACAGACCCCAAGTTTTCATCCAAACAGGGAAGAGATCAAAACTATGAGCCTAAAAAGTGGACGACGGAGCTTGTAGTTCCTAAAGCATCGAACAAGGAACCAGCCAAGCAACAAACCGAAGGATGGCAAACAATTCCAAAACCAAAAGGACATTCAGCTCTGGACTATGCGCGGTGGGACAGTGTTGAAGATGATTCTAGTGAAGATGACGATGAAGATGAAGATGATGAATCTTTGCCTCAGTATCGTTTCCGTGTGAGAACAATTGGTGTGCGTCCTGTGAAATGAGGAGATTATAAAATAGGGTACCTAGAAATGGCTGTTCCGGTCCATAGTGAACATAAACAGTGACCTCGGATGGGCAAGAGTGGACTGGTTGAAATAGCTCAATCATGTTATCTGCTCGAAGATCTACAAATCCTACTGAAGTACTTTTACCTGATGATTTGGCCATCAATGTCGATTCCCTATGAAGCTGCCATCATCCCGCCGTTCATGTTTCCATCTTGGAACTAAGTACAGGGAGAGTTTCTCACGTGGCTGCTGCTGAGGCCCATCTAACATGATCGATACCATTTGCATCAGGGGTGAACTGATTATTTTTCTTGGTGATACTGTATACACAACTATAACTAGTATGGGTTTTTCCTGATATTTATTGCAAAATATTAAAATAATGAGAATGCAGCTGCGAGCACCCTGTGATTTATCCTCCCAATTTGTGTTTTTCTTGAACATGATTCATCATAAGCTCATCAACAGGTTTATGTCAGTTTTTATAATAACACTTAATTATATAACAATACCACAATTTAGTTTTTGATCTATCTTTGTTTTTTTGGCTAGTGTCGTTTGCTTTTCTGTTTTTTATCAAAGGAATGTTGTAATTTTTTTTTGCAAAGGAAGGAGTGTTGTAATTGATGGAACCAACGCAGCACGATCACGATCTTTCAATAATAAGTTGAACGAAATATGCAAAATATCAAATGGTCACAGATTTGTGTAAGGTAACAAAACAACAGGAATAAATATTAAATTGGCGATTTAACTCAAGAACTATTAGTGGAAAAAGAATGAAAGTGTAGAAGAATAAAGGTGACGATTAGTCTGGTGCAGTGATAGTTTCTTACCATGGCGGTCTTTTCATATAACTATGCTAACCGTCACAAAAAATAAAGAATGAAAGAATGTTTTTGGGACCAAACTATAATCTCCAAATATGATAAATATAAATTTTGATGAGATATTAATTAGGGGTGTTCAAAAAAACCAAAAACTAAACCGAAACAAAGTGTTTTTAAACTGAACTGACTTATAAAAATTGAGAATCAACCTAAAAAACAGTTTGTTAATCATTTTTAAAAACTAGAACCGAAACGAACCAGTTTTCAGTTCTAAAAAACTGAATCGAATTGATTTTCAGTTCAAAAAAACTAAAACCAATCCAATTTTTTTTTAGAAGTAATTAGGCAATTATGTAAAACTTGGCTTATAAGAACAAACAAAAGCTTATAGGAATAAAATAGTTTGATTCAATTTGATATAAAAGCAGTTCGGTTTGGTCTATCCATATTATAACAATTCAATTCGAACGAGTAAAACTAAGTTAAAACCAGTCCGGTTATGTTCAGAGTAATAAATAGGTTCATCGATTTATAAAACCAATTTTATTCGGTTTTTTAAACTAAAAATCGGTTCGAATTTTTGAATTGAAAACAAATTCGGTTCAGTTTTCAAACAGTTCTAGTTCAAAACTGAACTTTGCCCACTCCTATTATTGACATGGCGAGACATAAGTAATAAATCTTTAAGATAAAACACTTGAATTTGAATTTTAATCTTCATATATGTAGAAGTATTTTTAAGAAATCAATGTTTAAAAATAAAGTTTTATAAAATTCTCTTGACTCAGTTTTATGAAAGTATCTTTTATTTCATAACATTTAAATTTTAATGAATACTTTTTTGTTCTACAAAACTCAAATTTAAGTTATATAGAATACAAATTTTTTCTTCAATAAAATTGATTTCCATTTTATGGAATACATTCGTCGTTTCCAAATATTTATATATATATATATATATATATATATATATATATATATATATATATATTCCAAACCAACCATATATATAGGATGAAAAAATTGATTAAGAAAAAGAAATCATGCAGAACGGAGAGTAAAACTAAATGGTTGGAATTAAAAGTCTAGATTCCAATTGATCAAAGTTTGTGACAACTCATTCTGTCAATTTAAACATAACTAGATTCTTTAATACTTTGTCTAAGTTATCATAAAAAATGTTGGATATATCAGGTTGAAAATAGTGTATTAGTGGATGTTAAACTTTTTAGAAATTAACTAAGACAAGATGCTATAAATGGTAGCAAAAACAATGGAAATGTAATCAACCACTTGTTTAAACAAATTAATTAACAGAGAAGCAATGTTAGTAATCAATCATTTAATTGAAGTGATCTCTAATTGAGACAAATTCATATACATGCATGTTGAATTTATTTAATTAAAATTTGACAAACCATAGTATACTAAATGTTTAAGATGGAATAATAAGCATGCTTAAAAATGGCACCAACATCTCTTAGCAGCCTCATGTAGCCATTTTCACCCCAAGTGTTTCCCATGAGTTCTTGATCAACCAGTACTTTGTGCCATCTGAATCTATACCATAACCAACTATAGTAACCCCATGCCAAGTATTTTTCTCCAACTGTTGTAGGTTAACTTCACAAAGTCCTTTAAATATCCCTCCCTTGTATTTTTCAAATGCCTTACTTACAACTACTACTGCTGAGACTGGTTGTTTTACAACAACTTGTTGTATGTTTTCTTCTCTATTTCCTATGTACGGTACTCTCGCATAACCAGTTATGTGGACTGTAGCTTCCATACCTTCGCGACAACAACTTCCTTCTTTTCCTACACCCTTGGTTCCTATGTTGTAGGCTATACTTATGTAATTTTGAACAGGAAATTCATAGATACAAGTCATGACATATTTAAATAATATAAGAACGTAAAAAGACGACATACTTATTGAATTCGAGAGATCGCCACTAAGAGAACATGAATGACGGGTGAACTACCCTTATGTCGTCTAGGGTTTTTGATTAAGTTAACTGTCTAATGGGATAACAATTAAATAGCTAAATGATTGAAGACACTGAAGCAATAATATCAATTATAAGGAAGGGGGGTTTGAATTATAATTGCCCCTTTTAAAAATTTCCTGTTTGAAACTAAAATTTCTACACAAGATTGATCTTGGTAATACGAAGAACGATCTTGGTTAGTGTAAAAACAGCAATATTGATTTTATCAATGAAAAAAACTGATTGCAATGCATGTAGTAAATAGAGATAGAAAGATTACTCAAGCATATATCCTGGTTCACCCAACTTGTGCTACGTCCAGTCCTCACAAATGTGAGATTTTCCACTAAATGCTCAAAGCAAGATTGTTCTTCGTTGTTACACAACTTTTGTAGATCAATTTTGATCTTTACACAACTTCTACCTTTCTACTTTAGAAAGGAATTTCTCAGATTTACCTTAGCCTATTTCAGTAAGGATTTCACAAATTACCTTTTACAACATAAAAGGATTTCCACACACTTTTCAAGCTATGATAATACACTAGCCTTGAGCTACAAAGTAATGATGATGAAGATGTTTAGAATATGAATATTACTCAACTCTTGTTTGAGAAATAGATTCTGTAACTTAAGACTTAGTTGTTACTGATTGCAACACAACACAAAGAAAATGATTTGCAAGCTAAAGAGTGATATTTGAGAGAGCTCGAATATGAATGTATGATTGATGTTTTGCTTGGCACTTTGAGTTGTGTTTTGTTCTTCAGCTTGATGTTGTATATATAATCTTCAATGGAGGTAGGGACATCTCACATAGCCGTTGAGATGGAGCCAGCTGTCATAGAACAATGAGTGTACTTAAAGCAGGCCAAAAGCAAGAGTGAAGAAGCTGAATCCAAAAGCATTCTTGCAGTCCAGGATCGATCCTCAGATTAGTTAATGTGATCTGACTTGTACTCGATCCAGTACCTTTTCTGAGGTTGCTTGCTTGCTTTGAGTCAGTGTCTAGGCTTGATTTGATAGTACAACTGTGGTGTACTTTTACAACCTGTACTGTTGTACTTGCATTTGTACCAAATGAAGAATGATCTTGCTCTTATATTCCTTCATGAAGCTTGTCTTGGTTCTTCAAATTCTGGGTTGATTCTGTTTTAATCTTTTCCTTGTTTATTCTTGATAAAGAGATAAGATTGATAAAGTTTCTAGACTGCAATCTTCTGCACAGGATTGATCATTCTTGATTCTGATGGAAGTGAAGATCAATCTTTGTTTTGCAGAAGTATGGCAGGATTGATCTTCGATTTGCTGTTTTTGCTTGCTTTGATTTTAATGATATTTGTTTTGAATTGCTTGGTACCTATCTTGTTTAACACACTCAAATACACAAGTTAAATACCAAAACACTTAAAATCATAATTATAATTCTTAATTAACCTTTTGTTTAATTATCATTAAAACAATTAATTAGGGATTTTGTCTTAACAATCTCCCCCTTTTTGATGATGACAAAACATGTTAATTTAGATTTTTAATTTTGATTCTAAATAATAATTCAGAGAGTTTTTTAATAAAAGACTCCCCCTCAATATGTGCTACGGATTTGAACCAAATAATGATTTCATTAATATCAAAAAAAGATCATTACAAAGATGGTTCAAACCAAAAAAATACAAGCAGCATGACATGAAAAACTACAAATCAGATATTAAAATCTAAAGATACTTCTCCCCTCTTTGTCATAGCAAAAAGGAATAGGAGAGTACAGCTAAAACAGAGAATTAAAGTGAAATAGAGGGTGAAGAGCTTCTGATGAAGGAGACAAGGAGGGTTGTGGCACTTCTGGAAAAACTGGAACAGGATTTTGCATAGGTGGATCAATTCCAAGTTTGGGAGCAAGCTGATTGTTCTTTGTCGTGATGTGCTTGCCTGGCAGCAATGGATTGGAGAGCAGCAAAGATTTTGGGAATATCCCTGCAAGCTTTTGATGAGTCTTTTTCCAGCTTTGTCCTTTGTGAAGGACGTTGTTGAGCATCAATAAGAGTGTTGTGTGATGGGGCAGCAGATGTGCAGAAAGTAGACAAGGAAGCAAAATTTGTGCTGATGTGTGGGACAAAGGTTGGAGCGGAGTAAGGTGGAATGGAAGGGCCAGTATTGTCTACATCAGGAAAGGTCAAAAATGACTGATTCAAAAGATGGATGATGTAGTTTTTTGTGGTGAGACAAAAATAGGGGACATGATGGAAGTGTGTTGAAAGGGAAGAGTAGGACAGTGGCTACCTTGGAAGATAGGTGGAGTTGGAGAAGCTGGTGAATTCACATTTGGGGTAGCTTCCTGAAACGAAGACCGTTCTTCAGGATTTGGAGAAGGGGAAGATCGATCTTGAGGGGCAGGAGAGTCTAGATCAATTGAAATTGTTTCATCTGTGAGATATTTTTGGATGTGAATCTGGAGATTTTGATTTTGGAAGTTTCACTTGAAAGGGGAATTTGAAAATGTTTGAAGATTTTGGAAAGAACCATGCCGTATGGGACAATGTTCCTTTTGTAATATTTCTGAGCAGTAGCAATCATATGTTGAATGATTAAATAAGGTAGGTTGAGCTTCTTACGATGGAGAAGGTGATAAATGATGAGAATATCATTATCAGATACGAATTCGTGACTGCCACAGTGAGGGAGAATGCAGTTTTGAATGATGTTGTTGAAGATTTTGGGCAGTGGTTTCAACTCAGCAGAAAGATTTTTTGTTGAACCAACAATAAATAATTCTTGAAATACCTCTTCTTTGGAGAGGTTGAGAGCTGAAAATCAATCTTTTCCAAAGATGGTCAGACCTTCAGAGGGCAGTTGTAAAATATTAGCCAACAATGTAGGATCAAGGCGGATTTCTACACCTTTTAGAGTAGAAACAAAGAGGGATTTGTCTGGAAAAACTTCAGCCTTGCAGTAGAATGCACGAATGATATCAGGATAAAAGCAATCAGAAATTTTGAGGAACTCAGTCCAACCAAGGGCATCAGTGTGATGCTGGATGGAGACTCCTTCAAGTTGAAGATTTGTAAAGTCAAAGACACGACCAATGCTGATAGGGCGTTGAACCCATTTTTCATAAAAGACTTTTTGTAGTTTGGCAGAAATCAATGGAGGAATTAGGATTTTTGTAGATGAGGGTTTTGAAGGTTTCGTGGTTTTGATTGTTTTTGGAGTTTGATGATGGGAATGAGCTTGAGGGTTTGGTCTCGGTGAACAATCTTGAGTGGAACGATCTTGAGGGTTTGGACTGGGTGATCGATCCTAAAGGGAATGAGCCTGAGCCAGTTGTTTTGGTGAAGAGCATTTGTCAGTTTGATCCTGATGTGAAGATCGTTCTTAAGGAAGCGAAGAGCGTTCTTGTGAGGGTTTTTGCTTTTTGGGTGTTTGGGATTTGTTTCGTTTTTTAGCTGCCAAAAAGTCTGAAAGGGTTTTAGTGGAGGTAGATTTAGAGGGTTTTGGTTTAGAAGCAGTTATTTTGGTTTTGGATTTAGGACGTTTGGATGGAGATTTTGACACGGATTTAGAAGTTGTTGGGTTTTGAGGAGTGTTTGAAGATTTTGAAGGATTTGGAGTTTTGGGATTTTCTGGGAATTTAGGTTGTGCAGAGGAAGCGACTTGTGGTTGTTGAGATGGAGGAACTTTAACATCATCATCATCAGAGATGGTGTAAACAGTTGTATCAATATGTTTAGGTTTGGAAGTGCCAATGCCAGCCAAAACACGCATGGACCTTCTCTTTGAAGAGGATGTGCTAGAGGTAGGCTTTTTCAATTTGCTAAGATGTGGAGGGGTCTGACTTAAGGAAGGAATGGGGGCTTGAAACAAGGGAGGAAGGACGGTGGAGAGAGGAGCTAGAGTGAGTAGAAGAGGGCTTGTTTCAGGGGAGGAGGACAGGTAGTCTGGGAATGTTTTCTCAGAGGAAGGAGAGTGAAGGGGTGGGTTTGGGTGGAGGAGAGGGTGATCTGACAGGGGATGAGGATGGTGAAGGAGTTGGAGATGTTCTTGGATGCTTGTGAGCAGTGGTTTTAGTTTGTGCCATTTGTGGTTTGGAAGAGAGAAAAAAAATTGAGTTTGTTGATGAAAACGAAGTTAGGAGATGAATGATCAGATGAAAAGATTTCTTTTGTTGTTTTGTAAAAAAGTGTGTTGATCTGTTGCAGTTGAAGAGGAAGAGTTGCCACGCGTGTTGATTGGATGGGAAGGGGCAGTTGCATTGGGAAGGAGGAAAGAGAGGGCGTGTCTAGGAGCCGTTACTTTTTCAAAAAGGATGCAAACTTTTCGGATGAAAGAGAAAAGGTAGTAATGATGAAGAACGAGGATCGTTCTTGAGTTTTATGAGTCAGCAAGGGAGAAAATGAAGATCAATCTTCGTTATGACCAGGATTTTTAACGATTTTTAGTCGTTCTTTGATTGAATTGAAGCTATCTTCAACAAGAGGCTTAGTGAAAACGTCAGCCAACTGATTTTTTGTATCTACAAAAATTAATTCAACCTCTTTTTTACTAACATGATCCCTAATGAAATGGTGCTTAATCTCAATATGTTTAGACCTTAAGTGTTGAATAGGGTTTTTTGAGAGATTAATAGCACTGGTATTATCACAGTATATTGGGATATGAGAGTACCTTACTGAATAGTCTTCAAGTTGATTCTTGATCCATAATACTTGAGAACAACAATTTGCTACTAAGACATATTCGACTTCAATTGTTGATAGGGCGATCATGTTTTGCTTCCTACATGACCAGCTGATTAAGGCTTCTCTTAGGAATTGGCATGCATCGCTCTTGCTCTTTCTTTCTATCTTATCACCAGCATAATCTGCATCACAATAAGCTACAAAATCAAAATGAGAACCTTTGCTATACCAAAGGCCAAGATCAGTAGTACCTACTAGATAACGAAATATTCTTTTAACTTCCGTTAAATGAGACTCTTTAGGTGATGATTGAAACCTAGCACATAAGCCTACTGCAAAAACAATGTCAGGCCTACTTGCAGTAGATAAAGTAAAGAGTCAATCATTCCTCGATATTCTTTTTTGGAGATTGATTGTCCATTTTCATCTTTATCTAACGAGGATGATGGATGCATGGGAGTTGTCATGATCTTGGCTTCATTCATTTTGTATTTCTTTAAAAGATCTTTGATATATTTTTCTTGACAAATGAAAATTCCATTTGAATATTGTTTGATTTGTAAACCAAGAAAATATCTCAACTCTCCCATCATACTCATTTCAAATTCACTTTGCATGAGATTTGAAAAATCCTCACACATTTTTTCATTTGTTGATCCAAAAATAATATCATCAACATACACTTGAACAATGAGTAAATCATTTTTACATGTTTTCTTAAAAAGTGTTGTGTCAATGTTTCCACGGGAAAAATTATTTTTGATCAAGAATGAACTTAATCTTTCATACCAAGCTCTAGGAGCTTGTTTTAAACCATACAAGGCTTTGGTAAGTTTAAAAACATGATTTGGTTTCTTTTAATCCTCAAAGCCTGGAGGTTGACGGACATAAACTTGTTCATTTAAAAATCCATTTAAAAATGCACTTTTACTATCCATTTGAAAAAGTTTGATGTTTTTATGTGATGCATATGCAAGAAGGATGTGAATGGCTTCTAACCTTGCAACTGGAGAATAGGTTTCATCATAGTCTATTCCTTCTTGTTGATTATAACCTTGAGCAATCAACCTTGCTTTGTTTCTTACTACTTTTCCTTCTTCATCAAGCTTATTTCTAAAGACCCATCGTGTTCCAATAATGGTTTGATCTTGTGGATCACGGACAAGACTCCAGACTTCGTTCTTCTCAAACTGAAGAAGTTCTTCCTTCATCACATCAATCCAAGATTGATCAATTATTGCCTCTTTGATGGATTTTGGTTCTACTTGAGAAATCATTGCCATGTTGCTGTTTGCATCTTCTTTAAATGATCTCCTTGTTCTAATGCCATCAGCTGTATCCCCAATTATTTTATTTGGAGGATGATCATCTAAAAGTTTCCAGCTTTTAGGAGGAGTTTGAAACGGAGACTGTTTATCAATCTCGTTTTCCTGAAGATCAATCTTCTGTGTTTGCCCAGATTTTTCTTCTCCGTCCTCATCTTTCTTTTCCAACTCAAGATCATCAAAATCATCAAATAAAATGTGCATACTGATTTCAACAATTTTAGTTCTCAAATTAAAGATACGATATCCTTTAGATTCAGTTGAGTATCCTAAAAAAATGGCTTTGTCCGATTTCACATCAAATTTTCCCAAGTTGTCTTTATTGTTTAAAATGTAGCAATAACAACCAAAGATGTGAAAATATGAAATATTCGGTTTTCTATTTTTCCAGATTTCATAGGGTGTTTTATTTAAGATTTTTCTAATTGAAACACGATTCAAAATGTAGCAAGAATTGTTTATGGCTTCAGCCCAAAAATATTTTTCTACATTTGATTATTCCAAGATCGTTCTTGCCATCTCTTGCAATGTTCTATTCTTTCTTTCAACAACCCCATTTTGTTGAGGAGTTCTTGCACAAGATAGATTGTGAGAGATGCCAAGTTCTTCAAAAAATGTTTTGAAAGATGTATTTATAAATTCACCTCCATGATCACTTCTTACTGTGATGATGTTGGATTCTTTTTCATTTTGAACCTTTTTACAAAAAATTTTGAAGGCATCAATTGCATCATCTTTTTGCTTTAAAAATAATACCCATGTGTATCTAAAAAAATCATCAACAATTACAAATCCATATTTCATGCCTCCTAAGCTAGTGGTTTTGATGAGACCAAAAAGATCAATGTGAAGTAGTTCAAGAGGCCTTTTTGTTGATATAAACTCTTTTGAATGAAAACTATTTTTAACTTGTTTTCCTTTTGCACATGCTTCACATACTTTATCTTTTTAAAAATTGATTTTAGGAAGTCCTCTAACAAGATCCAATTTAGATAAATTTGAAATTGTTTTCGTACTTACATGTCCAGTTCTTTTATGCCATATGCATTTATCTTTATTAATGGACATGAGACAAGATTCAACTGGTAATTCTTCAATGTATAAAATGTAAAGATTTTTCTTTCTAGATGCAGAAAAAATGATTTCTCCAGAAATTGCCATTCTCACTTCACATATGTTTGGTTTAAAAACAACTTCAAAGCCATTATCACAGAGCTGACTAATGCTGAGAAGGTTATGTTTTAATCCTTCAACATATTGAACATCATTAATTTTGGCAGAATTTATTTTACCTATGGTTCCATTTCCTTTGATTTTGGCTTGATCATTGTTTCCAAATGTTACGGATCCTCCATCCTTTTTGATGAATGACATGAAGCAGTTCTTGTCACCCGTCATATGCCTTGAACAACCACTGTCCAAAAACCATGGCCTTTTCTTGGCATCTTGAGATCCATCCTGCATGATGTGTTACATCGTTTTTAGGTACCCACTGGATTTTGGGTCATGAGGAGTTAGTTTTAAAATCTGATTCCTTCTTGGTGTTTAAAATAGTCTCAGAGTGACTTATCTTAGACCAGGTGGAATGATTAGTAGCTTGTTTTTGAAAAGGTCTGGAAAAACAAGTTTCAGCAGGTTTTGATACAGCTTCAGATCGATCTTTGTTTTTAACAACAACTGAAGATCGATCCAGTTTTTTCAGATTTTGAGAATATTTTGCCTTTGCTCTAAACTGTTCTTCCTTTTTAAAATTCTTTTTGTTCTTGATTTTTTCATCCCTTTTTTAAAATAGCATGCAAATTCTAAGTGTCCAATCTTGTTATAGTATGAACAATTGATTTTGCAATTTCCCTCTTTTCTTTCAGGAACAAAGAAATTTTCATACCTTTTTTATTTTTGAGTTTTATCAAAACCAATCCCAGCTTTATCAAATATCCCTACTTGGGATCCCATGATTTTATGAAATGTCTCAGTAGCTTGAATGAAATTCGTTAAATCATTTTTAAGAATTTCAGCCTTGAGAAGATCGTTTTCCGTTTGAGATGAAGATCGATCTTGGCTTTTAGAACTTTCTGTTTCAGAACCTTTGAATTGAGATTTTTTCAAGTTTTGAATGATTTCTTTAAGTTCATCATTCATAACTTGAACTTTCCCCTTTTTCTTCTTTTTCTTTATGAAATTTTTCTTTAAAGGAACTACATTTTTGAATGAGAAAGTTTGAATCATTTAACAAATTGTCAAATTCGATTTCCATTTGTTTACATACAAGACATGGTTCAGAATCTGTTACCTCAATATCTTCGTTGTTGGCCATTAAACACAGGTTTGCTTCTTCAAGTTCATCCGCATCTGATTCATCATAATCATCCCAGGTTGCCATCATTGATTTTTTCTTGAAAGGGAATTTCTTTGGCACCTTTTTGTTTAATGGACATTCAGTTTTGTAACGTCCTTGCTTGTTGCATCCAAAGCAAGTGATTTTGCTTTTATCTATTTCAGTTTTGAAATGGGGATCCTCTTTTGATCTGATCTCTTCTCCTCATCATTCTTTGTATCTTTCTTGTGAGAAGAGCAATCTCTTTACAGCATCTTCTTGACCATCTTCTGAATCACTTTTCTCAATTGTTTGTTGAAAACTTGGTGAGCTTTGAGATGCTTTCAAGGCTATTACTTTGCCTTTCTTTATAGGTTTATCCTCCAGCAATAGTACCTCATGCGCCCTTAGTGTCCCAATCAGTTCTCCCAATCCTAGAACTTCAAGATTCTTTGCTTGACTTATGGATGTTACTATTGGTCTCCACATGACTGAAAGACATATCATGATTTTTCGTACCCTATCTTGTACTGAATAAGCTTTGCCAAGTGAGCGCATTTCATTCACTATAGTTGTGAATCTTGAGTACATTTCATCATTTGTTTCTCCATTATTCATTTCAAACAGTTCGAATTTTTGAATGCCAATATCAATTCTTGTTTCCTTCACATGACTTGTTCCCTCATGGTGAGTTTGCAATGTGTCCCATACTTTCTTGGCCGTATCTCATTCATCTACTCTTTCACTTTCTTCTATGCTTAAAGCACATGATAAAAATAATTGAGCTTTTGAGTATAGGGGTACCTTAGACTTCTCATCTGCTGTCCATTCTACTTCTTTCTTTTCAGCCGATGTTGAGTCGTTTTGATCCGCTCTTGGTATGAAGTCTCCATCTGTGATGATTCTCCACATACCAATATCTTGTGACTTTAGGAACAATTGCATTTTACCTTTCCAGTTGTAATAATCTAATCCATCAAAGTATGGTGGTCTGTTTGAAGACCCTCCTTCAGCAATGTATTTAGTTTTTGACATTTTCTTCCTGAATCTTTTGCTCTAACACTTTTTGAGAGTTTTAATTCTTTAGAGACTGGCTCAGATTCCAATTGAAGCAATAATATCAATTATAAGGAAGGGGGGTTTGAATTATAATTGCCCCTTTTAAAAATTTCCTGTTTGAAACTAAAATTTCTACACAAGATTGATCTTGGTAATACGAAGAACGATCTTGGTTAGTGTAAAAACAGCAATATTGATTTTATCAATGAAAAAAACTGATTGCAATGCATGTAGTAAATAGAGATAGAAAGATTACTCAAGAATATATCCTGGTTCACCCAACTTGGACTACGTCCAGTCCTCACAAATGTGAGATTTTCCACTAAATGCTCAAAGCAAGATTGTTCTTGGTTGTTACACAACTTTTGTAGATCAATCTTGATCTTTACACAACTTCTACCTTTCTACTTTAGAAAGGAATTTCTCAGATTTATCTTAGCCTATTTCAGTAAGAATTTCACAAATTACGTTTTACAACATAAAAGGATTTCCACACACTTTTCAAGCTATGATAATACACTAGCCTTGAGCTACAAAGTAATGATGATGAAGATGTTTAGAATATGAATATTACTCAACTCTTGTTTGAGAAATAGATTATGTAACTTAAGACTTAGTTGTTACTGATTGCAACACAACACAAAGAAAATGATTTGCAAGCTAAAGAGTGATATTTGAGAGAGTTCGAATATGAATGTATGATTGATGTTTTACTTGGCACTTTGAGTTGTGTTTTGTTCTTCATCTTGATGTTGTATATATAATCTTCAATAGAGATTGGGATAGCTCACATAGCCGTTGAGATGGAGCCAGCTGTCATAGAACAGTGAGTGTACTTGAAGCAGGCCAAAAGCAAGCGTGAAGAAGCTGAATCCAAAAGCATTCTTGCAGTCCAGGATCGATCCTCAGATTAGTTAAATGTGATATGACTTGTACTCGATCCAGTACCTTTTCTGAGGTTGCTTGCTTGCTTTGAGTCAGTGTGCAGGCTTGATATGATAGCACAACTATGGTGTACTTTTATAGCCTGTACTGTTGTACTTGCATTTGTACCAAATGAAGAATGATCTTGCTCTTGTATTCCTTCATGAAGCTTGTCTTGATTCTTCAAATTCTGGGCTGATTCTGTTTTAATCATTTCCTTGTTTATTCTTGATAAAGAGATAAGATTGATAAAGTTTCTAGACTGCAATCTTCTGCACAGGATTGATCATTCTTGATTATGATGGAAGTGAAGATCAATCTTCGTTTTGCAGAAGTATGGCAGGATTGATCTTCGATTTGTTGTTTTTGCTTGCTTTGATTTTAATGATATTTGTTTTGAATTGCTTGGTACCTATCCTGTTTAACACACTCAAATACACAAGTTAAATATCAAAACACTTAGAATCATAATTATAATTCTTAATTAACCTTTTTTTTAATTATCATCAAAACAATTAATTAGGGATTTTGTCTTAACAGACATGAACCTCTCATTGAACTTAATAAAATGGTCAAATCCATTATGACCCATTCAAAAACATAACCCAACATATATTTCATCAATTAATTAATGCTTAATAACAATATACCATAATTTATATTAATAATAATTCCTAAAACTTGATTAATGTCAATCCATAATTGATTATTTAACCAATTAATCAAACATATTAAAGAATAGGAGATGATGCAATTGAAGCTCAACGAACAACATACAAAGATTACAAAAATAATTTGGACGAAATATATCAATTTCTTTGATCCATTTTTGCTTATATTTTATTGTAGAGTAGCACAAGGGTAGTGTAAAGTTAATAAGGTGAATCTAGAAGCATTGAGGAGACAATCCAAATTGTTGTAGATGGAGGATCAAGAGAATGTGACAGTTTTCTTCATTAAATTGCACAACATTACAAATTCGATGCCTCAAAATGGCGAACTCAGATCAACAAGTTTGTGAGAAAACTATGTGTTCTTTAACATCAAAATTCGATTATACTATGTGAAATTGAAGAAATGGAGGACGATGCATCTATGATTGTTGAAGAATTGCAAAGTACATTAGAGGCTCATGAGCTAAGATTACTTGAGCAGAGTGGTGACTACAAGGTATGTTTTCTTCTCTGTTTCCTATGCTGGTATGCAGTACTTACAAGAGCTGATACCTTGCACCCTTGGTTCTTTGTGTCACAGTCCACCAATTCTTGCTCTGACAGATTAATCAATATGTTACTTATGATATGAACAATACCTTCTACAATTGCCACAACCGTAAAAGACCAACAACATTCTGCGCGGACAGAAAAAATTAATATTATGACATTCATTCAAATCGGTTTATAGTATGAAAGAAACAATTAATTACGTACTACAAGTGGTGCCTTGATTGCTCCCATCATTAACAGCTCCTTTTTCTTGCCAGCCCACATTTGTTGGGATATTAAAAGGCGGTGCTGAAGCAACAAACACTCTTGTTCTTGACGCACACATAAAAAACATATACAAAATTGCTATTGGGAGAACAACCATCATGACAATTAATTGTTTGTCACTGATATTATGGTATTGTGAGTAATGGTTGTGAAGCTAATTAACATGGGTTATGATTTATATAGAAATCAAAAAATATGAGGAAGGATCATTTGTCACTTGTGAGCAAATGAATCAACTTGTTGTGCACGTGCAGACTTAGGAAAATTAGTCTAGTTATCTCCATTGGGTTTTTCCTATTTCAAGTATTCCATGCTTTTGGTTTTAAATTGCTCTTGCAAATGCAATTTGTGATTACTTTGCAAATTTAAGAAGATAGAAGTATTATAGTCCTACCACTTTTAAATTAAAGTTACGACACTAGTTTTATGCTAGCATAACGTACAATATACTAAAAAGTTATAAAAAAATATATGTGAAATAATATAAAAATATTACATTAAACTAATAATGCTTATTAGAATATAGTAAAGCCAACAAATAATATATTATATTAATAATAAAATAGGTAAAACATCAATGGAATCTATACTTCAAAAGGCCTATATTGTAATTTTTGTAACTATACTCTTGAAGTAACACTCAATTTTGCTTCAACATGTAAATAGGATGTGATTGATATAACAAATTAATAGGCTAAATACCACCCGTGGTTCCTTAACTTAATTTCAGTTAACGATTTACTCATTTATCTTCTTTTTTTTTCTCGATTTAGTCCTTTATGTTTTTAAATAATTTCAGCATTACCCTTTAAATGGAGTTCGGTTAAAAAAAAGTTAAAAAATCTCTCATCTAGATCATTGTATATGTTCATCAAACCTCTAGGAACGATTGTCACTTATCTGAAGTGATGTCTATGGAGTATAAATACTCATAACTTCAGTTTTAACGAATCAATCCTACTACTAAACTTAGAACAAACTTTGAATATTTTTCTGAAATATTTCCAAAACATAAAGGATAACTTTTTTTCTGAACACGGAGGAGATATTTTATTAATTTTTTCTTAACGAAATCCCACTTAAAGGATAACGCTGAAATTATTTAAAAACATAAAGGAACAAATCGAAAAAAAA
>JBBPBP010000002.1:39296533-39327565 GCA_037974735.1 Cicer chorassanicum | reverse complement strand
ATCCCACCTAAACATCATCTAATATTGTGTCATTTCATTCAAATATTGTCACCTCAACAAAATATCCCATGTGACACATCTAAAAGGTTTTTCCTTTTAAATTCTCCTTGTTATTCAACTTCCAATTTGCTTTAACATACATTTTATTATTATTATTATTATTATTATTATTATTATTATTATTATTATTATTATTATTATTATTATTATTATTATTACATATTAAAATAGACTCCCACATATACATCATCTAATATTGTGACATTTCATTCAAATATTGCCACCTCAACAAAAATCCTATGTGGCACATCTAAAAGGTTTTTCCTGTTCAATTTTCCTTATTGTTCAATTTCCAATTTTCTTTAACACACATTTTATTATTATTATTATTAAACAACTAATATTATGTATAACTATTAATGTGTCATAAGTTACAAATTTTAAAATACAATCAATATATAAATTTTATTTACATATACTATTATACTTCTTCAAATAATCTCTACTATTATTGCCTTGCAACCCAATTATTTTCAAAGAAGAAGATATACTTGGAAAATTCTTTTTTTTTTTTAAACAGGCTCCCACATAAACATCATCTAATATTGTGTCATTTTATTCAAATATTGTCACCTCAACAAAAAATCCCATGTGACACATCTAAAAGGTTTTTCCTCTTCAATTCTCCTTATTATTCAACTTCCAATTTGCTTTAACACACATTTTATTATTATTATTATTATTATTATTATTATTATTATTATTATTATTATTATTATTATTATTAATATTATTATCATTATTATTATTATTATTATTGTGTCATGAGTTACAACTATACTATTCTACTTCTTCAACCAATTATTTTCAAAGTAGTAGATATAGTTGGAATTTTTTTTTTTGCACAAATAGCTTTTGAGTAAGTGGTATTTTCTAACATATTATACCTATTTGCTCAGTTTTCTCAAAATCTACGATATGAAAATATATTGGCTCCTCAAAAGATAAAGAAGATTGTCCATATTTAGCTTTATATGTTCAGGAGAAAACTATTTATCATTTATAGATAAAAGAATAATGTTTAATATTTAGATTACAAAATTATTTGTTGTTTTTTTTACGGAGATGTTTTTTTTTTGTCAAATTTTTTAAAAATATTATCAATTTGAAGTTTCTACATCTGTTTTACTTCTACTCAACCGTACATACGAGTTGGTTGTGAAAATTCTCAAGTCATGTTGTAAAGAAGTCTCATACTCAAAATATTGGAATTTAGATTTGTCATTTCTTTACAGGATTAGAATGAAATGTATACCAAATGACAAAATCATTTTTAAATTTTTCTAACAATATTTTGACTATAAATTTAGATTTGACAACACAAAAAAAGAGCATGGCTAATCTGATTTTGCGGTACATATATTAATATTTATTAAAATAATTTATGAATTTTGTTTGTAGGATGATCTTCACTATAGATTTTTAATACTAAATATATGAATTAGTTGCAATTACGTTCTGCAAAACATTTTACATATTCTCAAAAGTGTGTTTGTCAACTCATATATAATTACTCAAATAGTACTTGAATAAAATACTCTACAAACAAAATGAATAAATTATATTATTTTTGAAAATTTAAAATCTTATTCACAATACTACTAATATGTTAAAGTCTATATATCCCGTGCAACGCCCGGGTTATATTCTAGTTGTTTAATAATGAAGACACGCTCTTTGCATGAAAATCTTCCTCTTTGTAACCACCTTTTATTGTAACCCTATACAAGTGTATTTTTTCTTACATAAAGTCCAAAACTAAGGCTAACATTTCCATTATAATCAAGCTTAAAAGAAAATAAAAATGCATGGAGAATATTCTATATATGGAATACATTCGTGGATTCTAATATATATATATATTCCAAACCAACCACATATATTGGATTGGAGAATTGACTAAGAAAAAGAAATCATGTAGAATGGAGAGTAAAACTAAATGGTTTGAATTAAAGGTCTAGTCTCAAACTTACGATTATAAAACATATTTATTAAAATAAAGTTGAATCATAAAGAACTTATATTACATAAAGAGAGAAGGGACACAATGATTTTTATACTAGTTCACAATAAAATGTTGCTACATTTAGTCCTCCCTTTTACCAAGAGATTTTGCCTCAGTATAATTGAGTATTTAATTCATTATTTCAACAACAGCATACAAGTATTGTTTACTTTGGTTCTTCGATCTTTGAGTATTCTTCTTTAACCTCTCCAAGCTCTTACCATTTGAACATTTCTTCAACTTTGTGGCAGTCTGCCGTTGAGGTTCATAAGTAATGTTATACTTCTTAAGGACGAAGGAGTTGTTGCCACTATCTGGCCGATTTACATCAATTTTAATTTGTGTTTGAATTGATACAAAGTTTGTTTCTAGGATTCTAACTCTCACTGAGATGATGTTACATATCAAATCCTATATCAGTTCAAGTGTATGAAAACACTTTGACTGATTTACATCAATTCTAGTAACTCTCTATTGAGAGGATTTTTCATTCATTCTTTTGATGTGTTTTAGCCTTTTACAAAAAAATTTCTTAACACATCGTCTTTTTCATTTTCTCTCTTCTACTCGATTGATTGATCAGTTTCTACTTAAATACTGATTAGAAAGAAAGATATATAAAAATGTATACTCTAAAATAGGAGGCCAACTATTAGAAGATAAAAGTGCACCTAAAAAGTTTAGATTTTCTTTTGGTAAATATATTGGTTTTGACTTAAATGAGGAAGGATTAGTTTATGGAGGTGCTATGTGTGTAGATATTTTGCAATGACGGTTGCAACGAGATGGCCATATTACAATGGATTTTTACTCTTCTAGGCTTGCTATAGGATAAGATAGCTGTTTTGATGCCGCTCTTGTTCAACATTGGTATGTTTCTACATTGACATCTCCAAAATGTAGAGAAATTGGACACAGCCTTGCTACCTTATTAATGCTTTTGTTCTTTTGCGTTTTTTAATTTATGAAATTTTTTAGAATACCTCATTCTTAAACTTGATTTCCTGTCCTTAATTTCTCTTAAATAAAATTTGTATTTCTACTACCGAAAACAAAATGTTAAACAGGAGATTACCCGGTTATTCTTGTGGTGATATTCAGCTTCTATTCTGGCAGAAGGATCCATCTAAAATTTCAATATTTAAGTAAAATGAAAAAAAAATACAGCTCGAATAATGGGAAAAATCATAATAACCAACCCTGCAATATTAAACAATGGAGTGGAGGTAGGAAATGGAAAAAAGTAAATGTCCATTGTTGCTCAATAAGGAAAACTTACATCTTCAGCCAAGGGTTTCCAGTACTCCATAATTGAAGGTGTTTGAACACGCTGAGGATCAGTTAAAGCATTCTGGAAATTCAAGAAACTTCTTGTAAATCGATAATTTAGAAAAGTCATTCTACATTATGACCAATACAATGGAAATGAAGAAATGCTTTTTAACCAAAGAAAAAAAAAATCAACTAAGCAAAACATTAGAATTTTGGCTTAGGGCTTAAGAATGTTAAGTATAGAATGTCATGCCACTATCTACGCATACTTCTAAGTTATGACCCTAGTGTTCAGCATCCATAAGAGTCAACTTCTACAGAACTAGACCTTGCATATATAGCACAAGCCACAAATTCTGCAAATAAAAACATACGCGATTTTGATCTGCCCACTTCCACAACTGAGACAGTTCTTTGTTACCTAATCTCCATCTTGGCTTACTGAAAATGGAGAGACAGAACAGCTTAAGCAGACATTCTGGGCATGATGAATAAGACCAAGAATAGCAGCATAAGAATAGAAGAAAGAAATATACAATGTTTAGACTTTAGACACTAATTTTGTTCTATAAAACACAAATCGCCTCATGTGCCTATGGTTTTTGCCTGGTTGTGTCGTGTATGCTTGTAACACCTACTTGGAAGTGATTTTCTTAGTGAGCTACCTAGTTTTTTGACTCGAATAACTATTTTTTTAAGTTGAACAAATATTCCCTCTATGTTTCTAGCATTTAAGTTTTAAAATATATTCATTATCCAGACTTGGTGACCTACATTGAAGTTCTATGCAAAACACTTACTTTAATGAACTTCAAAGTTACAATATATATAATAAATATTTTAATTCAGAAACAAAAACCTCAAAGAGTAAAGGAGTTCGTTCTTCTTATCTTCTTGGAGATTATGAAATATTTCTAATCATATAAACTAACTCATTATTACACAATAAACAATTTGTTAAACAAGCATACCGCTTCTTCGACCCATCAGGTACTGCTTTCTTATCCGCAGGTTGTTTTTCATATGGTAGGCAGCTATCACGTTTCCACCAAACCTAAAAAAGTACACAATGAGATCATACAGATAGTAAACATATCCTTGATACTAATGATAAACGGCAATCACATGATTATGCGCAAGAGAACGTAGGGAGGAAGTGTTAAGGAGGATGCTCACCCAATTCTTTTCTTGTTCTAATATATGCTCAATTTTGTGAAGGAACTCTTTCCCTTTGGGTGGAGTCATTTCAATAAGTTTTTTAACACTTTCTTCATATGATGTAATCTCTTTGATAGAACACTGCAAATTAAGAGGAATGAGGGCCCACCATTAAAGGAATAAGGGAAGGGGAAGTGGGAAAGACATTTAGTTTCAAGAAGGATGAATGAAATGAATAAAAGCTAGTTAATAATATCACTTATTTTATGTTATAAGAATGAGGGAATAGGAAGAGAGAAAGGTATTCAAAAAATATTCTAAGGAATTAAGATGGGAATTATTTCTCTGGTTAGGAGCAATTTTGCTCTGGTTTAGGAGTTCTTAGAACTCTGGTTTAGTTATTTTTTTGCTTTTTCAGATTTCCAACATTGTAAGAGCTTCAGAGCTCATCAATTCTAGTCAATAAAATTCTGGTTTCTATTATTGGTCTGACCTGCCGGATTATCGAGATGAGCTATTGAAATCGAATGCCACCGAAAATGTTTCACAGAATCGAAGCTTTGGAGATACGAATGGCGTCCATGGAAGGTTTGGTGCGCCAAACCTTGGAGGAGTTTCGTCAAACTATCTTGACGGAGTTTGCAAAATTGTTGAATCGGCCTTTAGAGGAGAAACAGCGCTCATCTGTTGGTGATAAAGTTGTGATAGAGTACAAAATGGCGGTGAAGAAGGTGGAGCTGCTGTCGTTTGACGGAGACGAACCTGTAGGATGGATCACACGCGCAGAAACGTATTTCGACGTACAGGGGACAACGGAAGAGGTGAAGGTTTGTTTGGCTAAGATTAGCATGGAATGAGCAATGATTCACTGGTACAACTTACTGTGTGAAACCGAGGATGAACTGACATGGGAGAAACTGAAGCAAGCTTTGATAGAGAGATATGGTGGGAGGCAAAGTGATAACCCCTTCGAAGAATTGAAGGATTTGCAGCAAACTGGGGATGTTGATGAGTACATCACTGCATTTGAATACACTTCTTCGCAAGTGAAAAGGTTACCGGAGGAGCAGTACCTTGGGTATTTTTTGGGAGGACTCAAGTCGGAGCTCCGATTGAGTGTGAGGATGTTCAGTCCTCAAACTAGACTACAGGCAATGAAGGTCGCACGTGATGTTGAAGACGAGCTGCGTGGGACGATTACGACTAGAGGAGGAGGAAACCGGTCAAAGAATTGGAAGAAAGGTGGATCTGACCGAACTGGGCCTAATGATTACGGTTCTGGGCCCAATAAGAAAAGTGACTCTGGGTCTAATTATAACCCGAGTCCATATCAAAATGGAAATGGGTCGAATGCTGAAGTGGGTCAAATCAAACCGGTGTTAGGCCTCTTATAACTAAATATTATAAGAGGAGGGTCAAGAGTTAGAATTTTAAGTGGGAACTGAATTTATATTGCAGTTATTTTTTATTTAGGCAGTTATTGTGTCAATTTAAGTTGTAAATCAGGCAGTAACTGCTGCTCTAGAGCAGTTATGGAGCAAATAAAAGTAGGAAATTAGAAAAAGGAAGGTAGGAAATTTCTGAGTGGTTATTAGGAAGGGAGAGACCAAGCTCTCAAATTCTTGGAGTGGATATTCTTGTAATCGTTTATCAATTCTGCCCAAACAGAATTGTAAACTCGCATTCTGTTTAAATTCAATAAAGAATTCAGTTCCCCCATTTCAATTATGTACTAACCAGTTCCAACACTGGTATTAGAGCTTGGTTTCGATCCAAGGACCTGTGGGTTATGGAAGCACGTATGGAAGTTTTGGAACGAGGGTTTGAAGGGTTGTTGGCTTTGCATGAAACGTGGGAAAAACATATGGAGCAAGAAAGGGTGGAGCGGTTGGAAACCAGGCGCCAATTGAATGACTTGGCTGATGCTGTTAGGCTAATTCACGCAAGGCAGGAAGATGATTCCAGCGATGGGAGTCGCGCTGTGTTGTATGGAGAGAGGCCAGAAAATTCCCTAGACTCGCGAAACAAGGTCGAAAGGTGGAGGAAAATAGAAATACCCGTCTTTGAGGGTGAAGATGCGTATGGATGGACGACTAGGGTGGAGAGATACTTTGATCTGAAAGGAATGTCTGGGGCAGAGAAGTTGCAAGCGGTAATGGTGGCTATGGAGGGAAAGGCTTTGACATGGTACCAATGGTGGGAATTTTCTGCTCAGCATCCTACTTGGGACGATTTTCGTGCCGCTGTGATTAAGCGTTTCTAACCATCTATGGTTGAAAGCCCTTTTGAATTGTTACTAAGTCTCAAACAAACAGGGTTAGTAGAAAAGTATCGAGAAATGTTTGAATTGTACGCAGGCCCACTCAAATGTGCAGAACCAACATATTTGAAAGGAATCTTTTTGAATGGACTTAAAGAAGTGATAAGAGCAGAATTAAAATTACACCCAGTGGAGACTTTTGCGGAATTAATGGACTTTGCTCAAAGAGTTGATGAGAAGAACAATTTAATCACCAAGGGGAGCAATTCCGCGAGTTCTAGGGGTAAACCAATGAGAACTTACAATAATACTAGAACGCTGACATGGGAACCTGGGGTAAAGCAACAAACGCAAACTACAATGTTCGAAGTTGGAAGTTCTTCAGGGGAAGGAAGTGTTGCAAAACCTCCTTGAACTTTCAAACGCAGAGGATTCAGAAGGTTAACCGAGGCTAAAATGCAAGATAAATCACAGAAGGGATTATGTTTTCGCTGTGATGAGAGGTTTAGTCCAGGCCATGTGTGTGTTAACAAGCAATGGCATGTGCTAATTTTGGGTGAGGAAGATGAGAAATATGAGTTGTTGGAATCGAATCTAGTGGAAGTGGAGGGAGAATCGAAATATCTCAAATTGTCTATGTGTAGCATTGCTGGTCTCACTTCGAAGAAAACCATTAAGTTATAGGGAATGATTGGCGAGGAACATGTTATGGTCCTTGTAGATTGTGGAGCTTCACATAATTTTATTTCAACCACTTTTGTGAAGGAACATAATTTGCAAATGTTTGCAACCTCCATATACACACTAGAAGTAGGAGAAAACTTGATTGTGAAGGAGTGTGTCCTCAATTAGAATTGGTGATGCAAGGACTCAAAGTGCAACAAGATTTTTATGTCTTTGATCTTGGAGGAGTGGATGTAGTGTTGGGGATGGAATGGTTGGCTGGCCTAAGAGAAATTAGAGCCAATTTTCGTGAGTTGACACTTAGAATTCCTATTGGAAATGGTTATCACACTTTGAAAGGGGACCCTAATTTAACTAGAGTTATAGCATCTCTAAAGTCGGTTTCGAAAGCGTTAAATGATCAAGGCCAAAGATCCTTAATGGAATACCATCAACTACAAGCCGAAACTGCAGTTACAGATGAAAATCTAGAAAGGACAACAGCTATTTTAGAAGAATATGGTGATGTTTTTCAAGAACCTCAAGGGCTACCCCTTACTAGAAGGCAAGACCATGCTATTATCTTGAAGGAAGGTGCCAATATTCCCTATATACGGCCTTATAGGTACCCTCACTATCAAAAAAATGAAATAGAAAGATTAGTAGATGACATGTTGAATTCTGGTATAATTAGACAAAGTGTGAGCCCCTATTCTAGCCCAATCATTTTAGAAAGAAAAAAAAAGACGGCGGGTGGCGCTTTTGTGTAGATTACAGGGCTTTGAATAAGATAACCATACCAGATAAGTTCCATATTCCTATTATTGACGAGCTGCTTGATGAATTGGGAGGCGCAGTGATCTTTTCAAAATGGGACCTGAAATCGGGGTATCATCGAATTAGGATGCGGGAAGCAGATATTTCAAAAACAGCTTTTAGAACTCATGAAGGGCATTATGAGTTTATTGTCATGCCTTTTGGACTTACGAATGCCCCTTCAACTTTTCAATCCCTTATGAATGAAGTGTTAAGGCCGTACTTGAGAAAGTTTGTGTTAGTTTTCTTTGATGACATCTTGGTTTACATTACAGATGAACAAGAGCACCAAAGACATTTAAGGGCAGTCCTAGCTTTGTTGAAAGAGAATCAATTATTTGCCAACAAGAAAAAATGCACTTTTGGGCAGACTCAATTAGAGTATTTGGGTCATATCATCTCAGCAGGTGGAGTTGCAGCAGATCCAAAGAAGATTGAAGCTATGTTAGATTGGCCAACACCCAAGGACGTCAAGGCCTTAAGAGGATTTTTGGGGCTGACAGGGTATTATCGAATATTTGTTAGAGATTATGGCAAGATAGCTAGGCCCTTGACCCAACTTTTGAAGAAAGACAACTTCCAATGGAATAGTGAAGCCCAATCTGCCTTAGAACAACTCAAGAGATTGGTGGCAGAATTACCAACACTCACTGTTCCAGATTTCTCTAAAACCTTTACCATAGAAAATGATGCATCTAACAAGGGCTTGGGTGCAGTTTTATTGCAAGAGGGGAGACCAGTGGCTATTGTGATGGCTGTTCAAAAGTGGCGACATTACCTGCTAGGAAGGCATTTTGTCATCATCACCGATCAGAAAAGTCTAAAATTTCTAACAGAACAACGAGTAATGGGTGAAGAATATTTCAGGTGGACTTCAAAACTCATGGGACTAGACTTTGAAATCCATTATAGGCCTGGAAAAGAAAATGGTGTGGCTGATGCACTATCTAGAAAGATGACATTTCCAGCTTTGTCTTCAGTTCACTTTGAAGAGGTGGAAGATTGGGAATCAGAAACTTATCGAGATCCTAAATTACAAAAATTGATACATGATTTAATCCAAGATCATAATACTCATCCAAACTATACATTTCAAAATAAAAAATTGCTCTATAAGGGAAGATTAGTGCTGCCAAAAGGATCTTCAAGGATTCTCATTTTGCTACAAGAATTTCACAACTCAGCAGTGGGGGGACACTCTGGATTTTTCAGAACCTATAAAAGAATTTTTGAGGTTGTGTATTGGGAGGGCATGAGAAAAGGTATCCAGCAGCATGTGGCCAATTGTGAGGTGTATCAACTGAACAAGTATCAAGCTTTGTCTCCTGCATGCCTTCTTCAACCACTACCTATACCCAATCAGGTTGGGGCTGAAATATTTATGGATTTCATTGAAGGATTACCTAAGGTTCAAGGTAAAAATGTCATTCTTGTAGTGGTGGACATATTGACTAAATATGCTCATTTTCTAGCACTTAGCCATCCTTTCATTGCAAAAGATGTTGCTGAAATTTTCCTTCAAGAGGTAGTAAAGTTACATGGCTTCTCCTCTACTATTGTGTTTAAGCCATTTTTGGTCGGAGTTATTCAAAATGGCGGGTCTGAGACTCAAATTTAGCTCTACTTACCATCCTCAAACAGATGGACAAACCGAAGTAGTCAATAGGTGTTTGGAAACATACTTGAGATACCTCACAGGCACTAAGCCCAAACAATGGCCAAAGTGGCTAAGTTGGGCAGAATTTTGGTTTAATACCAATTATCACAACTCTCTAAAATTAACCCCCTTTAAGGCACTATATGGTCGAGACCCACCTCATCTCCTAAAAGGGACTATTATTCCTTCGGTTGTTGAAGAAGTTAACATCATGACACAAGATAGGGACCAAATGTTGCATGATCTAAAAAGCAATTTGGTCACAGCTCATAATCAAATGAAAAAGTACGCTGATCAGTCCAGACGTCCTATTTCACTAGGGGTTGGAGACTGGGTTTATTTGAAATTACAACCCTACAGATTGCGGTCCTTGGCTAATAAGAGAAATGAGAAATTAAGTCCTCGTTTTTATGGACCATATCAGATTTCAAAGCAAATTGGAGCAGTTGCATTTGAGTTAGCTCTTCCACCGGAGAGTAAGATACATCCAGTGTTTCATGTGTCCCTACTTAAGAAGGCCATCTCTTCTTCAGCTACCCCTCAACCTTTGCCACCTATGCTCTCAAAGAAACTAGAATTGCAAGTTACTTCAGCTGCTGTACAAGATGTCCGCAACGCTCCCAGTGGCATTGCAGAAGTGTTGATTCAGTGGAAGGACCTACCAGATTTTGAAGCAACATGGGAACCTGTTGAGACCATTATGGAGCAATTCCCTTCTTTTCACCTTGAGGACAAGGTGACTCTTTTGGGAGGGAGAATTGTTAGGCCTCTAATAACTAAATATTATAAGAGAATTTATATTGTAGTTATTTTTTATTTAGGCAGTTATTGTATCAATTTAAGTTGTAAATCAGACAGTAACTACTGCTCTAGAGCAGTTATTGAGCAAATAAAAGTAGGAAATTAGAAAAAGGAATGTAGGAAATTTCTGAGTGGTTATTGGGAAGGGAGAGACCAAGCTGTCAAATTCTTGGAGTGGATATTCTTGTAATCGTTTATCAATTCTGCCCAAACAAAATTGTAAACTTGCATTCTGTTTAAATTCAATAAAGAATTCAGTTCCCCCATTTCAATTATATACTAACCAGTTCCAACAACCGGGTTCTACAATTTCGGACCCTAATCCGAATTTGCTGAATACGGGAAGCGACGACCAATAGAGGAACGGCGATCGTAACAGAGGAACCAAGCATCTTCCATATTCTGAATTAATGGATCATAAGGCGCGAGGCCTCTGTTTTCGATGTGGGGAAAGGTTCCATCCTCTTCATCAGTGTGCTGAAAAACAGTTGCGTTTGGTGATTCTAGGAGATGATGAAGTGACAGACGACGCCGGTGAAGTCCTAGATATCGAACTGAAGGAAAGGGAGGAAGATGCTGTAGTAAGATGCAACTCCACGATGCTGTTCAGAATAGCAGAGGAAGGTAGAGGTCGAAATTCGTTCCCTTTTCCCCTATGTTTGGAAGGTACCGTGAAGGGCATACCACTCACAATGATGGTGGAAACTAGTGGTACTCACAATTTTGTGACTCCTCAAATGGTTGCAGTTCTGCAGCTTCCAGTAGAACATATCCCGGTTACGAACGCAAAATTTGGAAACGGTTCCCGCGTGGCCATAACAGAGAAGTGTGGGAAGTTTGACATTCAAATTGGAAAGTTCCAGACCACTGCTGAAGCTTACATAGTGGAATTACAAGGTGAGGGCTTGATTTTGGGAGTGGCTTGGCTGCATAAGTTAGGCAAGGTGTTATTTGATTGGGAAGAAATGGCAATTTGCTTGGACTGGAAAGGGAAAGCTGTGAAGCTGCAGTGTCAAAATCCGAAGAATTGGAGAATCAATAAGGAAAAATAACTTAATGTTGTTACCACGAATACACTAAAGCCAAGAAAAATCATAACATGGGAAGAGAATGAGGAAACCATCAGCTAGGAACCTGGAAGTCTGCTACATAATCAATGTCTTAAAGTTAGCCTTGAAGACATGGCTCATTTTGAAGCGGGTGGCAATGATAGAACACTGCAAATTAAGAGGAATGAGGGCCCACCATTAAAGGAATGAGGGAAGGGGAAGTGGGAAAGACATTCAGTTTCAAGAAGGATGAACGAAAGGAATAAAAGCTAGTTAATAATATCACTTATTTTATGTTATCAGAATGAGGGAATAGAAAGAGAGAAAGGTATTCATAAAATATTCTAAGGAATTAAGAGGGGAATTATTTCTCTGGTTAGGAGCAATTTTACTCTGGTTTAGGAGTTCTTAGAACTCTGCTTTAGTTCTTTTTCTGCATTTTCAGATTTCCAGCATTGTAAGAGCTTCAGAGCTCATCAATTCTAGTCAATAAAATTCTGGTTTCTATCACTCTTCTTTCTGAATCACAATAGGATAATGCATTACATGGTTACGTGTAAACAAAGCAATTTCAATCAAAACAACAGCTTTAATCACTATTGAAAAAGCTAAAATAAGGTTCTTCCTTCGATAAAAACCAGTTCGTGTTTCTTCAGATGGCAGGAAAGTAAAGACAAAAATAACAAAGGATATGTTTCAATGTTGTACATACAATCTGATATCTACCAAAATGGAGGATAATACTGTAAGAAAAGAAACTTACAAAAACTATAGATGCTTACTGCATCTAAATGTTGCTTTTAGGGCAAAAAAAATAACCATTTGTTGAACGAAATGTTTTAATCGGGAAACTTGAAGCCTGTTTACTTTTTAAAAACGTTCAGTTTGTAAAAATTTGCGTTCGTTTTAAAATGTCAACAAGGAGCTGAAAGACTTGTGTAGTGAACAATTGTGATAGAGAGATGATAAAAGTCAAGTTCAGAAGAATACATTTTTAGAAACAACGAAAACAATGTTCTGACATTATCAAAATTTGTGAAAATATTATATTTGTTTTAAATATTGTAAAAGAAAATCGTGAGGGAAATATTAGATCTACATTCTCTTATGTTTATTAGGTGAAGTGGAAATGAAAGCAGGGAACATGAAAAGTTAATGGCTTGGATTTCCATTTCCCATTTGGTAATGTATTGCTAGGAAACAAAATATTTTTAAAAAAATCCAGCCAATGTTAGTTTCCTGTGAATATTTTTAAAGCATTGATATCAAACATGGCAATCTAAGACTACGAAATTAAAACTTAGAATATTCAAAACAACAAAAAAACTCCCCACCAAATACCCCCTAAGTGATACAGAAGACATCATTTCAAGTAAGCCAATAATAACAATTAGCAAATATAAAGTGCTAAGGAAGTATAAAAATTAGCCGCCAGCCAATCTAGCTGCATTACCTAAAGAGTTCAAAGTAGGCAGTACTAACCATGTTTTCAGATGGCAATTCCTTGTCACCTTTTCCAGGGGCCTAAAAGCAAATGAAAGAGAAACCATCAGTTGATATGGATTACATACTAAATACATCACATCGAAATTAGTTTTCATAAAATTATATTACCTTCAAATAATTGAACAATATGAGACATTGCACAAGAACATGGCGTCGAAAACTTGGATCCTTCAACTATTAGGAATTCTCCAATAACAGGAAACAAACAAGAGGGAATATTGAGTCAGGACTTGAAAATCTCAACAGAAAAATGATCACACATTTTTAGTGGTAAGCATAAAAAACTTGGTAAAATCTTCACCTCTAGACCCGTTAGTTTACTGCTTGTGAGATATTTTAAATTAAAGTTAGCTGCTTCTTCCTCCAAATTATTAGCATCTTCCTATTCATCACTTAAAGGTTGTGCTTCAAATGTATTCAGTACAACTTTTTCTACAAGAAAAATTCTCATGTAAAAAGCAAAGAACAGAAGCAGTTCGATAAATAAGAAAAAATGCATGCGTGCACACAAGAAACTATGAAATAAAATATTACCGACAAACTGGAGGTGAATCTTTTCCACTTTAGTGGACCATGAATTATAGAAGTTGGGTTAGAAAAATATTCCTGCATCAAATAAACTGAGACTGATTAAAATATTTGTTTTAGGTTCTTTTATTGAGAAAAAACATTGTCCTGCAGCATGTAGTAGACCATTCAAGACAAATTTTATATTGAAAATTATTAGAATTTAAATTAAGGCATTAAGCCTAACTCAACTCTTACAAAACCAGATTTTAGAGTGAGGGATGTCTCCCACTTATAAACTCATTTTCAGGCCTTATATCATTCAATGTGAGACTCGTAGCACACACCCCTCACCCCGAGGAATAGACATTTAGAGAGTAACTCAAGTCGCAGGATAGCGGGTGGCCCAATGGATCTTGGATAGACTTTGATACAATCTTAGAATTTAGGTTGAGCTTAACTAAACCCTTAAAAAACCGTTTTGTAGAGTGAGGGATGTCTCCCCCTTATAACCTTATTTTTAGGCTTTATCTCATGTCAAATAGCAAGACAAAGCTCAAGTTGAGAAAATGGAAGAGACCTCCCTATCAAGAATTAAAAATTAAAATTTATGTGAAGACCTACCTGTAAGCCCCAAAATGTTTCATAAAAATTGAAATCAATACATATGCCTGGAAAGTAAAGAAAATAAATTATTAGCTGGAATTTATGTGAAGTTGATTGCAGGTTCTCAGCATCACAAGTTTTCCTCGAGCAACAAGTTCTTGCTGTGTGTCATGCAAACATAAAAGTTCCACATAAATACAGGTCAGTTATACAATACAATACTTATGCAATAAATCATTAATTAGAGAAGCACAATGAGCTACAAACAAATGAGAAATGTACCTTTCTCAATATATCTTGTTTACTCTCTATATAGCCAAAAATATCCTTGCAATTTTTCATTGTTGACATTTCTGTCAAGTCTTCCAACAGCTGAAAAATCATACCACCTTCAATGTGTTCCTTCTCACACAGATATAGCACTATATCTGAAAAGTAAAAAACCACATACAAACATGAGTAGGAGAGAATCACAAGATGACTTTTCAATTAAAATGTTTAAGTTTTAACTGTATTGAATTTAAGCATTCGAAAATAGTGCACAAACCAAGAAGGCGAGGAATGTGGCCTTGGGTGGTTTCATTAGCATCGATTGATTGCCCGAATTGCATTACTTTCTCCCCACTCTGTATAGCTACTGACTGAACCAATGTGCAAAAAAAATAATACAGGCCATAAAGAGTCATAAACAAGGAAACAAGAAAACAAAAAGGGGAACAGAAACAGTTACTGCATTAGATAAGTCCATATTTAAAATGGTTTTCTTAAAGCGCTGTTTTTAGTTTACATGTTCACTTTATACAAGTCGTTTAAGCCACCTGATAACACTGTATACTTCACCATTTAATAGACTATAGACTACATCTTAATGCAAAAAACAAATAAAAGAGTAAAAAGAAAATACTTAAAAGGATGCAAGTCAATGGCAATTGGTAAGTACATGCACTGGCAAGAAAGCAATAAAGATTGTTTCATGAAATACATTAATCTCAGCTAAATATAAACATGTCTAACATTACTGAGAAAGAAAATAAGCACTGAGTGCAAATATAGTTAAACACACATTACATTATAGTAACGAGGAAACTGTTTTGCTAATAAGTAATGATTGCATTGTGCCCAAAGTAAAGAGTATAACCATATAAGTATCATTCCATAACCACTGTATTAGCATAAAAAATGTATAATGCATCAAAGCCCTTCTTCTAAGTAATTAGTAAAATATTTTTTTCTTGACCAAGTAATTAGTACAATATTGTATTCTAAAAATCTCTCAAATATTAAATTCTCTCTTGCTTTTTAACATAGAATCATAGCAATTATGTCTACCATGAAACTAAGGCTCCAGCTCATGACGAAACCTTTAACAGAAAAAGTAAAATAAATTTTAGTTTCTTTATCAAGCATAAAAGACACCAAAGAAAAAAAAAACCATTGGATTTTTCCCAAAAAAACATTAAGAAATTTGTAGAATTCCAATTAGATTGGTATTATATATTCAATTAGCACATAAAAAAGAGTAACCTATGAACAAGGGCAGCAGTTAAACATACCACGAATTCCTGAAGTAGCAGCCATAGAATGTTTTCTAGGGATTGACTCTCATCTTGGGCCAATTTCGTATGTTTCTGTTAATCACAAATCAATTAAATTAACCACAACCTTTAACAATGTCATATCAAAGTTACTAGAAAAGGGAACCTCGGGCTAATGCTGTCAATCAGTCACAAATTCACCATGCAAACATCAAAAGACATTCATATTGTACTCTTCTTAAGTTATACATATCCCATAACCAAAACCCTTCTGAAATTTAAGAGTCTCTCCCCCTTTTTCCTTACAGTGCCATAAATACAAATCTCTTCCCTTTGCACCACCCAAAACAAAAACAAAAAAGCCAAAATCACCACTATATCCATACTATAGAAATTAATTCAGCATTGTTCATTATAAATATGCACTGTTATTGTACAGGAATGGAGTTAGAACCAGTTTGGATAAACTTCTGCATAAACACTTATAAGCTTATATGGATATTTTTGTAAGCAATGAATCATAAACTGATTTTAACGGGGAAGCTCCAATGAACTAAAGGCAGTGTTGTCAATCATAGAAAATAGCAGTTTGCTCAAATTCTGCTATGCTGGAGCTCTATAGTGCCGCTTGTACTAAATCACATATTGTGGTTTTTTCAAATTCTGCTACGCTATAGCACCACTATAGTCACTAAATGATAATAACAGTGCTCAAAAGAATTTCAAAATCAAAAGAACGAATAAACCTGAGGCTTTATTACTTCTTGAACAGTTTGCAAAGCAAAACTTTCAGGTGGCCCAGGCTGTAATATGGCCCTTTTAAATACCTCCTGCAATTAACAATAAACCAGACAACACATAATCAATGAAATTTTATAATGGGGAAATAAAAATTATCTTTTGTTTTTGTATGAAACAATGAGGTTAGGAGTGGACAATCCACTTAGGGAAAATGACTCTAGCTCATCACAATGCCATATCGTGATACTTTGAATAAATGAGAGACTCTAGGAGTCATCTTCTTCTGCAATGAAAATTGATTTGAGATTTTTACAACAGGATATATGAAGATTTTTTAGGACTGGGAGAGAGCCCAAGGTAAAAGATGGCATTGAGTTACAACTATAGAATATTGTTATGTCCTCGAGGAATGAGTAATTGGGCAAGGACTCACAAGGAAGGAATTCTAGATTCTCATAGTCATGGATAGTGAGAGATTGCAAGGTTCTGGGTAAACCGTATCTTGGAAAAGACATATTAGAGAGGGAAAGCCAACTAAGGTCAATTGCCGAAGAGAATTAAGAGGATACCATATCAATTGGATGATTTGATTTGCTGAGTGCCCTGACTCCAGTAATAGATCACACGACCTTAACTCATGTGCAATTATGGAAGGAAGGTTGCGGGGTACATTTCCTTTGAGTATGGGACATGTTTCCAGAGACAAATTTCTTAGACTTGTAAACTCTATAGCTGCACCTCCAATCAAGTTCCATTCCTCCCACTTGGGCATCTCCTCAAAGTCTAGAGTCTCCAAGGAAGGAAATGGTTGAAATGAAGGAAAACTACCACTTCCATAGAATTCAGAACCAACACTCTTTACTGATTTCATACTGGAAATTGTGAGTTTTTTCAAGCCATGTAATTGTCCAACAGGTGGGAGCAATGAACAATGATCACAACCACTTATGTGCAAATACACCATGTTGTTAAATAAGGAATCACCCAACCAATTCGGAAAGCTTGTTCCACCATAACCTTTGATGGTGAGATTCTTCAAATTTTTTGAAGGTTGAAGTTGTTCAAGTACAAGAGCTTCAATTTGTGAACTTTGACTAGTAGTGTCATTGCTGCCATGTGGAATCCACTGTAGTTCCAAGTTGTCAATTTGTTCTTTCATCTTCAAATTTGCTTCAAAAGCATCAAAGGGGTCATTAATATTGTGTAGCTTTGAGATGGAAAGATTTCCCTTTAGATGGGGAAATTTTCCCAACTCTCTAGCCTTCAATCCATCACGATGGTTGCTAATAGCAAAAATCAGACAAAGTTTGAAGATTTTGTAGTCTGGCTATTTGCACAGGAATCTCCTTCAATTGAGTACCTCTGATGTCAAGGTTGCGTAGATTAACCAATTTTCCCATTTCCTCAGGCAATTCAATGAGACACAAACAACCAAACAACAACAAGGTCTGCAAATTGTAGAGGTTGCATGTTACAGATGGAAGCCTTTCAATAGCAGTGTTAGAGAGATTTAAGTATCGCAAACTTATCAAATTTCCAACAGAGTTTGGCAACTCGGTGATACTCGTGTAGTTCGACAGCGACAACAAATCACGTAATACCCTATCCGATATGGAATAGAGCAACCACCCCGGTTCTTGTAATGGCAAGGCCAAGAAGGTACGTAGACCTTTAAGTCCATATAATTTATCAAATTTGTTGTATGAGTCATATTTCTTTCTATTGTATGACAAATGGCGTACCTTATCGTCTAACTTGATACAATACGGAGATGAAACCATTCTAGCTAAAGAAATTCACAAACTCAGTAGAAATTATTTTTTCCAGCAACACCTCTACAAAAGCTGATAGGAAAGCTTCTGCAACAACAGTTGCCATTAAGTTCCTTGCTAGAGTCTCAGAAGAGAAGAGTAATAATTGGTTTACAAGGAAAGCAGTATTGCAGTCAACTCTTGCTTCTCTCAATTTTTGTTACTCTATGGATCAGTTGTTCAATAGAAATATCATAATATCACTCATGCACCATTTACTGTATTGGATAAATCATAAATGCATTCTACAAGTGGCATAAAGTTGTTTTCATTTGGTTTAAACTGAAGGTTTCTTTTATAATAAAGACATCTCATATTTTGTTCATTTAGTTATTATTATTATTATTATTATTATTTTTTTTGAAAAAATCAAACATGATGCATTCAATATAGACTACTCAAAGCACAAGTTGTGCCAAGTGAGTAGAAAATAAATACAAAATAGTCTAAACCATAAAAAGCTACCAACTAAAATGGTGGAAAAAACAAACAAATTACTATTTAAGAATCCGTCAAACTCAAACACCCATCACTAATGAAATTCAAAACAATTTTTTCACATGTGTTCTAAAGTAATCCCAAGATAATAATTTAATGTTCTCAAAGATGATTTAGTTATTACAAAGATAATTTAGAAGGATTGAGAAATTATTCATTAGAAAATTGTGTAATTCATGTATTATTTCCTTTGTCCTAAATTGAGTGTCAGATATTCTTTAACACTACATTTATTTGATTCATTATTTCACACAGAAATAAATAAATGAAAGAGCGTAAGAAATGTTCGACAATTATTTTTATGAACCATTCTGCGTTAACTATTGTTAAAGATGCAAAGTAGAGTATTAAAAACTTTAGAGGAATGCACATAAATGTTAAAGGTTAAAAAAGTTTTTAGTCCTTATAAATATACTAAATTTTATTTAGTTTATTTAAAAAATTTCTTCAAACACAATAGTATCTCAAATATTTTATGTCAACAATTTTGGATCTTGTTTATAAATCAATTCATATGTATCGTCTGTATATTTTGAATAATTTTTACATGCATGTTTAATATTATAAAAATCTTTCCTACAAAAATTTATAATTGTTTAACAAGAGATAAATTAAATATGATTTTTTAAATCTTTTACTGCTTAAAATTCATATTTAATTCATCTTTTATTAAAAAAAAGTTAAATTTTTGTAGGAGAAATTCTTATAAAGTTACAAATATGTCTTGAAAAAACATTCAAAAATTAGAATGATACTCATGAATTGACTTAAAATCAAAGATCAAAATTGTCAATAGAAAATATTTGAGAGACCATTGTTTAAAGAAGAAATTTAGAAGAACTAAAAACGAAATATGATATATTTATAGAGACCAAAAACTCATTTCACTCAAATATTAATTTGGGGATAAAACTAAAATAAATTAATGTTATAATAAAAATATAAATTGACACTTTTTTTTGTTAACAAAAATTTAAGATGAGTGGACGATATTTCAGTCCAAGAAATCGATACTTACTTTAACATATGAACGGCCTTATGTTAAACACAGTGGGGGTTGGGGTTGGGGTTAACCCCACTATGTTTTGATTGTTTTTAAATACTATATTCATAGTAACATATATAGGTAGTTTCACTAATGTCATCCACACATTTAAAACTAAAACTCGCACAATAAAATAAAGAAAGTCCTTGACTTACATTATTTTCAAATTTAATTATTCTATTAAGTGATTGATTTATAATTTTAAGAGTTGAATAATTGTTATACATAAGTGTATAATTAGTTGTTTTTTGTGCAATTTGTTTAAGGCAAGAGATTCCTTTTATACATTTAATAAAGAGAGATTAAATGGTTAAATATTTGTTAAATTATCAAAAAGTGGATATGAAAAGCATAGGAGATGAATGATTAAATGATAGTTTAGTTACTTATATAGAAATATATTTTTATTGACATTGAAAATGATAAACTCATTCAATGTTTCATGAATATGAAAAATTATAGGGGACAATTATGATTAGGGGTGTTCATATCTAAATCAATAAAAAAAATTGAAAACCGCACAAAATTGAATATTATTTGATGTGTTTAGATCTTCTTTTATGAAAACCGTTCGAATCGGATTGAATTTTATTCATTTCTAAAAATCGAACCAAATAGCATTTATAAATTTTAATAATTTTTTTTAATAGTATGAGATATTATATTAAACTATTATTTGTTAGCTAGTTTCAATCAGTTTTTAATAATTCCTATTTGTTTAATATAATATATTTCATATCATTAAAATATAATCAATATCTATGTTATTCCGTAATATTAATTTTTAATATATTATAAATAATATTTTATTTCAAATTTGTTACATTAATGTAATTTTATAATATTATTATTAAAATAATATTTTTAGAAATTGTAATTTGGATCAACTGAAAATCGATCTAATTTAAATTGGATCAGTTTTTTGTGTTGTCATCCAAACCGAACAGAACCGCAAATATTTTAATCTTTGAATCAGATGATTTTTTTATCTCAAAATTGATCCAAATTGTATTGTGCGAACACCCTAATTACAATGAATATTTATGATTTAAAATAATTTTTTTTATACTTTTAATTTTGCAAATTTATATATACGTTAACTTCACTATTTAAATTTTTTGAGTGAATACCTATTTTAAGACGATTATTCTGTCAAAAATGATTTTTCTTTTTTGTCTTTTTATTAATTTAAATTATGGAATATATTCATGTAATACAAAGTTAAATTTATTAAAAATAAAAAAAAATCTAAAAACAATTTTACAACACCTAAATTAATAACGCAAAACAATACTTTAACCACAATATGCATGCTTGAAAGGTAATGTGGAAATTTTTGTTGTTGTTTAGGTCGCATTCACTATAAATAAGTGGGAGTAAATTTTAGGTTACACGAACTCAGTGGGGTCATATGTGAAGTTTCAATGATTTTTATGGAAATAACCATGCAAGTTCACTTGTCTCCACTATCCCTCTGAAATAGTAAAAAGATTTCATCTCATCTTAATGTCCAACTAATTAATCATCAATAGTCAAATAAGTTTTTCCTAGAAAGTTTCGTTGATGTGATGTAGTGTGTATAGCTGAATTTTAGGTTAGCACTATTTAGAGAATATTTAGAGGTGTTTGCAATGCAGTTTTATTTGTTATAAGACAAAAAAATTATTTGATCTGAAATTTAAAATATTTGTAGTTCGATTTGGTTCAAATATTTCTAAAAAAAAATCGATATGATCTAATTTAAGAGTTTAATTTACATCGATTTTCGATTATCTAAATTATTAAATGTAAAAATCTAATTTAATACTTACATTGAAAAACCATATTTACTAATGATGCATATATTATCAATTATGACAATAGGAAAAACCTCCTGATTTAACAAGTAATGGCACAATAGGCAAAAAGGTCCAAATTTAACAAGCCACGAGTTATTTTCGTGGCAAAAATTCTTGACCATAGGCATTTTAATTCTGTATAGTTGAAAAAAGTTCTGGACAGCAAGTATTTTAACAATCCAAGTGGCTAAAATTAAAATACTAAAATAAAATTCTAGACATTAACCATTTTAACAATTCAAGAGACTAAAATTAAAATACAAATACTAAAATTAATCAAAAATTAATTATTGCGGTTTAATTTGGTTTGGTTGAACTCTAACTATTCAAACGGAACCAAACTGATTGGTTCTTCACTACGCGAAAAAACAACTTTTACAACGCTTTTTTTAAGCCTATTACAGCGCTTTTGTTAAAAAAAAAAGTGTTGTAGTTACCAGCGCTGGAAAAGGATATAACAGTGCTTGTTTTTTTATAAAAAAAAGCGCTGTAAAAAAGGTGGATATATTGTGCGCTTGTTATACGCCTTTTACAACGCTTTTTGAAAAAGCGCTGTAAAAGGTGCACTTATCCAGATGCATTGTTATGCACCTATTACAGCGCTTTTTCAAAAAAGCGCTGTAAAAGGTGCACTTATCTAGATCCATTGTTATGCACCTATTACAGCGCTTTTTCACAAAAGCGCTGTAAAAGGTGCACTTATCCAGATGCATTGTTATGCACCTATTACAGCGCTTTTCCAAAAAGCGTTGTAGTAGGTGCACCCTATTACAGCGCTTTTTCAAAAAAGCGCTGTAAAAGGTACATAACAATGCACCTATTACAGTGCTTTTATGAGAAAGCGCTGTAAAAGGTTTTTTTTTATAGTTTTATTAAATAATATGCTGTAAATTTTAGAAGCGCTTTTTTAAAAGCGCTGTCTTTTAATCCAGAATCACTTCACAAATTTTATTTCAAAATCAATTTTCTCTTAGAATCATTTCACAATCCAGAATCAGTAGTACACAACAACAAAACAGCACTAAAACACACAAGAATCAGTACACAACAACAGATTCACTATATTTTCAAATGCACAAATATTCACAACAATCAGTTCATAATTACAGCACATAACTACCATATTCACAACCTAGTATATACACAAACAGCACATATTTTCATTCAACTACTCATATTCGCAACCTAGTATAATTACAACACTATTTTCATACAACTACTCATATTCACAACCTAGTATATACACAAACAGCACATAACTACCATATCCCTTGCAACTTGCCATTTCCCAGCAAATCAAATAATATTCATTTGAAGCACATACTGACACCAGTCTTCCTTTATCTTTGTTAGTTCTTCTTCAGAATACGATTGACCGGAATTGTCAAAGTACTGATATAAAAATTGAACATAAATAAGTTAGAATCAAATATAAACATAATTTATATATGAAAATCAAATAATTAAAATATCGTACCGTTTCTGGGATTGAAATTTGATTCTTATCAACAATCTCCTTCATGAATCGCAATACATAGTACCCACAGTCGATGTTGTTAGTTTGACGAGGGCACTATAAAATAAAACATATAAGTCAATAATTATTTAATTGTGTATTGATTGTAAGTGAAATTTAAAAGCATATATTTCAAACCTTTATTGGAATCCATGTGATGTTATTTGACTTTAGCTTCGACACTGTCGCACCTCTTTGAGCTCGAAAAACTTGTAAAGCACTATCGAATAAATAAATGTGATTATAAATCAATGTGATCTTAATATATATATATACGCAAAAAATAAATGAATATTACTTACGTGTCGAACAAAGTCTTTAACTCGGGGCGATTGTTGTAATGGCCGTGCAAGGGATCTAGGTAGTATATAACTTCAGAGGTCGCATTGATTGCAATTAGCACCCAATGTGGCCTACAACAACAAAAATTTAGTTTAACAACTAATAAATTAAGATCTCATAAATTAAAAAAGATATAAATATAGAATATATAATTACGTACGCTGAATTATATGGTGCAAGGAATAACTTATCCTTCTCTTTATTTCCTAATAGTATATCTAAAACGTATTTATTTACATTCGCTGGATCGTGTTTAAGCATCGAAATCTGATGCAGAGACAAGAATGAAAATCTATTCGACAATCTGCGCGCGCACACGAACTTCTCATACAAAAACCTTCAATAAAAATTTCAAATTAGATTAATTACCAATAAATTAAATTAATTACAAATAAATGAGATGAAAAGTAATTTTTACCTCATGTAAATGCTCATAACAGTAGCAATCAGCTCCTTATGGTCGAGAATTTCGTATATGTGCTCTTTTTCAAAAAATTCTTCATACGTGTCTCCGAATAGATCTTTATCCATGCTTATTATTCATGAATCGTCGCTGCCCATATTTTTTCTTGCCTGTATGTCAAGAGATGTAAGACCCTTAGTTTTAAATTCTAATTTATGCAATTTTAGTATTTTTTGTGTGTTGAATTATGAGGCTTTTTAGCCAATTTTAATGGTATTTTGTGTGTTAAATGCCCATGATATTTTTATGAGACCCGTTTAAAATTAGTTGGCGAGAAATAATTTAATTTCGTTGCGGAAAATTTATTACTGGACTATTTTGTTAAAAATATCTCTAATTGCAAAAAAAAAAAAAAAATTACTTGTCAATTGAGTTACAATGAGAATAAATATTTTTATCAAAATAGTTGAGTTGTGTTTAAGAATATTTAGATATTTATTGATTTGGTTTAATTATAATATGTATATATATATTATTATGATTGTAAGTAATAATATTTATATTAGTATAAGTTATATATATATATATATATATATATATTATTATTAAATTAGTAATATATATATGTTAAGTTATATATATATATTATTATTATTAAATTAATAGAATATATTAGTTAGGAGTTAAGTGAGTACATCATATATATATATATATATATACTATTTGTAGCTTTACATATATATATGTCAGAGAGCAAAACCGGGAGCATGTTTTCTTTCTCGCGTGCTTGAGTCCCTTTCTTCTTCCTTCAGTTTTAAGTTTTCAAAAAACAAAACCAAAACCCTCCAATTCAAAATCTCCATTTTCACCTAGATCTAAGTTTCATCTCGCGAAGTGACAGAAGGGAAAGTTGCTCACCTCCACGCTGCGGTGCTAGTGAGCCAACTTTGGAAGCGGCGTGCGAACAAAATATTTTACCGGAATTTATCGCGGTACCGTAATCGGTGGTTTAAGCTATCGTTAAGGTAAGGGCTCCTTCCAAACTTTTAGTTTGCATTTAGGACATTATATGTGATTTTATGGAAAAGAAATTTGGTGTATTTGATGTGTAAAATGGTGAAAATGAATTTAATTCGTTTATTCGGGAATTAGCGGAATTTAAAATTGACGCGATTGAGACGTAGTTTGATATGAATTGTGTGCGATTTGCTGAGATTGAATTAATGTGATTAATGTGGTCGATTTTGTTAGTAATGGTTGACAAAAAAAAAAAGAAATTGATTTTGACGTGTTTGAGTTACGAAATGAGTTATTTTCAAATAAATGAGTTTGAACTTTAGTTGCGAACAAATTGTTACAAATATTTATGTTTATGTAGTTAGCTCCTTGAGTCTCGAAAATGAATCGAGGCTGTTGGCACCGAGTTAGCGGTGGGGAGAACTCTGAGATATTAATGTTGTTGTGGTGATTCATGTTTGGTGTGATTGATGTGTTCATAATTAATATTATGAATTTTGAGATGTATTTTATGTGTAGATTGGAGGAAAATGAATTTAATGTGTTTATGGGTGGAATTGTGGAAGTTGAATTTAATGTGTTTGAAATGTGGAGTTGTGAACACAGATGAGTCACGATTAAATTTGGCGTGAAATTTTGGAAGTTGAATTGATTGAGTTTGTCGTGTTTGATGTGTGGATTTGCAGAAAATGAATTTAAGGTGTTTTATGTGAAATTGTTTTGATGTGTTTGAGGAGATAAATTTGGTGCAAATGCATGTTTGCAATTATGGAAAGTAATGGGTGTATTGTGGTTGAAATATGACGAGTTTTGAAAATGAGTAATTTGTGGCGATTTGGTGTGGATTTGTGGAATTTGGATTGTTGTATTTAATGTGGTTTGTAGTTTGAATTTGATGTGGAATTGTTGGATTATGAATTAATATGTCTAAGTATGCTCTATGAAAAGTTTTGAAAAAATCATTAGTGTTAAATGAGTATTAAAAAGGGGGAATCTTTTAATAGCTGCATTTACGTAATGGTTGTGGTGAAAAGAGTTAGAGTATGCTCATGCATTTCATAGTAAATGGTGACCGCGATGGGCCATAGTGATAGTGGTAACCGGGATGGGCCACGAGATGATGCCATGTGAATAGTTGGTTCATCTTATCTTTGCGGGAATTTTCGCGTCGTGCTGATCTGTGAGAGATTGCACTCTTGTAAGTCGTGCTGATCTGTGAGAGATTGCACTCTTGTAAGTCGTGCTGATCTGTGAGCGATTGCACGCATAGAAAATTAGTACTGGTCTGTGAGAGGCTGTACGATAGTAAATTGTGCTGATCCGTGAGGGATTGCACCTTGATAATTAGTACTGGTCTGTGAGTGACTGTACAATTATGATTTACGCCCTTTCGAGGAGGGTGTTGGTTTGGAATTCCGGAATCATGTGCATTGGCATATACGCATTACATTAGGGTGCTTGGCACGCGAGTCATGTTTGATATACTGTGATGGTTGTATATACATACTCGGTTGTTGTTTGTAATTGTGCCGTATTTGATGAGTGTTATTGATTGACTTTATGTGGTATGCGTTGAATGATATCGAAACATTTTCAAAACTGAAAGTTATGCCATTTTCACAGTTGTATTCGGATACAAGGATGCTGTATTCGAATACGACAGTGCAGGTTGTTAAAAACTTCATTTTTCAACTTTGATCATGCATGTGTGGCATATGAAAACCCTTTCTAGATGTATGTTAAGTTGAAAGGTTATTTTGTGCATTTAAAATTTAAATGTTATGTTATATTTGTTAATTTCGGTTGGTGACCTTTACAATTATTGTGGAAATCTGGGCTTTGCCCTCAGATGAGAATCAAGATCGTCCTACCAGTTAGTACTCTGGATATGGGTACGGAGTTAGACTTACCTGACCACTGCTGTGTCAGAAGGATTTCTGCGGGGCGCGTGGAGATCACTTGGGTTATAGTAGTTTTTTTGTAGCATGATCAGATTAGATGGCTGTATAGGGGCTAGATGTCTATCTGTTGTGGTTGTATTTATTTCATTCTGGAAGACTGTACCTATACCATATATTGTCAGCCTAACTTTGATTTTGATGGGTCCTTGTACCACTTTTTGACGTGACGTGGGGAAGTTAAAATTCTTGGGGCAGTGCTTTTGTATAGGTGTCTGCCGAGAATACCCCAGGGGTATGAGCTACGTTGGATAGGTCTCATAGCCCCGGTGTATTTTTCTGTTTTAAATATTTTGGATTTTCATTTCAAAACCGTTTCCGCTGTTTGTAATTATTGTTGACTTTTGTCGTTGTGATATGACTTAAATAGTTTATCCAAAGGTATTTATCTCTTTATTATGAATTTGAATTTGTTTTAAAAAAAAAAAAAAAATCGGGCTGTTACAGTTGTGGTATCAGAGCATTGGTTATAGATTGTAGGTTAACCTGTAGGTTGGGGGTTGTCATCTGATCATGCGTCGGGGTGATTTGTCCGAGTGTCGGGTTCGGTGTAGTGTTGAGTTGTTGAGGTCGAATGTTGTCTTTTGGAATTCTTCTAAAAGGTGTTAAAATTTCTTATTGATGTTGGTTTTATAGGAAACAATGCCTCCAAGAAGGAACGACGCTGCAAGGGTCAACGTCAACAGGGATGATCAAATGGCTGAAGCAATGAATAACATGGCTGCTTCTGTTGCTGCACAGACAGCTGCAAAGACTCTGCGGGATCTAGAGAAGAGGGAAAGAGAGATCCGTGCTGCTGAGTCGAGGGGATTAGAGGACTTTCGTCGTTACAATCCTCCCAAGTTTAGGGGTGATGAGAATTCAGAGAAAGCGGATCAGTGGATCCAAGAAGTGGAAAAGATCTTTGAGATGATTAACTGTCAGGCGGGAGTGAAGGTCAACTATGCCACTTATCTGCTGCTAGGGGATGTTGAGTATTGGTGGAGGAGTACGAGGTTGTTGATGGGATCAAATTATGAGGAGGTGAACTGGGAGTCATTCAAAAGGAAGTTTTTAGACAAATACTTCCCGATGAGTACCAGGACTAAGCTGGGTGATGATTTTCTTAAACTTCATCAAGGTAATATGACTGTGGGCGAATATGCCGCTAAGTTTGAATCGTTGTCGAGGCATTTTAGGTTTTTCCGTGAAGAGGTTGATGAACCATTCATGTGTCATCGTTTCCAAGCCGGATTGAAGTATGAGATTCAGGATTCTGTCTTACCCTTGGGAATTCAACGTTTCCAAGTTCTTGTGGAAAAATGTAGAGAAGTTGAAGATATGAAGAATAAGAGAGCTAGCAGAGGAGGGAACTTTAGTTCAGGGGGGCCTAGTCGGGTGAGTTATCAGGGCAACAAAGGGAAACAAGTTGCTAAGCCTTATAACCGACCACAGAACAACAACAGGGGTCAGAATCACCCGGGGAACCAGAACCTTGGAAGACAAGTGGGGCAAGTGATTCGATGTTTCCGATGTGGGGAAGAGGGGCATTATGCTAATGCTTGTACTTCTAAGACTCTTACTTGCTACAATTGCCAGAAACCAGGACACATTGCAAGGGATTGCAGAGCTCCGAAGGTGGAACCAGTTGTGAATGCAACTAGGGCTACTCGTCCTACTGCTAGAGGACGCGTTTATTGCGTGAGTGCTGAAGCTGGAAATCCATCTAGCAATCTGATTCAACGTGACTGTGAGATTGCAGGTAACACTCTAAATGCACTTTTTGATTCGGGGGCAACCCATTCCTTCATTGCTATGGATTGTGTGAATCGTTTGAAGTTATCTGTGTCGCCTCTACCTTTTGATTTGGTTGTTTCCACACCTGCAAAGACGTTGATAGTAAATACTGCATGTTTACAGTGTCAAGTGACTATTCAGAATAGGGATTTCTTGATTAATTTGATTTGTTTACCTCTACAATCTCTCGAGGTCATTCTCGGTATGGATTGGATGTCGTATCATTATGTGATCTTGGATTGTGCTCGCAAACTGGTTCTTTTTCCCGAACCAGAAGTTGTTAAGTATCTAGCTGCTAACAAACTCGGAGTGTCACTAAGAGAAGGAACTCATGAGTTTTTGTCTTTGGCTAATGTGGAGGCAAAGATAAATCTGAAGATAGAAGACGTGGTGCTTGTTCAGGAGTACCCTGACGTATTTCCAACAGAAATTCCAGGATTACCACCGGTAAGAGAAGTGGAGTTTTTCATTGATTTGCATCCAGGAACCGGACCAATTTCGATTGCACCGTATCGAATGTCGCCATTGGAATTAAATGAGCTCAAAAGCCAAATTGAAGATTTGTTGGAGAAGAAATTTATTAGACCAAGTGTACCACCATGGGGAGCTCCGGTATTGCTAGTCAAGAAGAAGGATGGAAGCTCACGCTTATGTGTGGATTATCGGCAACTTAATAAGGCGACTATTAAGAATCGTTATCCTTTGCCGCGTATTGATGATTTGATGGATCAGTTGAGAGGAGCCGCAGTGTTTTCAAAGATTGACTTGAAGTCGGGTTACCATCAGATCCGAGTAAGAGAAGGAGATATTCAGAAAACTGCTTTCAGAACTCGTTATGGGCATTATGAATATCTGGTTATGCCATTTGGAGTTACCAATGCACCAGCGATTTTTATGGATTACATGAACAGAATCTTTAGTCCATTTCTAGATAAATTTGTTGTGGTGTTCATTGATGATATTTTGATTTATTCAAGGACTGAGGAAGAACATGAAGAGCATTTGCGCCAAGTTCTTGAAATCTTGCGCGAGAAGCAATTGTATGCCAATTTGTCGAAGTGTGAGTTTTGGCTGGAGGAAGTGAATTTCTTAGGTCATGTGATAACTAAGGAAGGGATCGCTGTGGATCCGGCAAAGATTGAGTCAGTTCTTGCTTGGAAACAGCCTCAGACCGTCACTGACATACGAAGTTTTATAGGGCTGGCAGGTTACTACAGGAGGTTTATTGAAGGTTTTGCGAAGATTGTAGCTCCATTGACGCAACTTACTAGAAAAGATCAACCGTTTGCATGGACGGAGAAGTGTGAGGAGAATTTTCAATTACTAAAGAAGAAGTTGACAACCTCACCAGTTTTGATCTTACCGCAACCAGAAGAACTGTATGAAGTTTACTGTGATGCGTCTCACCAAGGTTTGGGATGTGTTCTGATGCAACACAAGAAAGTTGTAGCTTACGCTTCAAGACAATTGAAGATTCATGAAAGGAACTATCCTACTCATGATTTAGAGCTTGCTGCGGTAGTTTTTGCATTGAAGATCTGGAGGCATTACTTATATGGATGCACGTTCACAGTGTTCAGTGACCATAAAAGTTTGAAATATCTGTTTGATCAGAAGGAATTAAACATGCGTCAGAGAAGATGGATGGAGACTCTCAAGGATTTTGATTTCACATTACAATACCACCCTGGGAAGGCTAATGTAGTGGCTGATGCGTTGAGTAGAAGAAGTGTATCAGTGTCTTCAATAGTGATGGCTAGACAACAAGAGTTGTGGGAAGCATTCAGAGACTTACACTTGAATGTAGAGGTTGCACCGGGAATTTTGAAATTCGGAATGATTAAGATTTCGAGTGGACTACTTGAAGACATTGCGAATTTTCAAAATGACACTTTAATTCAAGAGAAGAGGAACCTAATAGTGCAAGGGAAAACGACTGAGTTCAAGATTGGGCCAGATAATATTTTGAGATGTAATGGGAGAATTTGTGTACCAGAAGTTGTAAATCTGAGGAAAACAATTTTAGATGAGGCTCATAAGAGTAAATTGAGTATTCATCCTGGAGCGACAAAGATGTATCAGGATTTGAGGCAGAATTATTGGTGGCCAGGAATGAAGAGGCATGTCGCGGAGTATGTATCAACTTGTCTAACTTGCCAGAAAGCGAAGGTGGAACATCAGCGGCCTGCTGG
>JBBPBP010000002.1:39248658-39295806 GCA_037974735.1 Cicer chorassanicum | reverse complement strand
TATATATATATATATATATATATATATATTATTATTATTAAATTAGTAATATATATATGTTAAGTTATATATATATATTATTATTATTAAATTAATAGAATATATTAGTTAGGAGTTAAGTGAGTACATCATATATATATATATACTATTTGTAGCTTTACATATATATATGTCAGAGAGCAAAACCGGGAGCATGTTTTCTTTCTCGCGTGCTTGAGTCCCTTTCTTCTTCCTTCAGTTTTAAGTTTTCAAAAAACAAAACCAAAACCTTCCAATTCAAAACCTCCATTTTCACTTAGATCTAAGTTTCATCTCGCGAAGTGACAGAAGGGAAAGTTGCTCACCTCCACGCTGCGGTGCTAGTGAGCCAACTTTGGAAGCGGCGTGCGAACAAAATATTTTACCGGAATTTATCGCGGTACCGTAATCGGTGGTTTAAGCTATCGTTAAGGTAAGGGCTCCTTCCAAACTTTTAGTTTGCATTTAGGACATTATATGTGATTTTATGGAAAAGAAATTTGGTGTATTTGATGTGTAAAATGGTGAAAATGAATTTAATTCGTTTATTCGGGAATTAGCGGAATTTAAAATTGACGCGATTGAGACGTAGTTTGATATGAATTGTGTGCGATTTGCTGAGATTGAATTAATGTGATTAATGTGGTCGATTTTGTTAGTAATGGTTGACAAAAAAAAAAAGAAATTGATTTTGACGTGTTTGAGTTACGAAATGAGTTATTTTCAAATAAATGAGTTTGAACTTTAGTTGCGAACAAATTGTTACAAATATTTATGTTTATGTAGTTAGCTCCTTGAGTCTCGAAAATGAATCGAGGCTGTTGGCACCGAGTTAGCGGTGGGGAGAACTCTGAGATATTAATGTTGTTGTGGTGATTCATGTTTGGTGTGATTGATGTGTTCATAATTAATATTATGAATTTTGAGATGTATTTTATGTGTAGATTGGAGGAAAATGAATTTAATGTGTTTATGGGTGGAATTGTGGAAGTTGAATTTAATGTGTTTGAAATGTGGAGTTGTGAACACAGATGAGTCACGATTAAATTTGGCGTGAAATTTTGGAAGTTGAATTGATTGAGTTTGTCGTGTTTGATGTGTGGATTTGCAGAAAATGAATTTAAGGTGTTTTATGTGAAATTGTTTTGATGTGTTTGAGGAGATAAATTTGGTGCAAATGCATGTTTGCAATTATGGAAAGTAATGGGTGTATTGTGGTTGAAATATGACGAGTTTTGAAAATGAGTAATTTGTGGCGATTTGGTGTGGATTTGTGGAATTTGGATTGTTGTATTTAATGTGGTTTGTAGTTTGAATTTGATGTGGAATTGTTGGATTATGAATTAATATGTCTAAGTATGCTCTATGAAAAGTTTTGAAAAAATCATTAGTGTTAAATGAGTATTAAAAAGGGGGAATCTTTTAATAGCTGCATTTACGTAATGGTTGTGGTGAAAAGAGTTAGAGTATGCTCATGCATTTCATAGTAAATGGTGACCGCGATGGGCCATAGTGATAGTGGTAACCGGGATGGGCCACGAGATGATGCCATGTGAATAGTTGGTTCATCTTATCTTTGCGGGAATTTTCGCGTCGTGCTGATCTGTGAGAGATTGCACTCTTGTAAGTCGTGCTGATCTGTGAGAGATTGCACTCTTGTAAGTCGTGCTGATCTGTGAGCGATTGCACGCATAGAAAATTAGTACTGGTCTGTGAGAGGCTGTACGATAGTAAATTGTGCTGATCCGTGAGGGATTGCACCTTGATAATTAGTACTGGTCTGTGAGTGACTGTACAATTATGATTTACGCCCTTTCGAGGAGGGTGTTGGTTTGGAATTCCGGAATCATGTGCATTGGCATATACGCATTACATTAGGGTGCTTGGCACGCGAGTCATGTTTGATATACTGTGATGGTTGTATATACATACTCGGTTGTTGTTTGTAATTGTGCCGTATTTGATGAGTGTTATTGATTGACTTTATGTGGTATGCGTTGAATGATATCGAAACATTTTCAAAACTGAAAGTTATGCCATTTTCACAGTTGTATTCGGATACAAGGATGCTGTATTCGAATACGACAGTGCAGGTTGTTAAAAACTTCATTTTTCAACTTTGATCATGCATGTGTGGCATATGAAAACCCTTTCTAGATGTATGTTAAGTTGAAAGGTTATTTTGTGCATTTAAAATTTAAATGTTATGTTATATTTGTTAATTTCGGTTGGTGACCTTTACAATTATTGTGGAAATCTGGGCTTTGCCCTCAGATGAGAATCAAGATCGTCCTACCAGTTAGTACTCTGGATATGGGTACGGAGTTAGACTTACCTGACCACTGCTGTGTCAGAAGGATTTCTGCGGGGCGCGTGGAGATCACTTGGGTTATAGTAGTTTTTTTGTAGCATGATCAGATTAGATGGCTGTATAAGGGCTAGATGTCTATCTGTTGTGGTTGTATTTATTTCATTCTGGAAGACTGTACCTATACCATATATTGTCAGCCTAACTTTGATTTTGATGGGTCCTTGTACCACTTTTTGACGTGACGTGGGGAAGTTAAAATTCTTGGGGCAGTGCTTTTGTATAGGTGTCTGCCGAGAATACCCCAGGGGTATGAGCTACGTTGGATAGGTCTCATAGCCCCGGTGTATTTTTCTGTTTTAAATATTTTGGATTTTCATTTCAAAACCGTTTCCGCTGTTTGTAATTATTGTTGACTTTTGTCGTTGTGATATGACTTAAATAGTTTATCCAAAGGTATTTATCTCTTTATTATGAATTTGAATTTGTTTAAAAAAAAAAAAAATCGGGCTGTTACAAGAGACGACCCATATGGAGCAAGTCGTGGCTGACTTATTTTAGGAGCAGGAGCAGCAACTGATTTTACACGAACCAGTTTTTTAGCAGCAACAATTTTGGCCGCTTTATTACCCTCCAGCTTTTGCAGTTTGCCAGTTTTATTACCCTCCTATTTTTGAGGTTTGCCGGCTTTATTTTTGCCACGAACATCCAGTCGTGGTGCGGCAGCTGGCTTGCTGGCTTGCTGTGCGGGTGGTTTATTAGTTTCAATCTGAAAAAATGAGGTTAATAAATTGTTAGTTTATTGAATCAGAAAAAATGACAAACCTTACAGAATAAGTTACAAACCTTTTCGGGCGATGTGACTGTTTCATTTCTGGGAATCTTCTTATCATTCCCTTTATTAGACTTTGTTTGAATCTAAATAAATGTGAAATTAAAGTTAACATTGTAAAAAATTTAACAATTAAATATAATCAGCAATTAAATAAAATTCAGCAATTAAACATACCTTGTCAAGGGAGACAAGATGTTTGGGCCATGCCACGTAGCTGCCAATTGCTTCACCCAAATAATTCAAATCTGCATCGTTGTCCGGTACAGGCAACGGTGCATTTGGTTCCAAAGCAATAACTAGCGATACTTTGATATGGCCCGCAGAAATTGGTGTGTTGTGCAATACTTCGCCCGGAGCATTGCACAATGTTCCCTTTGCGACCTTCCGATGAGTAGGGGAGGATAAGTATAGAAAGCATGGAGTGACCCCCTAAAATCAATGGTTAATTAATACATAAGTATATGTGAAACAAGAAAATTTAATGAATTTCACGTTGGGGCTGGTCCGCAAATTTAATTACCTCAGGAATACTGTTGAGACCAACGTTGCAACTTGCGTTTTCACTCTCAATGTGAATTTCACGTTGGGGCTGGTCCGCAAGTTGCTTGTCTTTATTTGTCTTCACCAAGAGGGCCATTTGCTCCATTAATACTCTAATCTTCTCTAATACTTCCTCGTTAGATGGATTTTGGCGCTTCTCTTGTGAAAAATAACTTCTAGGAGTTACGCCAAATCCTTTCCCCCTCACGCGGTCGGAATATTCAGGAACATTAAACACTTTACCCAATATGTCCCTGCAACTTCCCTTGTTGTCCTCTTGATTTTCCGATTCAAGATTCGCCTAAAATACACATAGGATTAAAAAGATAAGTTCAAAAACATTTTAAAACACAATATTAAAAAATATTAAAGTGATAAATATACTTACACAAAGTTCTATTACTTTTTGTACATTTTCGTTATCAACCACTCCATCTTTATTTACACGAGCTTCCTTCCACAATATATGACGACCCAACGGTTGATCGGATTGGGTGTCTTGTAGCTATTATCGTTAAGATCATAAACAAAATATTAGTTAGATAGTATAGATTATAATATACCACATTAATTAAATATACCACATTAGTTAGATAGTATACTTACAAGTTTTTGCTCTAGACGAGCATATCCCATACGAGATTTCTTGTATGGGTGGGGAATAATTTTTGCCCTCTCGCGATTTGCCTTACTAATATTCTAAATAAAAAAAATAACAATCTAGTAAAAATTTAAAATACGCTATGAATATGAATAATAAAAAACAAATGCTAATAAATTAATCACTTACAACAAATGCGGGGTCGGAACGTTTTGATACGAATGCGCTCCATTCCTCATTTGATATATAATGTTTATATATTTTTGGAGCTTCCGCAATCGTATTTCCTTCACGGTCTTTTAAATAACAATTTGAGAGGTGAGATCTAAAGCCCCGGTGTATTTTCCCGGCAACTCTGAGCACATAGCTCTTTCTCACCTCATCAAGAACAAAAGCTGACTGCAAACCAAATAAATATGTAGTTTGAGTAAAATACTTCAAAGCAGTATATTGTAAAATTTATAAATAATAGGGTGGAGTAAAAAAATTACCTGAATATCAGCCCACAACACATCTTTGGCATCCTTCAATGCCTTATCTCTCCAATCATCTATTGTGATTGGTATATTTTGACGAACAATAGCTCCAATATAACTAACAAACATGGAACTGTTGGGGTCAATTGGTTGACCACTCTCATTCCATCCAACCTAATAAATAGTAAGTAACTCAATGTATTAACAGCAAACAAGGTATAATATATTAACAGCAAACAAGGTATAATATATTAACAACGAACAGCAGATACAGAAAACAACAAATATACCTCAAATTTTTGCCCAGTACTTCTTGCTTTTATAACATTTTGCATTATTGTTGCACCACGTTTGACTTCATTTTCGTAAGTCTTAGTGTTGCCAACTTCTTCATTTTGACAATCTAACCCCTTGTTGGTATCCATTTATCTACAACATGCAGTTCAACATCAACATATATGCAGTTTAGTTCAGCACATCAACATGCAGTTCAGTTCAGTCTAAGTACGTAGCAACAAAAAGTTAACATGCATTTTAGTGAAACAAAAAAATAATAACTACAATACCTGAAATAGTCCTTGTAAAATGCTTAGGGTTACGGGTTCACAGACGAACGGCGCAGAAGACGATGAAAACGAGGACGAACGGTTACGAACGATGGTAGGGTTACGGGGTTCGCAGACGAAAACGAGGATGAAAACGGGTAACTTGAGGATTATGATGTTTACGTAACGAGCGTAGGTCTAGGATGAGAGTAAGTAATGAGGAAGAAACAAGGAAAACTGAAACTCTCGTAGGGTTCGTAGGGTTCGCAAGGAGAAAGAGAACGCGCAGAGGAAACTGAAAAATTTACGTGATGAACATGAAACTGAAGAGGTTTACTATTATATATATGACCCTATTACAACGCTTTTTTAAACAAGCGCTGTAATAGGTCTCATCATTTTATTTTTAAAAGCCTATTACAGCGCTTTTTCATAAGTCTTTTAAAGCGCTTGTCAAAAAGCGCTGTAAAAGACCTTCCTATTTTATTTTTTAAAAGACCCTTTTACAGCGCTTATGTGGAAAGCGCTATAAAAGACCTTCCTATTTTATTTTTTAAAAGACCCTTTTACAGCGCTTATGTGGAAAGCGCTGTAAAAGACCTTCCTATTTTATTTTTTAAAAGACGCTTTTACAGCGCTTATGTGGAAAGCGCTGTAAAAGACCTTCCTATTTTATTTTTTAAAAGACCCTTTTACAGCGCTTGTGTGGAAAGCGTTGTAAAAGACCTTCCTATTTTATTTTTTAACCCAATTACAGCGCTTGTTTAGAAAAGCGCTATAATAGGGTTCTATATATTAAATGACTCTTTGTTTTACCATGTCCAAAGGCTGTTTTTTTACAGCGCTTATGTGGAAAGCGCTGTAAAAGACCTTCCTATTTTATTTTTTAACCCTACTACAGCGCTTTTTTAGAAAAGCGCTCTAATAGGGTTCTATATATTAAATGACTCTTTGTTTTACCATGTCCAAAGGCTGTTTTTTACAGCGCTTATGTGGAAAGCAATGTAAAAGACATTCCTATTTTATTTTTTAACCCTATTACAACGCTTTTTTAGAAAAGCGCTCTAATAGGGTTCTATGTATGAAATAATTCTTTGTTTTATCATTTCCAATGACTCTTTGTTTTACAGCGCTTAATTCGTGAGCCCTTTTACAGCCCTGTCCAATAAACCCTAAACCCTAAACCCTATAATAATATATTTTCTTCCAAATTAGTTAAATTATTTTTACATAAGCCCTGTAATAATTTATTTCTTCCAAAATAGTTAAATTATTTTTTCTTCCAAATTGTGTTTAACTGATCAACTCAAGTTCAAGCTAAATTACATGTAAAACTTGAACTTAAATTTTTTTTAAGTTCAAGCTAATTAGTTAAACTGTTTGAACTTGAACTGATCAGGTCAAGTTCAAATAGTTCAAGCTAAATTACCTGATCAGGTCGAGTATACAATTACATACAATATAAGCATAAATACCAAAATGCTCAATATGTTTGTAGATCCATTAATGATGCCAAAACATTTGTTTGTCCAATACATAAATACCAAAATACATAAATACCAAAATACCAAAACACATTAAGATGCCCTTCTTCTTTTCTTGGTGGGATTCACATTTGTTTGTCCATTAATGATACGAAACGATGGATTAATCCAAATTCCCTCATCATGATCATCTCTAAGATATAAACCTTCATCAGTTGAACCAATTTCATGTGGTTGTGATGTTGCAAAGAAAAGATCATTACCAACATCTTCATCATTATTGTTATCATCACTTATTTTATTGGTCGATAGGACAACGGACCATTTATCATCCGCAGGATCAGTGACATAAAACACTTGTTGAGCTTGCGACACTAAAATAAAAGGCTCATCTTTGTATCCCACCCTATTAAAATCGACAAGCAAGAACCCTGACTCATCAATCCGAACGCCATTATTATTATCGACCCACTTGCAACCAAATATGGGAACGCGAAACATTGTGTAGTCTAGCTCCCATATGCGCTCAATAACCCCAAAATATGATAGATTTGCATATATTGGGTTCTTGTCTTTTGCACTTGAGATATGCATCGCTTCAGCTACGAGAGTGACTCCGCTATTTTGCATAGTTGTTTGATCATCTTGTTCTTTTGTATAAAATGTGTAGCCGTTAATTAGATAACCGGTGTAAGAAAAGACATGTAAACTCAGACCATTTGCTAGCCACCTCAATCTCTGTGAAATTGATCCGGGGTCTACATCAAACTTTGACTTTATGTGATTTTTTAACCATGTTATGAAACTTCGATTGTGCTCTCGAGTTATCCAATTTTGATTCCTATTCATGTTCAAACTAGATAATTGATCCATGTGTATTGTAACATACGACTGAACCTCATCATCATTGTGCAGAACATACAATTGTGCCTGCTCCCATTCTGTCCTTGATATAGTCATTATTCTCTTTCCAATTATCCCTTCTCCTGATAATCTTCCCGAATGACGAGACATGGGAAGCCCTATGGATTCAACATTTGACAGATATTCAGTACAAAATTCAGCAGCTTCTTCAACAATGTACCGTTCAACAATACAATTTGACAGATATTCAGTACAATTTGACAGATATTACGTACCCTTTTAATATTTTCATATATCGTTCTATCGGGTACATCCATCTCATATAAGCTGGCCCACAAAGTTGTGTCACCTTAACAAGATGAACAGTAAGGTGAACCATTATATCAAAAAACAAGGGCGGGAAGTACATTTCAAGCTCACACAAAGTAACAACAATTTCCCTCTGCAATCTCAGTAATTTTTGAGGATCAATCACTTTACTACAAATTTCCCTGAAGAAGAAACATAATTTAGTTATGGTTCGGCGAAATTTTTCAGGTAAAATTGAACGTATACCTATTGGTAGCAAATGCTCCATTAGAATATGAGCATCATGGGTCTTCAAACCTTTTAACTTGAGGTCTTTCATGCAAACTAAAGTTTTAATGTTTGAAGAGTATCCTTCTGGAACTTTAACTTCATGTAGAAATTTACACAAAACAATTTTTTCCTTTCTAGATAGAGTATGAGCGGCTGGAGGTAGATATGTGCGATTTCCTTTCTTTACGGGACCCAATTCATTTCTTATTCCCATATCGACCAAGTCCAATCTTGCATTGATGCCATCCTTAGACTTTCTTGGTACATTGAGTAACGTACCAATAACACTTTCAAATACATTTTTCTCAATATGCATCACATCGAGAAAATGTCTTACATACAATGACTTCCAATATGGCAATTCAAAGAAAATTGACTTTTTCTTCCACCCAGTTTTGACCAGCTCTCCCGCAAAAGGTTTGCCAAATTTATTGGTCAAACCTTGTACCTTCTCAAGTATTTGATATCCAGTCGATGCTACAGGAGCTATATCTTCCTCTGATTTTCCATTGAATGCATTTCTCCACCCACAATACTGATGACTATAAGGTAAAAATCTACGATGTCCAAGAAATACATTCTTCTTACATTGTTTCAACCGCATCCAATTTGTACTCTCTTCACATATAGGACACGCACACTGACCTTTAATGTTATATCCTGATAAATTACCATATGCTGGAAAATCATTAATTGTGCCGAACAACATAGCCCTCAAATTGAAACATTCTTTCTTATACCTGTCATAGACTTCTACACCTGTCTCCCACATAATTTTTAAATCTTCAATTAAAGGAGCCAAGTATACGTCGATATCATTCCCCGATTGTTTGGGTCCAGAAATTAACAAAGACAACATCATAAACTTACGCTTCATACATAACCATGGAGGTAGATTATAAATCAACAAAATCACAGGCCACGTGCTGTGTGAGATGCTTTGAAGACCATGTGGATTCATTCCATCAGTAGAAAGTGCAAGGCGTAGATTTCTCGACTCTGTCCCGAATTCAGGATACTCGTGATCAATTTTTGCCCATTGCGGAGAATCTGCAGGGTGTAGAAACTTTCCATCTCTAATTCTTTCATCTGCATGCCATGTCAAGTGTTTTAAATCTTCTTCACTGCGATACATGCGCCTAAATCTTGGTATTATAGGAAAATACCACACGACTTTTGTTGGAGTAGATTCTTTCTTCTTATATCGAGATACATTGCATTTCGGACACGCCTTTAGTAATTCATATTCATTTCGAAATAAAATGCAATCATTAGGACACGCGTGAATCCTTTCATAACTCATACTAATAGAGCATAAAATTCGTTTAGCTTCATAGGTTCTACTGGGAAGTTCATTATCATCTGGCAACATATCTTTTAAGAGGGTTAGTAATTCTGTGAAGCTTTTATCAGACCATCCATTACTCGCTTTTAAGTTGTACAACTTTAGTATCGCCGAAAGTCTTGTGAATTTAGTACAACCATTATATAATGGTTTCTCTGCATCACTCAACAAGCTCTCAAACATTTTAGGACAATCACGAAGATCTTCTTCAATTGCTTTTGCAATCTCCTCAACTCGGTCTGGCTCTTATGTATCTGTGTCGAAATCAGTTGAAACATATGTATCTGTACGAGTATTATCATTGATTTTCTCCCCTAGTCTTATCCAACATGTATAGCTTTGATCAATTCCATACCATACTAAGTGTCCTTCCAATTCATCTGCTCTAATGCGTTTTCCAAAACAACATTTTAAACAAGGACAAACGACTCTATTTGGATCTTTTGCATTCATCACTGCAAACTCAATAAACTCCTTCACTCCATTTTCATACTCTTTTGTCAATCGATTGGCAGACATCCATTTCCGGTCCATTTATATGACCTATATATATAAATGCAGTTACACAATAAGCATGATTTCAAGTCTGATATATTATGACCTATATATATATTGATAATACACATATAAATAAAATTTATCAGAAACCCTATTATATCATGTAACAATTTATATCAGTAAGCATGATTTCAATTCTGATATATTATGACCTATATCAGTCTGATATATTATAAATAAAATTTATCAGTAACAAATTATATCAGTAATAATAAACATTATTTCAAGTTTTTGATATATAAATTAGTGGTACAACAGCGCTTTTTTTACAAATTATATCATGTAACAATGTAATAATTTCAAATTATATCATGTAACAATTTATCAGTTTGAATTAGTGACAACAACAAATAAATAAAATAAATTTGAATTACCTGAGACAACGTTGATGATCAATTTGTTTTAAAGGAGGAAGAAGTAAATCAATTTGTAGATGGGCGCACACGAGGGGTTCGCAGGGGAGGGGAGATGAGATTTCGTAGGGTTTTGACAACGTATTAAATTTGTTTTAAATTTGTTTTTATTTACTTAAAGTGAACGCTTCTTATTTGAAATGAATGATTTTACAGCGCTTTCTAAAAAAGCGCTCTAATAGGTCCTATAAAAATGTGAATGGGCAAGCCTATTACAGCGCTTGTCTAAAAAGCGCTGTAATAGGTCAACCAATGACACAAAGCGCAAGGCTTTTACAGCGCTTTTTTTAAAGCGCTCACAAAGCGCTGTAAAAGGCTATGCAATATCGCTTGATTTACAACGCTTTCTGAAGAAGCGCTGTAAAAGGCTATGTGATAGCGCTTTCTGACCCTATATGACCCTACAACAGCGCTTTTTTTTACAGCGCTTGTAAAAGAAGCGCTGTTGTAGCCTCCGTTATTTTTAAAAATTTATATTACAGCGCTTGTATTTAATAAGCGCTGTAAAAGACGCGCTATAAAATGTCATTTTTGGCGTAGTGCTTGCACATTGTGATGTGGTTGCTATGATGTGGTTGTTAACATCACAACAAAATAATTTATGATGTGGTTGTGGTTGTGAGAGTTAAAATTTCATGAAGATTTATTAGTGATAGTATTGTGGTTGCTATGGAGTATCCCAAATAATATTGATTTGTAGAAAACAAATTTTCAAGACAACAGGCATGCAAGTTACAGTGAAACCATCATAATAATAGAATTTGAATGCTATTGATTAAGACATATAATAATAAATCATAGTTTAGTCAAATATGTTTTACATGTAAAGAAATCTACAATAGAAATGTCATCCATACATTATCAATCGTTGTAGGTTGGATATTGATGTTAAATTAGTAATGTATCGTCAATAACTTTTGTAATGTTGAAAGATAACTTCATTTCTTGTATTTTTTCGCATCAAGGGTCATAATCTGCACCAAAGCCCTGTAACATAATCTGCGTCAAGGGTCATAATCTGCACCAAAGCCCTCTAACATAATCTACATGTTAATTAATATGATCATATGATGTAATTTCAATTGTATTTTGATTGTTTGATAAGATAACAGAATGTGAGAAATAGACTTAACAACATGCTTTAACTTTTAATGGTTGGACTGCATTCTCTATAGTATATTCTTTCTATAGCATGTTCAATGTTAGTTGACGATCCATCTTAGCAAAATAATAATGATTGAAAATTGTCTTTCTATTGCAAAAATCCACAAAAAAAAATCCAAATTGCTAATTGTATTCTTTACTATAAAACTAAGCACATTTGTTAAATTAGATTTATGTATACTATGGTAAATTAAAGCATTAATGTGGCATATCCATGATGGAATACTCAATAGATTAGTCTAAAGTACAATATTGAATTACAAAATAATTGAGCCAGACCTTTTAACTAATTAAAAAGTTGATTAAGTGAGTGATGATCTAAATTTATAGGTTATGTTGATCATTTAGATGCTTTCAATGTCTATAGTTGTAAAAAAAAAAATTAAGTCTGCATATGGAATAATTAAAGAAAATAATATACTTACAAATCAAAGAGATTGTAAAACCTCTTTGTATACAACATTTTTTGTTGTATATGATGCTTGCTTATATTTGTCATGTATTAAGATATTCAACCCAATCTTGCTTTTAACTCTTGAAATAGCTACATATATCTGACCATGACTAAAGACTGGCTTTGACTTTTAATATTGATTTATAAATTCTGATAAATTAAGGTTGAATATTGAACTACTCTTATGGGCTATTTGCTTTTAGTTTGGGAACAAATTCATATCCTTATATGACAGTTAAGAGAAAACCTTTCATATAGTAACACTAACCCTTAATAATATACAAATTGTTTCTACTTTATTCCATATGCCTATAAGTTAGAAAATTGTAACCATTTAGTTTTACTTTGATTGGACAATATATTTGAATTATGAATAACAAATGAAATTACATACTTCTAAAATATATAAAATAAAAATAAATAAAAAACATCTATTAAAGTTTGATGTACCTTGGAATTGGTTCGTCAACCTGAACACCACATTTACATTGATAATTTGTAATCCATTCTTTAGCTTTGACTGTGGAATTAGTGCAACCAAGATAAAACCAATCGAATTTGTCTGGCACAACCTTTGACAGAGTTGCCACAGTGACACAAATCATTTCCTAAAAACCATGTTGTAATTAAAAAAAATGTAACAATTAAATAATGTATATATCTACATAAAAATAGTGTTATGAAATTATAATTACATGTCCAATAGCCTTGATTTGGGGAAGAGTTTTAGCTTGAGCATTGTTCATAAACTTCTCTTGTGAAGTGTATTGACATGAAAATGTGATCTGAGTTTGTAGTTGGCTGCCCTGAATGTAGTTATCTATATCATCTATTGCAGGTAACCTGCATTCATTGAAAATTGACTACTTAATAGAAAAAATATTACTTATAAACAAAACTGCTAACAGAAGATGAATGGTCGACATCATTAAAATCGCTTGACCTCTAATCAGGCTAAATCATAACTGCAACATTTGGAAGACACTTGTAAAGATAAGAAGTTTTGTTGATTTGGTGCGTGTTTTCATTGATAAGAAGTTTAGTTTCACTCCATGCATTAGTGATTGTGTGCTCGTTGTTTCCTGCCATATAGAACTAATTAATTAACAACTACATTTAAGTAAATTATAACAAAAGAAATCTTTCATTAAACAATTAGTACTTGTATTGAATTAATAATACCTTCTGGAGGCTTGACTCATGCATGGTGGAAGATTATAATGATGGGACCAGAGTTGGGGTGAGCATTAACATAATTGAGGAATTGTGTACCATAAGCCTCCAATAGGGAGCAAGTAAGGATATTTCCGCTGATCAAATGAATAATATCATTTGAAACATGCTTTGTATAGTATATTAATTAAATGTAAATATTGTTGTTACTTGAGATCTTTGATTTTGACAGTGACACATTGGCATATACGATTTACGCCCCTTCGAGGAGGGTTTTGGTTTGGAATTCTAGAATCATGTGCATTGGCATATACGCATTGCATTAGGTGCTTGGCACGTGAGTCATGTTTGATATACTGTGATGGTTGTATATACATACTCAATTGTTGTTTGTGATTGTGTCGTAATTGATAATTGTGATTGTTTGATTTGGTGTTGAAAGTGTTGAATGATTTCGAAACATTTTCAAAATTGAAAATCTGTAATTTTCACAGTTGTATTCGAATACAAAATGGTTGTATTCAAATACAGATATGTTGTATTTGCTACTGACTTGTGAATTCGTACTTGTATTCGGCTACGAGGATGTTGTAGTCGAATACAGATATCAAATTTTTGCCACTGACTTCGCACTTGTATTCAGCTACGAAGAGGTTGTATTCGAATACAAAAAGTGCAAGATTTTTCACTGTTTTCGCATCTGTATTCGAATATGACAGGTCTGTATTCGAATACAGTTGTGTTGTTTTTGCTTCTGACTGGTAAAATAATGCTGTATTCGAATACAAGGATACTGTATTCGAATACGACAGTGCAATTTTGTCCTAAACTTCATTTTTCAACTTTGATTATGTATGTTTGGCATATGAAAACCCTTTCTAGATGTATGCTAAGTTGAAAGGTTATTTTGTGCATTTAAAATTTAAATGCTATGTGATATTTGTTAATTTCGGTTGGTGACCTTTACAATTATTGTGGAAATCTGGGTTTTGCCCTCATATGAGAATCAAGATCGTCCTAAGGTGTGGCATAGCTACGAGTTTGGATTTGTGATCGAAAGCAGTGGGGCTTGATGTCAGTCGTGGACTCACAGTACCTAGTCGCCCTCAGTTAGATTAATGATCAGCTTAGGGTTTTATTTAAGAACTTTATTTATTTCCCTTTCTTATTTCAAGGTTGTTGTTGTAAAAAGGGAACTCATGTATTTGAAACAAACTATTTTAGCCGGTGTATTTTATATTTGGATATTTTGGATTATCGTCTCAAAAACCTTTTTAATTTGTTATAATTATGATGTAATTAATTATGACTTTTGTCGTTCGTGTTACGACTGACATTTTATCAATTTATTTTTGAAAAAAAAAAATGCACCCGCGCTGTTAAAAATTGGGGTGTTACATTTTCTCAACCTTCTAGCTTAATACAGTCATGTTGTTAAGGGATGCAACCACTACTGGGCTATATTACAAAAGAATAGGCAAGATAAAATATTAAGAGCAAGGGTGCAAAGATGACTATATTGTGCTTATTGCAGTGTGTTATTGTTTGTGCTTTTCAATAAGGATTACACGTCCTTTTATAAATATCTTTAGGATTTTTGGTCGTTGTCCTTATTGTAAGAAATCAACTTGTATCATGAAGTTTCATTTCAATTCTTCTGAGATTGATTTGCCATTAAACCTTTTCAAAAATATCCTTGAAATTGATTAAGCGAATCTTGATATGGAGACTGAAAGAGCAGAGGATATTATGATCATAGTATGTCGCATAGACCTTCAAATAAATACAGATTCATAATGTTTAGCAGAGGATGCGCAAAAGTTTTGTCTTCTTTAGAGCGTTGTCTTTTCAGAGCGTTGAATTTCATAAGAGCCTTGAATATCATCACATCATAGACTATTAACAAAGGTAGATAATCATATGGTTGATATGATTATTAGAGGCAAACAATCACTTGTTTGTTAAGGTTATTATAGGTAGAGAGTTAAGATGCTTGTTGTGATTATCAGAGCCAGACTAATAAGAGCGTTGCTTGTATTATATAAAGTCACCAGAGATGCATTTTAGAGCGCATTCACCAGACTTATAATATGGAGAATGTAGTGGAGTCTTGGTCTTCGTTTAACTTGGACCAAAATATCAAAGGATGCAACGTGAACTCATATAGAATAAATTGGTATGGAAACTGCACACTAAAACAGAACATTAGTGCTTTAAATTGTTCTCAAACAATAATTTGTTATCATCAGAACAAGTAAAAGTCATAGTTTTTCAAACCAACTTGGTTATAACAGATCCTTTAGTGGGAAGATCCCTAGTTTTAGCAAGAACATCAGGCATTATACAAATTTCTACCCTTTTGAGTTTTGTTACAATCAAAGCTTTGTCAGGAAAGGTTTGGGATTTGCAGTAGAAAGCACATATAACATTTTTATAATACTTATCAAAAGTTTCCAAAATTTTGGACCAACCTATAGCTTTTGTGTATTGTTTGATTGGAGTTCTTTCAAGTTTGAGATTTTCAAAGACAAAAGTTCTTCCAATATCTACTAAGTTTTTTCATGATCGGAGGAGATAAGGGGTGCAATGAAAATTTTGGAGGTTGCTGTTTTTAGTGGATTTTTTTTATGATTTGGGTTTTGATGGAGAACATTCTTGAGTTTTTTTACTTTTGTGGAGAACGCTCTAGAAGTGTTTTTTTTTATGGAAAACGTTCTGAGAGGTGTTTTTTGTGATGGTGAACGTTTTGGAATTTGGTTTTTCGTGTAGAACATTATGAGGGTTTGGTTTTTGGGAAAAAATATTTTGGTTTTCTAGATTTTTCTTTTTTGTGTGGTTTCGTATGGAGGATGAGGATTTTGAAGTTGTTATGGAGGAAGTTTTGGATGATTTCTTTTTGGAAACAAATTTTAATGGTTTTGAAATATGTTGGGTTGTGTTGGAGGTTTCTTTTGATGATGTGTGTGGAGTAGATTTTGAGGGTTCAATAGGTGGCTCAAGTGATTTGTCTGGTGGTTCAAAAAGTGGTTCAGAAGGTGTGGTAGTTATCGGTAATGGTTAAGAGGTTTTTGATAAAGATGAAGACGATGGAAATGATTCAAACCTATTATGTGGAGAAAATTCATTGCCAGAGTTGCATGAGATGGTATAGATGGTTGTGTCAATGCTATTTGATTTTTTTGGAAGTACCAATGCCAACCACGATTCTCATAAATCTTCTTTTTGAGAGAGGATCGTTTGATTTGACTTGTTTTGATTTTTTGTGAAGATGTAGTGGTGTTTGAGTTATGGTTGGAAGGTTACATTGAAAGAGAGGGTAGAAAAGTGGTGAAAGGAGACGTGACAAGGGGAGGTGGACTGAGTTCAAGAAAGGTTGAAAAATAAAAGAAAATGTTTTTTTTTTTCTGAAAGAGGATGATTCTAGAGGAGTAGGGCGACGAAGAGGAGATGGTGTTTGAGGTTTGGGTTTGGTTGGTGCCTTTTTCCCAAAGGATTTTGTTGGAGCCATATATGATTTTTTTGAGTGAAAATTTTGAAAACTTGAAATGGAGGTTGTTAGGAAGGGTTTGAAGAATGATAGAAGATAAAAAAAGATAGGGAAAAGTCATCAGTTTTGAAAAGAAAGATAGAGATGCACGTGTGGAAGTTGTAGAGGTGAATGGTTAAGATGTGATTGCAAACATGGGGAAAGAAAACATAAAACAATGAAAATTGAGTGGGATTTTGAAGAGAAAGATAGAAGAAAAAAAATGAAATGACAATTTGAAAACAGAGAACGTTCTTCTAATGACTAGAATGTTCTGGTTATATTTTTCCTTAACAAAAGTTTAGGTTTTTTGTTATGTTTAATTTTTTTTAAATAAAATCAAAACGATCTTCTACCAAGGGTTTTGTGAAGATGTCAACAAGTTGATTTTCAGTATCAACAAAAATTAATTCAACATTCTTTTTGGTTCCATGATCTCTAATAAAATGATGTTTAACTTCAATGTGTTTTGATTTTAAACGTCGAATGAGATTTTTTGACAAATTAATTGCACTTGTATTATCACAATAAATTGAAACATTTGAATATCTTATAAAAAAAGTCTTCAAGTTGATTTTTAATTCAAAGAACTTGAGAACAACAATTTGCATGTGAGACATATTCGGTTTTAGTTGTTGATAATGCAATTGTATTTTGTTTTCTGCATGACCAACTAATTAGGAATTCTCGAAGAAACTAACATGCACCACTTGTGCTTTTTCTTTCAATTTTGTTCCCAACATAATCAACATCACAATAAGCTATAAGATCCAAATGTGAACATTTGTTATATCAAGTCAAAGTGATAAAGACAAAAGAAATACAAGTCAATGATTGTTCCTCTGAAGATAAAAGTAAATAGCGCTACAATGATTATCTGGCTCAGACTAAAAACCATCTTGAGTCTCTGACTCAAAGATCAAAATAAGAAAGCTCCAAGTAAAGCCTCTAATAAAGTTAATGATTTGGTGTAAGTTAAATCCCCTATTGAATAAAGAAAGAGAATATGCCAAACAAGTTCACAATGACTCTGAAGAATATGTTGAAGCTATGTATGACTCTGATGAACGCGCTCTCAAACGCGTCTCTGATGAATCCATTAATACAAGCTCGCTATGATAATTCTACATCTAATAAGTGTGACAAGCATTTGATCGTATGACTTTGATACAAGTCAATTCTCTAATATAAAGTCAACACTCTAATAAAGTCAACACTCTATTGAAGTCAACGCTCTGATAAGAAGTCTACGCTCCGACATCCTCTGCTCATTATAATGGACTTATCCTCTAACTGAAGAAGTGCATGACATCTTTTGAGATATGTCTTCTTAATTGAAGATACACATAATTAATTATGAAGATATATATGGATATGTCTTAAAGACTGATTTGCCATAAATGCTAATTAAAAATCTTCAACGATAACATCCTCAACAGATACTTCTTCTTAGTATTTAAGTAGAAACTGATCAATCAATCGAGTAGAAGAGACAAAATGAAAAAGATAATGTGTTAAGAAGAAATTTTGTAAAAGGCTAAAACACATCAAACGAATGAATGAAAAATCCTCTCAATAGAGAGTTACTAGAATTGATGTAAATCAGTCAACGTGTTTTCATACACTTGAACTGATATATGATTTGATATGTAACATCCTCTCAATGAGAGTTAGAATCCTAGAAACAAACTTTGTATCAATTCAAACACAAACTAGAACTAATGTAAATCGGCTAGGTAGTGGCAACAACTCTTTCGTCCTTAAGAGGTATAACAATACTTATGAACCTCAACGACAGACTGCCACAAAGTTGAAGAAATGTTCAAATGGTAAGAGCTTGGTGAGGTTAAAGAAGAATACTCAAAGATCAAAGAACTAGAGTAAACAATACTTGTATGCTATTGTTGAAATAATGAATTAAATAATCAATTGTACTGAGGCAAAATCTCTCTGTAAAAGGGATGACTAAATGTAGCAACATTTTATTATGAACTAGTATAAAAATCATCGTGTCCCTTATCTCTTTCTCTAATACAAGTTCTTTATGATTCAACTTTATTTTAATAAATATGTTTTATAATCGTATATATTGTTGGCTAAACAATTGAAGTATTGTTCAGAAATGCAAAAACACAATTCAACACCTCTTTTTTGTATTTTCTAGTACCTTCAATTAGTATCAGAGCTTGGTCTCTTGAGTGATCAATTTACTGTGCTCTAACTCTTCATTCTAAACATAAGAATATATATCACGACTTCCATAATGTATAGATGAACTAAGATAACATGAATCGATTTTTATCATTGTACATATAATTCATATTCTTATTAGCTTTTGTTAGGAGATTCACTTTGACAACCTTATATTTACTCTTTTAATTTGGGTAATGTTTATTAATGAGTCAATTTTATTCTTTTAGTTTGACAGATCAACCCTCCGTGATTGTTCCGTTTTTTCAAAGTTAAATAGGATGAACCAACTTAAGTATACAATTTCAAATTTTCAATTCAAAATGTCTTAAATAATAAATAAATTGAATTGTTTTAACGGATTTGACCGATTTTGCTACCCTATAAAATGAGAATAGATCACTCATTATTTAATATTTACTTTTCAATAGATAAAAAAATACTACCGAATTTCCATTTCTAGTAACTTAATTTTTCCCTACCGAAACAGATCTTCAGATAATTCCATGTGTTTTTGCAATGACTATTCTTCCCAAAAAAAAAAAAAAAAAATAAAACGGTCAATAAAAAGGTAAACTTGTCCGCGTTATGCAGCAGGAACCTAAATCTGGTGGATGAATCATGACCGTAAGATCAGAGCGTGATTAACGGTTCTGTGATGGGAGCTTTGGTGACCATTGCAGTTGGCTGTAGAGGATCGTTCTCCGCTTCACTTGTGATCTGGGATGGTCTCACGGTTGTCTGACAGATTTCAATCGTTGTTGCGTTGTCGTTCGTTTTGATTCCGTTCGTTTTCCTTTGTATATTTCTCTCACTCAAACTCTCTTGCTTTCTGCTTCAATTCAACTCTTCGCTTTTTAGTGCGCCAGGTTTCGTACTCGATTTTCCTTTTTATTTTTATTTTTCGACATTTTGTGAAATTAAAATGAGATTTTATTTATGTTCTCCTTTTCCACAGAATCACAATTCGTCAAAAATCAAGTCTTAGAGGTTCAATAGAAAAAGTGTTTCTGTTTCAAACTCCATCATGGTACGTTTCTTTGTTTTTTTTCCCCCTTTCTTTTCATACTTCAATTTTTTGTATGCAAAAATCAAAAGCATTAACCGTTTTTCTGTATGAGCGTGTGCGTGTGTATGTTGCGTTTGGATAATTAATCCCTTATACCCACTCTTGTTTTTATAGCTTAATTGAATAATGCGTTTATTAGTTTATTTATTGATTGGTTATAGGTTAGGGATTTATATAAGTAGATAATTTTGTTTATCAGAGCCTATAGTATCAAACTAGATAATGTTTACCTGGTGTGGCTAATTTGATTAAGTGGTTGTTTGGAACTGCGGTATAAACAAAACTCTCGAGTTCCCAAGCATTGTGTCTGTGAAAATAAAGAAGCTACAAAATGTGGCTTTACATTGGACGCACGTTAGGTGTGCTGCTACCAATGTGAAAACAAACAGTCTCTAAGTAGCGCCGAGCTTGTGGGGGAGGATTGTGGTTTGATCACCGCAAAAGTCAAAACACATTCGTGGGGAGGGACGGAGAGCTTTAAGTTGCAACTTAAGTACCCGAGCAGAGATTAGTCTCCTAGCTGGTCCAAAAGCTTGTGGGGATACTCTGTGGAGCCACTGGAGTGCTAAAGCCCCTAATTACAGTGGTTTCATAAAAATAAAAGATAATTTTTATTTCCCCATTGTTAAGTTTCATTGATTATGTATTGTCTGGTTTATTGTTAATTGTAGGAGGTATTTAAAAGGGCCATATTACAGCCTGGGCCACCTGAAAGTTTTGCTTTGCAAACTGTTCAAGAAGTAATAAAGCCTCAGGTATATTCATTCTTTTGATTTTGAAATTCTTTTGAGCACTGTTATTATCATTTAGTGACTATAGTGGTGCTATAGCGTAGCAGAATTTGATAAAACCACAATATGTGATTTAGTACAAACTGTTATCAAATAGCGGCACTATAGAGCTCCAGCATAGCGGAATTTGAGCAAACTGCTATTTTCTATGATTGACAGCACTGCCTTTAGTTCATTGGAGCTTCCCTGTTAAAATTAGTTTATGATTCATTGCTTACAAAAATATCCATATAAGCTTATAAGTGTTTATGCAGAAGTTTATCCAAACTGGTTCTAACTCCATTCCTGTACAATAACAGTGCAGATTTATAATGAACAATGCTGAATTAATTTCTATAGTATGGATGTAGTGGTGATTTTGGCATTTTGTTTTTGTTTTGGGTGGTGCAAAGGGAAGAGATTTGTATTTAAGGCACTGCAAGGAAAAAGGGGGAGAGACTCTTAAATTTCAGAAGGGTTTTGGTTATGGGATATGTATAACTTAAGAAGAGTACAATATGATTGTCTTTTGATGTTTGCATGGTGAATTTGTGACTGATTGACAGCATGAGCCCGAGGTTCCCTTTTCTAGTAACTTTGATATGACATTGTTAAAGGTTGTGTTTAATTTAATCGATTTGTGATTAACAGAAACAATCAAAATTGGCCCAAGATGAGAATCAGTCCCTAGAAAACATTCTACGGCTGCTACTTCAGGAATTCGTGGTATGTTTAACTGCTGCCCTTGTTCATAGGTTACTCTTTTTTATGTGCTAATTGAATATATAATACCAATCTAATTGGAATTCTACAAATTTCTTAATGTTTTTTTGGGGAAAATCCAATGGTTTTTTTTTTCTTTGGTGTGTCTTTTATGCTTGATAAAGAAACTAAAATTTATTTTACTTTTTCTGTTAAAGGTTTTGTCATGAGCTGGAGCCTTAGTTTCATGGTAGACATAATTGCTATGATTCTATGTTAAAAAGCAAGAGAGGTTTTAATATTTGAGAGATTTTTAGAATACAATATTGTACTAATTACTTGGTCAAGAAAAAAATATTTTACTAATTACTTAGAAGAATGGCTTTGATGCATTATACATTTTTTATGCTAATACAGTGGTTATGGAATGATACTTATATGGTTATACTCTTTATTTTGGGCACAATGCAGTCATTACTTATTAGCAAAACAGTTTCCTTGTTACTATAATGTAATGTGTGTTTAACTATATTTGCACTCAGTGCTTATTTTCTTTCTCAGTAATGTTAGACATGTTTATATTTAGCTGAGATTTATGTATTTCATGACACAATCTTTATTGCTTTCTTGCCAGTGCCTGTACTTACCAATTGCCATTGACTTGCATCCTTTTAAGTATTTTCTTTTTACTCTTTTATTTGTTTTTTGCATTAAGATATAGTCTATAGTCTTTTAAATGGTGAAGTATACAGTGTTATCAGGTGGCTTAATCGACTTGTATAAAGTGAACGTGTAAACTAAAAACAGCGTTTTAAGAAAACCATTTCAAATATGGACTTATCTAATGCAGTAGCTGTTTCTGTTCCCCTTTTTGTTTTAATTGTTTCCTTGTTTATGACTCTTTATGGCCTGTATTATTTTTTTTGCACATTGGTTCAGTCAGCAGCTCTACAGAGTGGAGAGAAAGTAATGCAATTCGGGCAATCAATTGATACTAATGAAACCACCCAAGGCCACATTCCTCGCCTTCTTGGTTTGTGCACTATTTACGAATGCTTAAATTCAATACAGTCAAATCTTAACATTTTAATTGTAAAGTCATCTTGTGATTCTCTCCTACTCATGTTTGTATGTGGTTTTTCACTTTTCAGATATAGTGCTATATCTGTGTGAGAAGGAACACATTGAAGGTGGTATGATTTTTCAGCTTGAAGGTGGTATGATTTTTCAGCTGTTGGAAGACTTGACAGAAATGTCTACAATGAAAAACTGCAAGGATATTTTTGGCTATATAGAGAGTAAACAAGATATATTGGGAAAGGTACATTTCTTATTTGTTTGTAGCTCATCGTGCTTCTCTAATTAATGATTTATTGCATAAGTATTGTATTGTATAACTGACCTGTATTTATGTGGAACTTTTATGTTTGCATGGCACACAGCAAGAACTTTTTGCTCGAGGAAAACTTGTGATGCTGAGAACCTGCAATCAACTTCTTCGCCGTCTTTCAAAGGTATTAAACATAATTTATGTCCTATTATATTTAAAGCTTTAAAGTTGATTATTGTGTCTAAAATCTAAATGCTAATTTATAACATTCCTGCTTCCTGCATTAAGGATTTGTTTCAACTTTGAGTGCTCAACTGCTCATTTTGTCTTTCCTATTTTCCTCCCTCCCTCCCTCTGTCCCTTATTTCTTTCTTGCTTTCCTCCCTCTATGATAAACTTCTCATCAGCTTTCTAGTATTAAAGGAGTATAATTTATGTCAGGATTGTGTAGTATCGATTATTTTATATGAATGAATCGCTGCAATTGGGTATGGGTGTTATATAAGGCTACATAATTCAATGTGTTGCTATGGGTGTTATAGGCAAACGATGTGGTCTTTTGCGGAAGAATTCTCATGTTTCTGGCCCATTTCTTTCCATTATCAGAGCGATCCGGTACAGTTTTGTGAAGTCTATCTTAACTTCTGGTTTAGATTTCATTTTCTTGAGTATCTTGCCATTTTGATGTCTTTGATAAACTTTTGCAGCTTTAAATATCAAGGGAGTTTTTAACACATCGAATGAAACAAAATACGAGAAAAAACCCATAGAAGGTACATCCTTGCCTATTATCTTAGCTTGCTTGATTTCCATTCTTATAATTACAAGTACTTAGGTTAATTTTTTTTAATTCAAGCTAATAATTTATTTTCTTTACATTCCAGGCATATGTATTGATTTCAATTTTTATGAAACATTTTGGGGCTTACAGGTAGGTCTTCACATAAATTTTAATTTTTAATTCTTGATAGGGAGGTCTCTTCCATTTTCTCAACTTGAGCTTTGTCTTGCTATTTGATATGAGTTTTGTTAAGAGTCCCATGTTGGATGAGATATAGCCTAGAAATAAGGTTATAAGGGGGAGACATCCCTCACTCTCCAAACCGGTTTTTTAAGGGTTTAGTTAAGCTCAACCTAAATTCTAAGATTGTATCAAAGTCTATCCAAGATCCATTGGGCCACCCGTTATCGGGCCACTTGAGTTACTCTCGAGATGTCTAATCCTCGGGGTGAGGGGTGTGTGCTACGAGTCTCACATTGAATGATATAAGGCCTGAAAATGAGTTTATAAGTGGGAACTCACTCTAAAATCTGGTTTTGTAAGAGTAGAGTTAGGCTTAATGCCTTAATTTAAATTCTAATAATTTTCAATATAAAATTCGTCATGAATGGTTCTACTACATGCTGCAGGACAATGTTTTTTCTCAATAAAAGAACCTAAAACAAATATTTTAATCAGTCTCAGTTTATTTGATGCAGGAATATTTTTCTAACCCAGCTTCTATAATTCATGCTCCACTAAAGTGGAAAAGATTCACCTCCAGTTTGTCGGTAATATTTTATTTCATAGTTTCTTGTGTGCATGCATGCATTTTTTCTTCTCATTTATTGAACTGCTTCTGTTCTTTGCTTTTTTCATAAGAATTTTTGTTGTATAAAAGGTTGTACTGAATACATTTGAAGCACAACCTTTAAGTGATGAAGAGGGAGATGCTAATAATTTGGAGGAAGAAGCAGTTAACTTTAGTATAAAATATATAACAAGCAGTAAACTAATGGGTCTAGAGGTGAAGATTTTACCAAGTTTTTTATGCTTACCACTAAAAATGTGTGATCATTTTTCTGTTGAGATTTTCAAGTCCTGACTCAATATTCCCTCTTGTTTGTTTCCTGATATCGCGGAATTCCTAATAGTTGAAGGATCCAAGTTTTCGACGCCATGTTCTTGTGCAATGTCTCATATTGTTCAATTATTTGAAGGTAATATAATTTTATGAAAACTAATTTCAATGTGATGTATTTAGTATGTAATCCATATCAGCTGATGGTTTCTCTTTCATTTGCTTTTAGGCCCCTGGAAAAGGTGACAAGGAATTTCCATCTAAAAATATGGTTAGTACTGCCTACTTTGAACTCTTTAGGTAACGCAGCTAGATTGGCTGGCGGCTAATTTTTATACTTTTGGATATGAAAACATTACATTGGGAATTTTTATACTTCCTTAGCACTTTATATTTGCTAATTGTTATTATTGGCTTACTTGAAATGATGTCTACTGTATCACTTAGGGAGTATTTGGTGGGGAGTTTTTTTTTGGAATATTCTAAGTTTTAATTTCGTAGTCTTAGATTGCCATGTTTGATATGAATGCTTTAAAAAAATTCACAGGAAACTAACATTGGCTGGATTTTTTTAAAATATTTTGTTTCCTAGCAATACATTACCAAATGGGAAATGGGAATCCAAGCCATTAACTTTTCATGTTTCCTGTTTTCATTTCCACTTCAACTAATAAACATAAGAGAATGTAGATCTAATATTTCCCTCACCATTTTCTTTTACAATTTTTAAAACAAATCTACTATTTTCACAAATTTTGATAATGTCAGAACATTGTTTTCATTGTTTCTAAAAATGTATTCTTCTGAACTTGACTTTTATCGTCTCTCTAGCACAATTGTTCACTACACAAGTCTTTCAGCTCCTTGTTGACAATTTAAAATGAACGCAAATTTTTACAAACTCAACGTTTTTAAAAAGTAAACAGGCTTCAAGTTTCCCGGTTAAAACATTTCGTTCAACAAATGGTTATTGTTTTTTTGCCCTAAAAGCAGTATTTTGATGCGGTAAGCATCTATAGTTTTTGTAAGTTTCTTTTCTTACAGTATTATCCTCCATTTTGTTAGATATCAGATTGTATGTACAACGTTGAAACATCTCCTTTGTTATTTTTGTCTTTACTTTCCTGCCATCTGAAGAAACATGAACTGGTTTTTATCGAAGGAAGAACCTTATTTTAGATTTTTCAATAGTGATTAAAGCTGCTGTTTTGATTGAAATTGCTTTGCTTACACGTAACCATGTAATGCATTATCCTATTGTGGTTCAGAAAGAAGAGATTACATCATGTGAAGAACGTGTTAAAAAACTTATTGAAATGACTCCACCCAAAGGGAAAGAGTTCCTTCACAAAATTGAGCATATATTAGAACGAGAAAAGAATTGGGTGAGCATCCGCCTTAACACTTCCTACGTTCTCTTGCGCATAATCATGTGATTGCCGTTTATCATTAGTATCAAGGATATGTTTACTATCTGTATGATCTCATTCTGTACTTTATTAGGTTTGGTGGAAACGTGATGGCTGCCTACCATATGAAAAACAACCTGCGGATAAGAAAGCAGTACCGGATGGGTCGAAGAAGCGGTATGCTTGTTTAACAAATTGTTTATTGTGTAATAATGAGTTAGTTTATAGGATTAGAAGTATTTCATAATCTCCAAGAAGATAAGAAGAACGAACTCCTTTACTTTTTGAGGTCTTTGTTTCTGAATTAAAATATTTATTATATATATTGTAACTTTGAAGTTCATTAAAGTAAGTGTTTTGCATAGAACTTCACTGTAGGTCACCAAGTCTGGATAATGAATATATTTTAAAACTTAAATGCTAGAAACATAGAGGGAATATTTGTTCAACTTAAAAAAATAGTTAACCGAGTCAAAAAACTAGGTAGCTCACCACAAAGAAAATCACTTCCAAGTAGGTGTTACAAGCATACACGATACAGCCAGGCAAAAACCATAGGCACATGAGGCGCTTTGTGTTTTATAGAACAAAATTAGTGTCTAAAGTCTAAACATTGTATATTTCTTTCTTTTATTCTTATGCTGCTATTCTTGGTCTTATTCACCATGCCCAGAATGTCTGCTTAAGCTGTTCTGTCTCTCCATTTTCAGTAAGCCAAGATGGAGATTGGGTAACAAAGAACTGTCTCAGTTGTGGAAGTGGGCAGATCAAAATCCGGTATGTTTTTATTTGCAGAATTTGTGGCTTGTGCTATATATGCAAGGTCTAGTTCTGTAGAAGTTGACTCTTATGGATGCTGAACACTAGGGTCAGAACTTAGAAGTATGCGTAGATAGTGGCATGGCATTCTATACTTAACATTCTTAAAATTTGGTTCGGCCTAAATCAACCCGTACAAAATCAGCTTGTAGTGTGAGAGATGTCTTCCACTTATAAATAAATTTCCAAACCATATCTCAACTGATGTGAGACTCTTAACAAACATCAAAGTGCTCTGGTTGTAGGTTTAGACTTTTGAGTTGCTTAGTCAAGACCCATGCTTCACAATGTGTATATATCTTCCCTATTTTTATGATAATTCATTTATGTCAATATAGCTGTGAATGAAAATAAAAAATTGAAAGCTGTGGTTCCTCTGATCTCTACTTACTAACTGTTGGAAAGCCGCCTTAATTGTGGTCCGCTCCTAGCAGCCTTAATTGCGGAAACTTTGTGCTGCCCTCATTACATCCTCCAGCACCTTCACTGTGCTAGGTGTGACTTGTGAGTTGTGAGTCGGTGTGTTTGTCTCATATTGACCAAATATATGTAGTATTTATATAAGGCTTGAGCAGTCCTTATCATTAAATTGGTTTCGCGGATTGAATTAAGCCCTAAGCCAAAATTCTAATGTTCTGCTTAGTTGATTTTTTTTTTTTCTTTGGTTAAAAAGCATTTCTTCATTTCCATTGTATAGGTCATAATGTAGAATGACTTTTCTAAATTATCGGTTTACAAGAAGTTTCTTGAATTTCCAGAATGCTTTAACTGATCCTCAGCGTGTTCAAACACCTTCAATTATGGAGTACTGGAAACCCTTGGCTGAAGATGTAAGTTTTCCTTATTGAGCAACAATGGACATTTACTTTTTTCCATTTCCTACCTCCACTCCATTGTTTAATATTGCAGGGTTGGTTATTATGATTTTTCCCATTATTCGAGCTGTATCTTTTTTTTTTTTCATTTTACTTAAATATTGAAATTTTTTGCATTCACTAAATTTCAGATGGATCCTTCTGCTGGAATAGAAGCTGAATATCACCGCAAGAATAACCGGGTAATCTCCTGTTTAACATTTTGTTTTCGGTAGTAGAAATAGAAATTTTATTTTAGAGAAATTAAGGACAGGAAATCAAGTTTGAGAATGAGGTATTCTAAAAAATTTCATAAATTCAAAAACGCAAAAGAACAAAAGCATTAATAAGGTAGCAAGGCTGTGTCCAATTTCTCTACATTTTGGAGATGTCAATGTAGAAACATACCAATGTAGAACAAGAGCGGCATCAAAACAACTATCTTATCCTATAGCAAGCCCAGAAGAGTAAAAATCCATTGTAATATGGCCTTCTCGTTGCATCATTGCAAAATATCTGCATACATAGCACCTCCATACTAGGTAGTTAATCCCAGCGTTTCCCGGCGAGATCCCGCTGTCCCGGTGCGGTACAGTGCCTAACCGCAACAGCTTGTCCGCGACAGCGTGAAACAAGATCCCGACGAGATCTGGACGAGATCCCGCTATCCTTAATCCCAATGTTTTCCAGCGAGATCCCACTATTATTTCTTCCTTCTTTGTTTTATTGTTTCTACTTTCACCTAAGAAGAAGAAGTAGAATATGCTATTGAAGATGATGCTTATCTTTGATTGCTATGCTAGAACATGCATTTGAGTTTTAATATTTAGTTATTTTATTACTGTGTTAAAGACTTCAATATGCATCATCTTTATTTCCATGACTTTTGTTGGTATTTCGATGTATGTTTTGAGGTAAGACTTGTAGATTCTTATTACTAATTATGAATGTTTTAGAATTTGAGTCATTTGTTAATTTTGCATTAAATATAGGTTTATATAATATTATTAGTGTAATTTGTTCAAAATCCCGCCTATCCCAGAACGCGCTATCCCGCTATCCCACTTTTGGGGTTGGCCGCGACGCACCGCTATCTGGGATTAACTACCTAGCCATAAACTAATCCTTCCTCATTTAAGTCAAAACCAATATATTTACCAAAAGAAAATCTAAACTTTTTAGGTGCACTTTTATCTTCTAATAGTTGGCCTCCTATTTTAGAGTATACATTTTTATATATCTTTCTTTCTTTTTGACTCAGGTTTATTGTTGGAAAGGTCTCCGGCTTTCAGCACGGCAGGACTTGGAGGGATTTTCTAAGGTAAGCTTACCTTTTTAATCTTCATTTATTGTTTGATTAACTTTTTTGGAGTAATTGAAGTTTTATATGTATATTGTTGCAGTTTACTGAATATGGAGTTGAAGGGGTTGTACCACTAGAACTTTTGCCACCTGATGTCCGAGCTAAATACCAAGCTAAACCAAATGACAGAAGTAAACGTGGTAAAAAGGAAGATGCAAAAAACACTGCTCATCAAGTTGAGGAAAATCAGGTTTCTTGATTCAGTTCCAACTTCCCATTTTTCTTTTTTAATTACATCTGCTCAAGACAAATAACTTTTTATAAAGGGTTGTGTAGAATTTAGTGGTTCCAACTGTTGTTGGTTGCATGGTTAATGTTATTTGGTTTCTACCAACCCCAAGAAGCCCTAAATTGTTGTGAGGATTTTTAATTTCTGTTTTCCTTTGCGGGAAAAGGCTTTGATTGGTTGCTGTTTTATCCTTGTGTTTCTATGTCTATGATAATATGTAAATAAAATAGAATTTTAGGATCCCGCTAACATGGGCCTTGGTCCAACCCTTAATATGACTGCTTATAGTCGGGTTTCAAGATTGTAAGAAGATTTTGCTTACTAAACCATCGGACATCTTCACTTACATCACCAATTCCCTCTTGTCAATGTAACCAGAAGAATACAATGCTAGGTGTATATGAAACCATGGTTCCATTTCTAGTTGGATAGTCATGACCATAATGTTGTACTCTGGCAATCCAGCCCTTACTGTAAGACATGAGTTTATTGGAGATGCCCCTAGGATATTCCTCTACCCGACTGCTCTTGTGGGCCCCAACTAGGTTAACGTATCTAAGCAAAACAATCCGCCACTCCAGCTCCTTCTTTTAAATATCCCAATCCCTAACAGGCATGAAACGATGAAGGAGCCGATGAGAAGAGGTATCAAATAATCTAAAGAATAAACCACGATGAAGGAGCCGATGAGAAGAGGTATCAAATAATCTAAAGAATAAACCAGTTATAGATGGTTGAAGTAAGGGTCTATGCTTGGACTGGGTGCATATTAAAGGGAGCAAGAATTTTGTATAAACAAGGTCACATTGTATAAAGATATAGATTTGAGAGGAAAAAGGATTTAAATAACCAGAAATATTTTTTTTGGTCTTAACCCTCTATTCTCAGGGAAAAGGGACCCTGATAATCCAGAGTTTAGTTGGGAGGTAAGTAAATTCTAGCCAAAGGTTGCTCCAGCCAGAGTTCGAACTCAGGTTCTTCTGAATGATTCGTCCACTAGAATTGGTACTGAATGATTTGATCGATTAGACTAATCTGTATGATTTCTTACAAAAAAAATACATTGATTATAGTGATTGACTATCTAATAAGTATCTAGAAGCTTTCCTAATTTAATATATTACAAATGGAAAATCAGAATAGAACCAAGAAATATATATATATATATATATATATATTGGGAAACTAGGAAAGGTGATATTTCATTGCAGAAGATATGCAAAGAATATTTACATAGCGAAAATTAGGAAAGTAATTCACAGGGTAATAATGAAAGTATCAATGTGATCAACAAAAGAATCAACGAAAATTATTTTTGTGAGGCACCTGGGGCGTACCCATAAGTACCAAATGCCTACCATGTTGGGGTACAATCTATTATGAGAATGGCTTTAAATTTGGAGTATCCGTGTTTTATTGCCTTCTACATTATGCACCTTCATTTGAGTGTATTTGGAGAAAATCAAAGTAAGGAGAGAATTCGAATGATATTAGCCATAGTTAGTTAGGTTAGGCTTAGGCCTATTTTAGGTTAGAAAATGAGAGAAAATCAAAGAAGTTAAGTGTAGATAGAGAATTTGGAGAATTCAGAATATAATTGCTAACCTTCAATTGAGTGTAGATAGAACTTTATGTAAAGTGGCATGACTGCCTTCTTAACTAGCTGAATGGCAACAAAACTCTATTACGAACTAACTCTTCCTATATGCAAATATAAGGCTTACACGAATTACAAATACGGAAATACATAGATAACATAAACTACATTTTGTCACTCAAATACTAACTATGGAGTCCAACTAACGAATCCATCTTTAACTGTAGTATGCTCAGCTCTATGAAGCATTGTCAGAAAACATTGAATACAGCACTAACACATAGACAACAATAATAATTTCAAAAAATGGAAGTGATTGAATGTAAGTATGTAACCACATGTATCGGTGTCGTGTTGGTTTCAGATACTGACATGTGTTAAACATTGGACACCTTCAATCTAAAGTGTCAGTGCTACATAGGGTCTGTTGAGTGCCGATTGTTATTTGCATGCATCTATCTATTTCATTCTACTGCTCTCTATTGTCTTTGCTCTTCTCTCTATATTAAGGATATGTAATAATAAATCAATGTTAAATGGATTCTCTGAAATAACTTTTTGTCATTATTTTTGTTGTGGAATAGATTGCTACACCTGCAGTTGAGATGGATGGTGAAGGCATTAGAATAGATACCACAACAACACCAATGGAATTTGATATTGTTACTCTTCCTGGTAGTCATGGTGGAATCTCAACTTCTGATGAACTACAGAAGCTGAGCTCAGATACTGATAACGGGCTGGAAGCGGGTCAGTTGGAAGCGGATGCTGAAGTTGAAGCCGGAATCATAGATGAGACTGATGCTGATGTTGATTTAGATGCAGTTGGCTGATAGAAGAATTTCAACGGAACATTAGAATAGTAGATGCCATCATCCATTTTTTAGAGACAAAGATAGCTGCAATCAACATTCTTCTCCAAAATTAGGTCATGTTAAAGGCATCTTGTTTTATTTCAAATGACATGAAGGAAATTATTTTGATTTATTGTATAACATCAGTTGGAAGTGTTTTTCTCAATGTAGAGTGACAATATAAATATTTGCACTTGTATGGTGAAAAAATAAATGAAATGAAATATAAACTCAATTAATTTTCCTATTACATGCTATCAATGCAATTATTTGAAACTGATTTGTTGTCTAACACTTACGATTCTGAATTTGGATCTCTTATATTGGAATTCAATATGATAGGATAATGTGGAAGATCGTTTGATTTTACATTTTAAATATATAATTAGATTTTAATGTTGAGATCTCTTGTACACTTTCATGTTGAATTTTTCACATTAAAGGATTCAAATTTGTATGGTTTCCAGCTTCCTTTGTTGATGAGCGATGGGATATAGATGGCATGTGGGAGTGAGTATAGTCAAGTGTAATTTATTAGAGTTAATGTGATAAATTTGTTTTTCCTCTTTACCGTTTCATTAAGTTATGCTAAAGTATAAAGATATTGGGATTAACTCTTCTTGTGCCCAATAATCCAGAATTATGTGTAGAGCTAAATGAAGTTTGTCTAAAATTATTCTAATCAAGGTTGGAATTTGAATTTTTTATATGTTTTGTCGTTTATTGAAATTCATTGATCTTTTCAAAACAATCACTTTATTAGTATTAAATAGAGTAATATTCATTATAATCTTTAAAAGTAACAAGTGTCGTCACAGTCTCCCCCGAAAGAAGAGAAATTATTTAAAACTCTCTAAATCTTACTTCCGTTAGTCGTTTTGGTCCTTAACGTTAATTTTCCATTAGTTTAGCTGAGATGTCAGAATTTTTGACATGTAAGATGCTAATTTGACATAAAATACACAAGTACTTTTAGCATGTGAGAGTGTCATTATAGTCACTCAATGTTACATTTTATTGTCATAAAGGTTCATAATTAGATTTTTAAATAACAATTAATTATTTTATAAAAAAAATCGTTTTAAAATGGATATCAATGTAAATATTTTAAGAGTACTTTAGTAACCTTAAACACAATGATAAATGAATGAAATTTTGTATGTTAATAGTGATTGATTTACGTGTTATATATACGTTACTGAATTACGTTCACAAATAATCTTTAAACAATTTTTAAATAAACAATAATTTTGTAAATTTCATTTAAATTTATTGAAAACGTGTAACATCACAATTTTTTTTTCTTTTCTATTAGACTTCTATATTTTGGTTCATGCAATGGTGGTTTGGTGATTCTTATTTTAAAACAAATAATTTTATTTTTTAGCAATTCGAAATCAAATAGATTGAAAAAACTACAACCATGTGAAAAATATAATCAAGTATGAAAACAATTAAGGAATGTATGTAAATGGAAAAATATATTATCAAATAAGGAATAAATGACTTGAGCGTAAAGAAATGTAAAGAGCAAGTGGTCTCGATATTTGGAGTGCATTTTTTTAAGGTTCTTCTAGAAAGGGTGTTGTGTTTAGGGAGTTTTGGATGCTCTATGTTTGTAACTTAATAGTTATCTTTAAATCTTTTTGTATCATCTTGCATCCTAAAAGCACTTCTTATGCAGTTTAGCAGTGTTCATTGTTCAGGAAAAACATTTCATATTAAATTACGTTTGGATGAAAATTAAATGCACACTTAATAAATAAAAATTCTCCTAATAGAAACATGGAGAATTGAAAGAAGATTGAGAAAGACACAAAATTTCATTCCATCAATACTAACATACAAATTTCATTCTTCATGTTTGTGTTTAAGATAACTTTTTTTTTAAAGTTTATTATAAAAGTGCACTTAAAAATATTTACTAACATATTTTTTTTATAAGATAATTAAATTTTATATAATAAACTAATTATAGACTTTTATGACAATGAATTGTAACATTGAAGAACTTCAATGACATTATTGTTGAGACAAAATCTCTCATTTGATTTTAATGATAACAAAATTACTTAAGAGATTATGATTGTGGTTAATACTAATCTGTGCTTTTGAGTGAATTATTATAAGAAAACAGGTTAATCATCATTTAGAACAAAAGGAAGAAAAATCTGGATTAATTCATTAAGGTTTCAAGCTGGAGGATGGCCAGAACCTTGAGAGGATGGGTCTTCAAGTTGAGATTTTCCATCCTCGCGAGAATAACGTTTTTAATCCATCAACAGAGATCAAATCAGCATGAATAAGCAACAATATGAAGCATTTGATCAAAAGAAATCACAAGGCTAGCTATACAAGGTCCAAGGATAGCTTGTAGCTTTGGGATTCAAGAAGTGACATGTTTGCAAGTCTCCATGCCATATGAAAAGGCTAAGGGCAGCCCTATATTTCACTCTTGAGTGATTGGAAAAATAAAGCAAAGTCAAGATATTGAAAGGCAACTGCAAACAAGCTCTAAATAGAAGTCACAAGTCTTGAAGAATGAAAAAATCAAAAGGCTACACAAGACCAAGACAAAAGGCTACGCAGAGGATGGACTGCTAGGTCCATGGATGGATGGATGGCAATGTTGTAATTTCAGCACAAAGACCATTGGACAAAATTCTGCATCCTCCTCAACGGTCATGAGGCTTTTAACTCATGAAAGAGCTATCAAGGACTCTATAAAAAGGGCAGGAAGCTCTTCATTATAACACACACCAATGTTGCAGAAAAAAGATTAAGAATCATATCATTCATCTTAAGCAATATTCATCCTCTCTTCACACTTTCTCTATTCATACATTAGATCATTTGAAAAATCTTTTAGAAAGTGTTTAAGTTGAGAGAAATCAAATCATACTCATATTACTCTGTAAATTTTCAAGTTAGTTGAACTTGAAAACATTTGAAAGTTGATTGTAAGCTTGGTGAAGCTTGAGAATACACAAGGTGTAATCATCCTTTGCAAGAGGTTGATCTGTTGATCTTTAGTGAAAATCTCACAAGGTTGTGAGGACTGGACGTAGCCATCATTGGGTGAACCAGGATAAAATTTGTGTGTCTATCTCTTTACAATTCCTTGCACTTATTCTGAGTTTTCTTGAAAAGTTTAAAAAACCATTTTTCAGTTCGCATCCTCACTGAGAGGACAGAAACTCATACACTTTGAAAATAATTTTTAAACGTCAAAATCCCTATTCAACCCCCCTTCTAGTGATTTTAGCTTCATCAATTGGCATCAGAGCAAGGTTTTCTATAAATATTACATCTAACAGTGTAAGAGAAAAAGATCCAAAGAAAAAATGTCAAAAGCTAAGTATGTTCCTGAAGGAGGATCCTCCACTAGACCTCCTTACTTTGATGGTACAGATTACTACCACTGGAAAAGTAAGATGAGATTGTTTCTCATATCTCAAGATAACAACATGTGGTCTGTTATTGAAAATGGGGATCATGTCATTAGAGTCAACAACACGGATGCAACCTCCGATGAGAAACCTCAAGCACAATGGACGGCGGATGAAAATGCTAAGGTACTCCTAAACTCTAAAGCTCATTTATTTCTAACGTGTGCTTTGAGCAGGGAAGAATATGATAGAGTTGAAGAATGCAAAAACGCCAAGGAATTGTGGGATACTCTAAGGATTCATCATGAAGGATCAAGTCATGTGAAGGAAGCAAGGATTGACATGGGAATAAGAGAGTTCGAGTTATTTGAAATGAAGGAGGAAGAAACGATTGATGAAATGTTTTCAAGATTGACAATCATATTAAACAATCTCAGATCTCTTGGAAAGGTATACTCCGTTCAAGAGAGGATAAGAAAAATCTTGAGGAGTTTACCAAAAGAATGGAGACCAATGGTGACTGCCATCACCGAAGCAAGAGACTTGGCCAACATGAAATTAGAAGATTTGGTTGGAACTCTAAGAGCTCATGAACCTCTGTTGCTGGCTGACAAACCAAGCAAAAAAGGAAAAATGATAGCTCTAAAAACAAGCCAAACAGAAAGCTCATCCTCCAAAAGAGCTGAAGAAGGTACTAAGAAAGAAAGTGCAGACTATCCTCTATCTGAGGATGAAGATGAACTAGCTCTTATTTCCAGAAGGATCCAGAGGATGATAACTCGTAGAGGACAGGACAAAAGATCTCCTCAAAAAGAAAAATCTGACAAAAGTCAGATTACTTGCTTTGGATGCAACAAGTTGGGTCACTACAAAACTGAGTGTCCTCTAAACAAAAAGGGGTCAAGAAAATTTCCTTTCAAAAACAAGTCCATGATGATCACGTGGGATGATAGTGATGACTCATCCTCGGAGCAAGAAAAGGAAGAAGAGGCCAACCTCTGTCTCATGGCAAACACAGAAAATGGAAAGGTAAGCATATCTGAACTTTGTCCTAATTGTGAACAACTAGAAATAGAGTTTGACAATCTTTTAAATGACTCAAACACTTTATCTCAAAAATGTGGATTTCTTAAAAACCAACTTTTTGAAATAAAGAAGCTAAATGAGGAACTACAAGCTAAGAATAAAAAATATGAACAAACAATTCAAGAGCTGCAGTTATCTCATGAAAAGCTATCTGAGCAATACTCTAGTTTAAACAAAAAGACTGTCATAACCAATCCTCCAGAAGAGGATGCAGAGAAGGAAATTTTGAAAATAGAGGTTAAAGAACTCAAAAATGATCTTTCCAACTTTGTTAAATCCACTGATACTTTTCAAAAGATTATGGGATCACAATCTGGAATTTTTGACAAAGCTGGGATTGGATTTAAAAGCTCTCAAAAACAAAAGCTTTATGAAAAAATTTTTATTCCAAAGAAACAAGAGGATAGGCCAAGATGCACCTTTTGTAAAAAGCTTGGACATACTTTTAAAAGATGTTATGCCAAGAAAAGGGCATATAACATCAAGAAAGGATGTTCATATTGTGGTAAACCTGGACATCAAGATTCTATTTGTTATCACAAAAGAAAATTCCTCACAAGAGGACGGACTAACCCACAAGGACCCACCTCTATATGGGTACCTAAGTCACTATTAAACTCAAACTCAGGTACATCCTCTGATCAACAAAAGAAGGCCTTGGTTCTTGGACAGTGGCTGCTCAAGGCATATGACAGGGGATAGAGATTGCTTTATTTCATTGGAAATAACGGATGGAGGATCGGTCACATTCGGAAATAACGATAAAGCTCAAATAAAAGGTAACGGTATCATTGGTAATAAAAATTCTGCCAAAATTGAAAATGTTCAATATGTAGATGGTTTAAAACATAACTTGCTTAGCATTAGCCAACTTTGTGATAGTGGTTTTGAAGTTATTTTTAAACCCAATCTATGTGAGGTTAAACACTCATCCTCGGGTAGAGTTTTCTTTTCCGGTTTTAGAAAAAAGAATTTATATGAGCTATATCTTGATGATTTGCCTACTGAATCTTGTTTTGTATCCATTGAAAAGGATAAATGGGTATGGCACAAACGGGCTGGTCACACAAGTTTAAACACTATTTCTAAATTGTCTAAATTAGAATTAGTTAGAGGCCTTCCAAAAATTGATTTTGAAAAAGACAAAATTTGTGAAGCTTGTGCCAAAGGAAAACAAGTTAAAAGTAGCTTCCATTCTAAAAATGTTATTTCCACAAACCATCCTCTTGAGCTACTTCATATAGATCTTTTTGGTCCTGTTAAAACTCCTAGCCTTAGTGGAAAAAGGTACGGATTTGTAATTGTTGATGACTTTTCACGTTTTACTTGGGTCTTGTTTTTAAAACATAAAAATGATGCCTTTGAGGCTTTTCATTATTTTTGTAAAAAGATCCAAAATGAAAAGGGATCAAAAATTATCTCCGTAAGAAGTGACCATGGAGGTGAATTTGAAAATGAATCTTTCAAAAATCTTTTTGATGAAAATGGTATTTCTCACAATTTTTCTTGCCCAAGAACTCCTCAACAAAATGGAGTTGTTGAGAGGAAAAATAGAACTTTGCAAGAAATGGCTAGAACTATTTTGAATGAAGCCAACATTGAAAAATATTTTTGGGCTGAAGCAATTAATACCGCTTGTTATGTTTTAAATCGTGTATCCATTAGAAAGATTTTAAACAAAACCCCATATGAACTATGGAAAGGAAGAAAACCAAACATCTCATATTTTCATATATTTGGGTGTTATTGTTACATTTTAAATAATAAAGAAAATTTGGGAAAGTTTGATTCAAAATCGGACAAAGGTTTGTTTTTAGGATACTCCACTTCATCTAAAGGTTATAGAGTTTATAATCTTAGAACTCAAATTGTGGAGGAATCCATGCATGTTATTTTTGATGAGTTTGATGACTTGTGCTTAGAAAAAATTGATAAATCTGAGGAAGATGAACCTTCATCCTCCAACGCACCCAGTCCAAACGAAGAGGACGAATCTGGTCCATCCTCTCAGCAACCTCCACGAGGATGGAAAACAGTCACTTATCATCCTCCAGATCTGATTATTGGAGACACAGCTGATGGAGTAAGAACAAGGCAGTCCCTACGAGGAAATACAGCAACCATGGCTATGATTTCACAAATTGAACCAAAAAATATTGATCAAGCTATTTGTGACAAATCATGGGTTGAAGCCATGATGGAAGAACTCTCACAATTTGAAAGAAACAAGGTATGGAACCTTGTACCTCCTCCACTTGAAAAATCCATCATTGGAACAAAATGGATTTTTAGAAATAAACTGAATGAGGATGGAGAGGTAGTAAGAAACAAAGCAAGGCTTGTTGCTCAAGGATACAATCAACAAGAGGGAATTGACTACGATGAAACATTTGCACCGGTTGCAAGACTAGAAGCCATACGCATCCTCCTAGCATATGCCACACATAAAGGTATAAAACTATACCAAATGGATGTCAAAAGTGCTTTCTTGAATGGATTCTTAAATGAGGAGGTTTATGTCAAACAACCTCCTGGATTTGTGGATGAAAAGAAGCCCAACCACGTATTCAAACTCTCAAAAGCTCTTTACGGATTGAAACAAGCTCCTCAAGCTTGGTATGAGAGGTTAAGCTCTTTTCTTAAGGAAAATGGATTCATTAGAGGACAAATTGATACTACTCTCTTCAAGAAAACATCTAAAGAAGATTTATTAATTGTCCAAATTTATGTGGATGACATAATTTTTGGATCCACTAATGAAGAGATGTGTGAAGAATTTTCAAAACTTATGCAAAGTGAGTTTGAGATGAGTATGATGGGTGAGTTGAAATTTTTTCTTGGTTTGCAAATCAAACAACTCAAAGATGGTATTTTCATCTCACAAGAAAAATACACTAAAGATCTTCTCAACAAATACAACATGAGTTCAGCCAAGAGTATGGGAACTCCTATGCACCCATCCTCCACGCTTCACAAAGATGATGAAGGAACTCCAATTTCTGAGAAAGAGTATAGAGGGATGATTGGATCCTTATTGTACTTAACAGCAAGTAGACCAGACATAGTATTTGCTGTTGGTCTTTGTGCAAGATTTCAATCCTCTCCCAAAGAATCTCACCTTACAGCAGTTAAGAGGATTCTGAGATACCTTGTTGGCACAATAAATTTTGGAATCTGGTATGAGAAAAGCTCAAATCTTGATCTCATAGCCTACTGTGATGCTGACTATGCGGGAGATAAAATCGAAAGGAAGAGCACAAGCGGAGGCTGCCAAATTCTTGGTAAATCCCTAATTAGTTGGTCATGCAAGAAGCAAAGCACAATTGCCCTTTCAACCACGGAGGCTGAATATGTGTCAGCTGCTCAATGCTGCTCTCAAATCCTCTGGGTAAGAAATCAACTTGAAGATTATTCACTAAGGTACTCTAAAATTCCTATCCTCTGTGATAATACTAGTGCAATTAATCTTTCAAAAAATCCCATACAGCATTCTAGATCTAAGCATATAGAAATTAAACATCATTTCATAAGAGATCATGTGCAAAAAGGTGACATTGAATTAATTTTCATTGACACTGAAAATCAATTGGAAGACATTTTTACGAAACCTCTACAGGAGGATCGCTTCAAAAACATTTTGAAAAAACTTTCTATCATTAATTTTTCTGAAATTAATTGATTTAGTGTTTTATCCATTGTAACATGTCTATGCTTCTCTTATTTTTAATTGTTTAATTTTTATAATTAATCTTTGAAGTGATTTATCAAAAACTGGCTGCATAAGTAGTTTTTTTTAAGTTAGAAAAGTGAGAGGACGGGAAATAGACTCAGAGGATACAGTTTCCTCTTTTGGGATTCTCCTTGAAACACGCAAGCACGCGCCTCTCTCCCCATTGGCCGGTTGCGTGGCGTGTTCCCTTTGGCCGCTGCATTAAATGCGCAGACGGCTGTGCCTGTCCAATCTCCCACGCGCCTAAAGCCCAGCGCCTTCATCATAATGACTACCTAGGGAACCTTCACACGCCTCCTCTCTTAACTAGTCACTTCATCTCCCATCCTCCTCTACTTAATGCGCTGATCATCTCTCCTCTTCATCCTTCAAACCTCATTCAAACATTCAGCAAACTTATTCCTTCCTTTCCAAAACCCAAACTCAATGGCTCGTACCAAAATTATTGCCAGACGCAAAGCTTCATCTCAAGAAGATGAATCCATTCAGGATTACTACTCAAGTACGGAGTCCGATCACAATGACGAAGGGAATTCTGATGAAACTACAACTCAACCACCAACCAAGTCTCCTCCTCCTGGACCATGTTCGAATATTTCCTCTCCCTCCAATAAACCTAAAAATCGCACCACTAAAGCTTCATCCTCTACTACATCCTCCACGCCCAAAAGACGATCCTCCAGGATCATGTCTGGGGCTGTTTCATCCAAGAGGTCAGCAACTCAAGACACTACTGTTCATGTGATTAACTCAGATGATTCTGAGCAAACCGTATCTGCTGAACCAATTCAACCTCCACCATCTGTTAAAACTGTTAACAAGGAGGTTACTGTTTCCACTCCCAAAAAGCCCAAGAAACCTCATGTCAAAAAATCTCGACCCTCCTCCTCCAAAATCTCTATCAATTTGTTCAGTTCACCTGAATTGGAAACAAATTACATTTCCAAGTGGCAAAACAAGTCCGTGGTTAATGGGAAGATTATTTGTCTTGATGATTTGAAAGAAGGTGGATTTAATATTGAAGAAATGTTTGATCAATTAGGATGGACTTCCTTCCTCCGCATCAACGAACCACAATATCCACGTCTAGTTAGGGCCTTTTACGCTGCAGTAAATGGATCACGAGGGATTACCAGCTTCAGTCTTATTCTAAAGGGTGTCCAAATAGAAATTAATCCTGCCACATTGTGTCAAATTTTAGATATTCGTGATGAAGGAATTTGTTGTTTCACTGAAAACTGGTATTCTCAATGCATGCTCACACGCACCTCTGTTCTTGCCAACACTCTGATTTCACCTACCAAACCTCATGTAGCTTCGAATCTGATTCCTATTTGTCGCATCCTCCATAACATATGTGTTCATTGCATTGTCCCTAGAGCAGGTAGCTTTGAGAAGGTAACTGAACTTGATATTCTTCTCATTCACCACATCATGTCTGGAACCCCACTGCATTTAGGTTATATTATTTTTAGCTTCATGTTAAATGCCTCAATCCTAGGAAGGTTAGCACCCTATGGCATGGTGTTAACCAAGATCTTCAAATTTTTCAATCTTCCATTAGATGATGAACCTTCACTTCATTTTTCCAACACCATATCCATGAAAAATGTAAAACAAATGAAGCTCACTACATCTGCCTCCATCACTCCTCCTTCCCCAAAAAGAAAAAGAACTCGCAGCTCATCCTCTATAACTCCACCACATGAATCCATCACTGCTCAACCTCTGTCAGAGGATACTCCATCCAACACCACTCCTGAACCAGTCTTGACGATTGATCCTCCTCCATCTCCACCAAATGATTCTGTTAATCCTTCACCTCCTCAGTCTCCACTGTTGCCAGATCTTTCCATACCACTTAACCAGGCACCTCCTCCTGAGGATACGGCTCCAGAAGCTCCCCTTCAACTCATGGAGGATGGAGAAGAGTTATATTTTGACTTAAATCTAACTTATCATCAATTTTCTCCCTTGAGCCCTACTGAAAATCAGACTGAGGAATTTCCTCCTGATCTACAAGAAGATATCCTGATACCTCCTCATTCTGCTTCTCCTACACACGTTGATGCCATTGTCCCTGATGAAACCCAACCTCTACCTGAGGTTCCTGTTGGATTTTGCTCTATTGACTCATTTTTAGCTCCAACGAAGGATCAACCTTCCAAGGATAATGTTGGAAGCTCTCAGAATAAGAGCTCAAGTGTAAACAATCAGCCTAAGGATCAACCCCCTAAGGAACGAAAACACTCCAAACATATGAAGCTGCTCAAGACCATTCGGAAGGATCAACAAAGACTAATTCGGCGCTTTGATCTCTTCCAGAATTCGTTTGCTCAGTTTGGCCTTATTCTAGAATGGGTTACCAAAAACATGGTGAACACAGCTGCTTCTGACGTTCCTCTTCCTGAGCTTCCCGCTATGCCTTCCTTTGCCGTACCTGTGTCCTCTCCTTCATCCTCATCTGAAGAGCTGTCCTCCTCAGAGTAGCATTTTCAATTCTATTATTTTTTGATGCTGCCATAATTCAGGGGGAGAATGATTATGATGTTTTGAAATTAGGATGTTTTTAAATTTATGTTTTGAAATTAGGATGTTTTGAATTTATGTTTTGATGCTATGATGTTTTGATGATTTGATGCTATAGCTGCCATATTTTGATTAAGTTGATGTTTAGAATTGATTTGCTGTTTTGATTAAGATGATATAATGTTTTGCTGGACTATGCTTATGCAAGTATAATTTCTTACAAATTTTAGTCCTTCATTCATATCCCTAGCATACATTCAGGGGGAGTATTATGTTTATCACTTAAAATTTTAAAAAAATTAAATACTCACTTGATTCAGGGGGAGCATAAACATTTAACATCATCATATTTTAAAATCATAATCTAAAGAATTTTGTCATCATCAAAAAGGGGGAGATTGTTGAGACAAAATCTCTCATTTGATTTTAATGATAACAAAATTACTTAAGAGATTATGATTGTGGTTAATACTAATTTGTGCTTTTGAGTGAATTATTATAAGAAAACAGGTTAATCATCATTTAGAACAAAAGGAAGAAAAATCTGGATTAATTCATTAAGGTTTCAAGCTGGAGGATGGCCAGAACCTTGAGAGGATGGGTCTTCAAGTTGAGATTTTCCATCCTCGCGAGAATAACGTTTTTAATCCATCAACAGAGATCAAATCAGCATGAATAAGCAACAATATGAAGCATTTGATCAAAAGAAATCACAAGGCTAGCTATACAAGGTCCAAGGATAGCTTGTAGCTTTGGGATTCAAGAAGTGACATGTTTGCAAGTCTCCATGCCATATGAAAAGGCTAAGGGCAGCCCTATATTTCACTCTTGAGTGATTGAAAAAATAAAGCAAAGTCAAGATATTGAAAGGCAACTGCAAACAAGCTCTAAATAGAAGTCACAAGTCTTGAAGAATGAAAAAATCAAAAGGCTACACAAGACCAAGACAAAAGGCTACGCAGAGGATGGACTGCTAGGTCCAAGGATGGCTGGATGGCAATGTTGTAATTTCAGCACAAAGACCATTGGACAAAATTCTGCATCCTCCTCAACGGTCATGAGGCTTTTAACTCATGAAAGAGCTATCAAGGACTCTATAAAAAGGGCAGGAAGCTCTTCATTATAACACACACCAATATTGCAGAAAAAAGATCAAGAATCATATCATTCATCTTAAGCAATATTCATCCTCTCTTCACACTTTCTCTATTCATACATTAGATCATTTGAAAAATCTTTTAGAAAGTGTTTAAGTTGAGAGAAATCAAATCATACTCATATTACTCTGTAAATTTTCAAGTTAGTTGAACTTGAAAACATTTGAAAGTTGATTGTAAGCTTGGTGAAGCTTGAGAATACACAAGGTGTAATCATCCTTTGCAAGAGGTTGATCTGTTGATCTTTAGTGAAAATCTCACAAGGTTGTGAGGACTGGACGTAGCCATCATTGGGTGAACCAGGATAAAATTTGTGTGTCTATCTCTTTACAATTCCTTGCACTTATTCTGAGTTTTCTTGAAAAGTTTAAAAAACCATTTTTCAGTTCGCATCCTCACTGAGAGGACAGAAACTCATACACTTTGAAAATAATTTTTAAACGTCAAAATCCCTATTCAACCCCCCTTCTAGTGATTTTAGCTTCATCAATTATCACGTGGCAAATGACACTTGGAGTCTATATCATACCAAATCAGTGTGTCACCTGTCAAAAATTATCATAGCTAAATAAAATTAACAAAAAATTAATGTTAGAAACTAAAATGACTAATGAAAGTAAGATTTGAGGAGTTTTAAATAACTTCTCTTCTTTTAAGAATCATTGTATTATATGAACATTATTCTATACTATTATTTAATACATATTTCAAATCAATCTAGCTTGTGGAGTCTTAATTATACTCATATTCACGGGTATACCTATCTTATTGTCTTAAATATTTTAGAGATTTTATTTTTATTTTAATAATTAGATTTTAATAAAAAAAAAGTACAATTTTAATAATTAAAAAAAATTTACGTTTGGTCCTATAAAATAATTATTAACTTTTTAGTCTATAAAAAATTTATTTTCTTTTACTTCTTATTTAAATTTTTTTTTTTGTAAAAAGTTAATATTTTTTGTCACTAAAAAAACCCCTATAAAATCAAAATTAGAACTAAAAATAAATTAAAAAATTTTAGATACTAAATTTGACAAGCGATGATTTTGTAGAAACTAAAAACATATTTAATAAAAAAAAAATCCACCTCATACTTATTTTGTTATATTGAAAAGATTTTAAAGTTGAACTCAATTGACGTGGATATCAACCATGCTAAGTTAGGTTGATGCTAAAAAAAATACTTGTATTATTTTATCAATTTTTATTTTATTTTGCATACCCAAAACTATTAGTTTTGCACATTTGATTCAAATACAATTGTTCTCTTCTTTGATTTGCTCCTGCAACATACACAATGACTTATATCAGGAAAGATGTGTTCAAGAATATTGATGATAAGTATGGATGACAACATGAGTATCTATTTGAATCATCGTGATTTGGATGGAGAAAACACGTTTTTATTAGATGCAGTTGTGGGTGCTAAATTTTCCTAATATTAAACTTAGGGATGGGCGGATTTGGGGATGTTGATATACACCCTGCACCCACCCCCGAACTCATCGTGCTAGTAATATTATTGTTATTTTTAAATTTTATATACATGTATACATGTATATATTTAATATATTTAATATTTTTTCGATATTAAAAATTATAATAATCTCTCTAAAGGAAATATGATTTTAATATTTTTTTAATTTTATTATTGTGTAATAATAATTATTTTGTTATATTAATAATAAAAAATTTGAATTTAAATTTATTATTTTATATATGAATGGGTGTGAGTGTGGACAGAGAAACCCGAACTCCAGAGAAACAAAACTCGCTCCCGCCTCGCTCCATTGCTATGCCTAATGATCGTTTGATTATTCAAAATTTTAATACATGAAATCACATAGAAGAAAATTATAAAATATGTTTGTAATTTATTCTATATATATAATATACAATATCAAAATTATGTGGTTAAATACATTCTCATCTCAAAATATTCATATAGTTCAATAAGTTTTTGTCTCCAAATTAAAAACATGGCGTATTATTTGATGCTCAATTTAAAAATTTGTCAATTTTTAACTTAAATTCAGTTTTAGTCTTCTTTTATGTTTGCTTAAAAGACCACAAACACATATTTCAAAAAAAGAAAAATGTTAAAAAATGTCTTAAGAAACTTGTTAGTATGACTCTAAAAAATACATGATAAAAATTATATAGTTAAAATAAATTTTTAGTTTCCATAAAATTTTGAAATTTCATTTTTAGTTTCTATCAAAAAACACATGTTTTAGTCTCTACAAAATTATTCTACATCCTATTTTATTTTTTGCTGAAACAAAATATATTTTAACTTTAATTTTTTAAATGATTTTTTGTAAGTATGTTTAGAACATTATTAAAAGTTTATCCCCATAAATATACATACAACTTTTTAAATACCATACGCTCAAGATAAAAGTTCTTAAAATATGTACCTAAAAATTAATTTTTCAGATCATTTTTTATGGAGAACTTTTTATAGTGTTATACATATGTATGCAAAACAATCATTTAAAACTTTATGCTCCAATAAGAACTAAAACTACTTGCATAATAATTTTGTAAAGACTTAAATATGTGATTTATTTTTATAGGAACTAAAAATAGAATTTTATAAGGATGAAAAACTTATTTGATCTAAAATTATATTATAAAATTTTGGGGAAAAAACTCACGTTTTGAAGGCCAGCTGAAAACAAATTTTATGAACTTTTTAAGGATTAAAAATAACATTTAATATTCATTTTTATTTATATGTAAATAATAATTAATTAATTAATTAAACTTAAATAATCTGCTCCTGAATTTGGATCTGGTATTAACTCAACTTTGGTGACTTCCTCAACTAATTAAGTGAAGCATCTACCACCATCATCATCATCATTATTATTTATTTATTTATTAATTATATTTAAAGTTGAATCATCTGACACATTGATGACATTAATAATATTGAACTGGTGAAACAGTCTGTCAATGAAACAAACCATTAAATTGTATGGCGTGTATCACATGTATAATTTTATAATACACAATTGAACAAAGTTGCGTTCAATAAATACTTTTTAAAATATATTTTCTAAGGCATTTTATTTTTAATGATGAAAATTTATATAAATCCCATTAAAACATTTTATTTTTGTTAGATGAAAATTTATATAAATCTCATTAAAATACGTTGTTTCATATAAATTTAATGAAATTTATAAGTATTTTAATTAATCAATGTGTTAACCAATATATTTTAATTCAATAATAAAAAATTTGTTATAAAATATAGAACAATTGTTCGGTCTAGTTTCACGTTGTATATCAGTTGTTTAGTAAACATTTCACACATTAAACATATAAAAGAAAGA
>JBBPBP010000002.1:39236580-39248124 GCA_037974735.1 Cicer chorassanicum | reverse complement strand
TTAAAAATTAAAACCATCATTCATTATAAGAGTATTTATTTTGTTAATAAGTTACTCATCCTAGGAGGGAGGGGTATTACATAGTTGGTCTCAAATTCTCAATAAGATATATTTTTTTCAAAACAATTAAACTATTTAACACTCATTTAAAAACTTCATCTTAAATTTAACTCTTATGGTCATTGAGATTATATCAGTTGACTTAACATCTACAGCTATTAAATTTAACTTCTAGCTTCAACTTATCTGTAAATAACCGTATATACATCTTACTTCCAACTTAGATCTTAGACAACAAAAATATTACTATAATAATAACTATACGATAAAAAAAAGGTATATGATTGAGTACTATATAATAATTAATACAGCTTTTCCAATCTGTTCTGAATTTTTCATCACTATTTTTGACTTTTTAAGCAACTACTCCAATTTCCAACCCAACCCATTTTGCTACATTTTCACATAACTTCAATCAACTACTCTTATTGCATAGGTATGTTTCATTTGCATCTCAAATCAAACTTTTATGTCATAATTCTTTTGTTTAATATGAATATTGTAACTTAGTTTCTTGCTTAAACTTGATTAGTATTCCATAAATCTTGTTGGTATCTTTGTTTTCATAATCAAAGTGATTGAGTTTAAGTGGTTAAAACAATTTTTTGCCAATTGCAGTTACATTGGGCGTATTTGACTACAATTCTTCTCAATATCCAGAATCATGTTGTGATTTAAAAGTCTTGGTTCAATTGTTTTGCAGATCAAATCAAGAAGCTTGACAAGGATGGATACTATTGCTAGCGTAGCGTCCAGCGTGGCTTTACCTGTGCTGCGGCAATTTACTTATATATTGATGTACAACAGTTACCTCCACGATCTCGAGAATGAGATTCAGAAGCTGCATAGGGGGGAGAAAGAAATGAGGCACACTGTTGAAGCTGCCAAAAGGAACGGTGAAGAGATGGAAGACACGGTTCGTGACTGGTTTTCTAGAGTGCAGGCAGCCATAGAAGAGGCACAGGCATTCCTTCGTGAAGAAGATTGAGAAAGAGTTGGATGCGTAGATGCGGTGTACTCAAGGTACACAAGGAGTCAGAAAGCAAGAAGCTTGGTGGATCTTTTGATTGAAATCAAAAAAGAAACATTCGACCGGATTTCGTACCGTTGTGCTTTGTAATGCAATTTCAGTTCTGGTGCTAGAGGTTATGTGGACTTGGAATCAAGAACAACAATGTTAAACGAAATTCTTCGTGTGTTAAAAGAGGATTCTGATGTTCACATGATTGGTGTGTATGGAATGGCAGGGATAGGTAAGACTGCATTGGTGAAGGAACTGGCGTGGCAAGCCGAGAAAGAGGGTTTGTTCGATGTGGTAGTGTTGGCTACTGTGACGAATTCTCCTAACGTGACAAAGATTCGAGATGAAATAGCTGATGGGTTAGGGCTGAAGTTTGATGAGCTGACTGAGGTGGGACGGGCGAGCCGGTTACACCAAAGGATTAGGCAGGAGATAAAGATTCTTGTGATACTCGACGATGTTTGGGGAAAGCTTAGCTTGAATGAGGTCGGTGTTCCTTTCGGTGATGATCGTGGTGGTTGTAAAGTATTGGTTGCATCTAGAGATCTTAATGTGTTGACTACTAACTTAGGTGCAAAGCAAGTTTATAGAGTTGAAGTTTTGTCTGAGGATGAGAGTTGGAGTTTGTTTGAAAAGAGAGGAGGGAATGCTGTTGAAGATGTTAGCATTAAGCCGGTAGCGATGAAAGTGTCGAAAAATTGTGCTGGTTTACCCCTTTTGATTGTTAATGTTGTTGAAGCATTGAAGAACAAGGATTTGTATGCTTGGAAAGATGCACTTGAACTGATAGAAAATTTTGACTTTGATGGATGTTTTTATTCTCAAGTTCATTCTTCTATTGAGAAGAGTTATGATCATTTAGAAAGTCAAGAACTCAACATTCTTCCTTCTTTTAGGTTCAATGGGAAATAGTTACAACGCGAAAGACTTGTTGGTGTTCGGTTGGTGTTTAGGTTTGCATAAACACGTTGATACCTTGACAAATGGAAGAAACAGGCTTCACAAATTGATCGACGACTTGAGAAATGCGTGTTTGTTGCTCGAAGGTAGAAGAGATTCGGTCGCGGCGCTCAAAGTTGTCCGCATCGTGGCTGCCTCCATCGCATCAAAGCTCAAGCCGTTCTTTACCGTTGAGAGAAACGATGAACTGAAAGAATGGCCGCGAACCGATTTCTTGAAAACTTGTCATCATATTTTCTTGGATCGGTGTCGCATCCACGAACTTCCCGAGAGGTTAGAATGTCCTAACTTAAAATACTCAAACTCAACTCTCAAGATAATAACAATTTGAAAGTTCATGATAATTTCTTTGATCATATGAAAGAACTTAAGATACTAAGTTTAGAAAGTTTGAATTTTACTCCATCACTTCCTTCATCTATTTCCCTTCTAACAAACCTTCAAGCACTTAATCTCAATAAATGCATGTTGCAAGACATTGCTATTGTTGGAGAAATCAAAAGTTTAGAGATTCTTAATGTGACACCCTAAACCCAAATTAAAATAGAAAGTAATATGCATTAGTTTTGAAAGATACTGGAAGCGGTTCTAAAGAGAAGTATGAAAATTTTCTTTTAAACTATAAGGTTCGGGACGTCACACTCACACTTACACAAAATGCTTCCATTAAAATTCCCACTTACAAATCCTTTAATATCAAATAAAACTAAGGTTTTCTTAAATAAATATTTCTGGCATAAAAACATGTTCTAAACTTAGAGACAATTAATTTCTACTTCCGAATAAAAGATAAAAAACATAACACGATTGATTGATCGAATTTACAAAAACCTAAATTAGTTCATAACTCAACAAAACACGACAATTTACTCCTACCCAGTATCACCTATCAGAGCATGGATCACCAACCGATAACCTGAAATAGCTGCGCTCTCGCAAGCGCCAAACACAAGCAACGAGGGGTGAGTTTCGAAATTATGTAACAATATAAAATACACGAGAAGAACACGCAATTAGTCAAAACAACACAAATAAAGAGAACGTTCAAGAACATAATATTAAAGGTTAATCTAACTCAATCACAATAAAACAGTTACAAGGATAAAATGCTATGCATGTCCTATACTCTACACTTCATCATTTGGTACCATTCTACTCTGAAGTACTTGGTTAGGAGGCCTGAAACTATGCCACTACAAGAGTGGACGGACAATTCATGAATGGCCAAGTCCTCATAGATCCCCTCAACTCAACCCGAGACACATATACGCGACAGTCGGGGTACTCTTGTGTTGCACGGTAGTTCCCGGCCTTAGGGAATAACCCACTAATCCACTTAGGAATTCCCCACTAGATGTACCCCCAAGGTCTATCAGTCTTACCTTACAGTTCGATTGTAGCCCTCCACGATCAGGCTCATTCAGTTGTACTTCCCCGAATCGCTAGGTTTGTCAGACCCTCCCTATATGATGACAAAATAATCCTAACTTCGAATCTCTACAACACATATCTCATACTTACTCGATCATCACAACTCAATAAGTTTCAGTTTGACTTCATAATATTCATCATTATATGTATATCATCAGTCACAATTCAATCCCAATATTTGGTTTACACTACTCACAATACCCAATCCAATCTTATCAATCGCAATAAAAAAATCAACATGTAGCACATTCAAATAATTTCACGATTTCAATCAAATAGCAAGAACACTCCAATATATATTATTCATACAGTAACAATCAGCATCACATTCCATAAAATCATTCAACGTGCAATCTTGCTATAAATAAATTCACAACAATTCTATAGGTTGCTAAATTATATTTTAGTCCTCACCGTTACCATTCATATATTATTAATTAATTATTATTGCTCAATAGGGCTCGACCGTACGTAGTGAGCCCCGGATGAATATCTGGGAATTTCGGTATTCCCGTTCATCTCACGTTATTTTATATTCATAAAATCGAACCTCATCTCACCCCTTACCTCAATTGAAGATTTCGCCCAACAAATTCGATATGCTAACTTGTCGCGTCTTTGTCGACCATCGTCTCTAATAGTCTGCGGAAAAATATAATAAATAAATAAATCAACTCAACGACCAAATACAGATTAATTACTTGTTTTAATAGATAAATGAATTATTAACTAATAATACATAAATAAGTTATCTGCTATTGTAATATAATCCAAAATATATTTAATATCATTAAACACACATATTACTATAATTATACTTTGTTTAAACTAAGCATGATAGAAGAACTAAATAATGTGTCTCTCTCTCTCTCTCTCTCTCTCTCTATATATATATATATATATATATATATATATATATATATATATATAGCTTTGATTTTTAAACATATTTTATATATATCACATGAACTCAAGTAATAATAATTAATTACAGCTTAGTATTTGTTACACCCAATTTTATATTATAATCAAAATAGATTAATCATTCCAGTTGCGAAATCAAGTAGACTATTTATTATTAACATATAAATTGTAATTGTAAAAAAAAAAATAATAATGAAAACAGAAACTAGAATCTGTCCTATTTGATACTCGGATAACTTTCCAATCATTTCTTTCAGATATAGAAGTTAGAACTATTTCCACCAAAGTATAAAAAAAAGGTGTTCGTGGCCCATATTTTGAAATAAAACTCTTCCAATGTATACTATTATTGGTAATTGTAAATATGATATTCATCATCATTGTCAAAATCAATACAGGGAATAAAAGATCTAACCAAAGCTGAATTGTAATTAAGAGATTGATCACAAACAGGTAAATGTGTAGTTTATATACTAAAATAAAAATAAGAAATAAATAATATACACTTCAATCATCAATTGCAAAATAGAAAAAAACTGCAAAATAACTATCAGCATAACAAGCAATCCGATAAAAGGAAAGAATAAGGCAAAGTATCTGAACCATATTATAAATTGCACGGTACTAGCCAAATGCGAATTTCTAATTTTCAACTATTCTTGTAATTGCTTGACAGGTACAGGGGAGAAAGAATGAGGAATGGCATACCTGGTTTGGAATTAAAATTGAATTTTGGGATTGGAATTGTAACTTGAATTGAAATTTGCGGCTTCGAATCTATATGTGCTGGTTTGGAATTGAAATTGGAAATTTGGAATTGAAATTGAATTTTGGGATTGGAATTGTAACTTGAATTGGAATTTGCGGCTCCGAACCTATATGTGATAATCAAAAAATTTCGTAGCACTAGGCTTTCCTTTATATATATATATACTTAGTACTAGCCTAGGTTATTATTATTATTATATTTATTATTATTATTATTATTATTATTATTATTATTATTATTATTATTATTATAGTTAATATTAATGATTTAAATTAATTACTAAGACAAACACACAATACACACTTAAAAAATTAGGCCACATATTAACACTCGTATAATAAAAATAGTGTATCATTATACTATTAAAATAAAATAATAAGAAATTGGGGTGTTACACTTAACCTCGAAAAATCCGAGCTTAAAGAGATCCCTGTCGAAATAGGACGATTGACTAATCTTCAGTTGCTAGATTTGACCGATTGCTCGACGCTAGAAATAGTACCTCGCAATCTCATATCAAGTCTCACCAGCTTAGAAGAACTCTATATCGGAAACTGTAATAATATTCAATGGGAGGTTAAGGCTAATGGAATTGAAAACCAAAAGAATTGTTCAAGTTTAAGTGAGTTAAGAAATTTGCATCAACTTTCAACTTTGAATATGCAAATAAATGATACTTCAGTTTTTCCTAGAGACTTATTTTCTTTTGGAAGACTAGAAAGTTACAAGATTTTGATTGGTGATGGATGAAAATTTTCTGAGGAGGAGGATTCTAAGAACTACAAAAGTTCAACAAGAGTTCTTAAGCTAAATTTGAGCTTGGATCCAAGCATGCTTTTGGATTATGGAATAAAAATGTTGACGGCTCGCGCCGAAGATTTGTATCTAGCTGAACTAAAAGGTGTCAAAGAAGTACTTTATGAATTGAATGATGAAGGATTTTCACATTTGAAGCATCTTAGTATTAAAAAATGTGATGAAATGGGGAGCATTATTGGATCAACAAATTGGTCACTTCATGATAATGTATTCATCAACTTGGAATCTTTGATACTTCACAATATGATGAAATTGGAGAAAATATGCAGTGCTCCAATTCCAACACAAGCTTTTGCAAAACTACAAGTTATCAAAGTGAAAAATTGTGATATGATGGAGTTTGTTTTGTTGAATTCAATGGTCAAACACCTTTTTGAGCTTGTTGAATTTGAGATTTCTGAATGTGGATTTATGAAGTATATCATTGACACTACGCCAAAAATGACATTTTATAGCGCGTCTTTTACAGCGCTTATTAAATACAAGCGCTGTAATATAAATTTTTAAAAATAACGGAGGCTACAACAGCGCTTTTTTTACAAGCGCTGTTGTAGGGTCATATAGGGTCAGAAAGCGCTATCACATAGCCTTTTACAGCGCTTCTTCAGAAAGCGCTGTAAATCAAGCGCTATTGCATAGCTTTTACAGCGCTTTAAAAAAAGCGCTGTAAAAGCCTTGCGCTTTGTGTCATTGGTTGACCTATTACAGCGCTTTTTAGACAAGCGCTGTAATAGACTTGCCCATTCACATTTTTATAGGACCTATTAGAGCGCTTTTTTAGAAAGCGCTGTAAAATCATTCATTTCAAATAAGAAGCGTTCAGTTTAAGTAAATAAAAACAAATTTAAAACAAATTTAATACGTTGTCAAAACCCTACGAAATCTCATCTCCCCTCCCTTGCGAACCCCTCGTGTGCGCCCATCTACAAATTGATTTACTTCTTCCTCCTTTAAAACAAATTGATCATCAACGTTGTCTCAGGTAATTCAAATTTATTTTATTTATTTGTTGTTGTCACTAATTCAAACTGATAAATTGTTACATGATATAATTTGAAATTGTTACATGATATAATTTGTAAAAAAAGCGCTGTTGTACCACTAATTTATATATCAAAAACTTGAAATAATGTTTATTGTTACTGATATAATTTGTTACTGATAAATTTTATTTATAATATATCAGACTGATATAGGTCATAATATATCAATATATATATAGTTCATAATATATCAGACTTGAAATCATGCTTATTGTGTAACTGCATTTATATATATAGGTCATATAAATGGACCGGAAATGGATGTCTGTCAATCGATTGACAAAAGAGTATGAAAATGGAGTGAAGGAGTTTATTGAGTTTGCAGTGATGAATGCAAAAGATCCAAATAGAGTCGTTTGTCCTTGTTTAAAATGTTGTTTTGGAAAACGCATTAGAGCAGATGAATTGGAAGGACATTTAGTATGGTATGGAATTGATCAAAGCTATACATGTTGGATAAGACATGGTGAGAAAATCAATGATAATACTCGCACAGATACATATGTTTCAACTAATTTTGACACAGATACATATGAGCCAGACCGAGTTGAGGAGATTGCAAAAGCAGTTGAAGAAGATCTTCGTGATTGTCCTAAAATATTTGAGAGCTTGTTGAGTGATGCAGAGAAACCATTATATAATGGTTGTACTAAATTCACAAGACTTTCGGCGATACTAAAGTTGTACAACTTAAAAGCGAGTAATGGATGGTCTGATAAAAGCTTCACAGAATTACTAACCCTCTTAAAAGATATGTTGCCAGATGATAATGAACTTCCCAGTAGAACCTATGAAGCTAAACGAATTTTATGCTCTATTGGTATGAGTTATGAAAGGATTCACGCGTGTCCTAATGATGGCATTTTATTTCAAAATGAATATGAATTACTAAAGGCGTGTCCGAAATGCAATGTATGTCGATATAAGAAGAAAGAATCTACTCCAGCAAAAGTCGTGTGGTATTTTCCTATAATACCAAGATTTAGGCGCATGTATCGCAGTGAAGAAGATTTAAAACACTTGACATGGCATGCAGATGAAAGAATTAGAAATGGAAAGTTTTGACACCCTGCGGATTCTCCGCAATGGGCAAAAATTGATCACGAGTATCCTGAATTCGGGATAGAGTCGAGAAATATACGCATTGCACTTTCTACTGATGGAATGAATCCACATGGTCTTCAAAGCATCTCACACAGCACGTGGCCTGTGATTTTGTTGATTTATAATCTACCTCCATGGTTATGTATGAAGCGTAAGTTTATGATGTTGTCTCTGTTAATTTCTGGACCCAAACAACCGGGGAATGATATCGACGTATACTTGGCTCCTTTAATTGAAGATTTAAAAATTATGTGGGAGATAGGTGTAGAAGTTTATGACGGGTATAAGAAAGAATGTATAAGAAACTGGTTCGTGTAAAATCAGTTGCTGCTCCTGCTGCTAAAATAAGTCAGCCACGACTTGCTCCATATGGGTCGTCTCTTGACATACATGCAAAAAAAAATATGGGCAGCGACGATTCACGAATAATAAGCATGGATAAAGATCTATTCAGAGACACGTATGAAGAATTTTTTGAAAAAAAGCACATATACGAAATTCTCGACCATAAGGAGCTGAGTGCTACTGTTATGAGCATTTACATGAGGTAAAAATTACTTTTCATCTCATTTATTTGTAATTAATTTAATTTATTGGTAATTAATCTAATTTGAAATTTTTATTGAAGGTTTTTGTATGAGAAGTTCGTGTGCGCGCGCAGATTGTCGAATATATTTTCATTCTTGTCTCCGCATCAGATTTCGATGCTTAAACACGATCCAGCGAATGTAAATAAATACGTTTTAGATATACTATTAGGAAATAAAGAGAAGGATAAGTTATTCCTTGCACCATATAATTCAGCGTATGTAATTATATATTCTATATTTATATCTTTTTTAATTTATGAGATCTTAATTTATTAGTTGTTAAACTAAATTTTTGTTGTTGTAAGGCACATTGGGTGCTAATTGCAATCAATGCGACCTCTGAAGTTATATACTACCTAGATCCCTTGCACGGCCATTACAACAATCGCCCCGAGTTAAAGACTTTTTTCGACACGTAAGTAATATTCATTTATTTTTTGCATATATATATATATATATATATATATATATATATATATTAAGATCACATTGATTTATAATCACATTTATTTATTCGATAGTGCTTTACAAGTTTTTCGAGCTCAAAGAGGTGCGACAATGTCGAAGCTAAAGTCAAATAACATCACATGGATTCCAATAAAGGTTTGAAATATATGCTTTTAAATTTCACTTACAATCAATACACAATTAAATAATTATTGACTTATATGTTTTATTTTATAGTGCCCTCGTCAAACTAACAACATCGACTGTGGGTACTATGTATTGCGATTCATGAAGGAGATTGTTGATAAGAATCAAATTTCAATCCCAGAAACGGTACGATATTTTAATTATTTGATTTTCATATATAAATTATGTTTATATTTGATTCTAACTTATTTATGTTCAATTTTTATATCAGTACTTTGACAATTCCGGTCCATCGTATTCTGAAGAAGAACTAATAGAGATAAAGGAAGAATGGTGTCAGTATGTGCTTCAAATGAATATTATTTGATTTGCTGGGAAATGACAAGCTGCAAGGGATATGGTAGTTATGTGCTGTTTGTGTATATACTAGGTTGTGAATATGAGTAGTTGTATGAAAATAGTGCTGTAATTATACTAGGTTGTGAATATGAGTAGTTGTATGAAAATATGTGCTATTTGTGTATATACTAGGTTGTGAATATGGTAGTTATGTGCTGTAATTATGAACTGATTGTTGTGAATATTTGTGCATTTGAAAATATAGTGAATCTGTTGTTGTGTATTGATTCTTGTGTGTTTTAGTGCTGTTTTGTTGTTGTGTACTACTGATTCTGGATTGTGAAATGATTCTAGGTGAAAATGATTTTGGAATAAAATTTGTGAAGTGATTCAGGATTAAAAGACAGCGCTTTTAAAAAAAGCGCTTTCTAAAAAAGCGCTTCTAAAATTTAAACCATATTATTTAATAAAACTAAAAAAAAAAACACCTTTTACAGCGCTTTCTCATAAAAGCGCTGTAATAGATGCATTGTTATGCACCTTTTACAGCGCTTTTTTGAAAAAACGCTGTAATAGGGTGCACCTACTACAGCGCTTTTTGGAAAAGCGCTGTAATAGGTGCATAACAATGCATCTGGATAAGTGCACCTTTTACAGCGCTTTTGTGAAAAAGCGCTGTAATAGGTGCATAACAATGCATCTGGATAAGTGCACCTTTTACAGTGCTTTTATAAAAAAACGCTGTAATAGGTGCATAACAATGCATCTGGATAAGTGCACATTTTACAGCGCTTTTTCAAAAAGCGCTGTAAAAGGCGTATAACAAGCGCGCAATATATCCACCTTTTTTACAGGGCTTTTTTTTAAAAAACAAGCGATGTTATATCCTTTTACAGCGCTGGTAACTAGAACGCTTTTTTTTTTAACAAAAGCGCTGTAATATGCTTAAAAAAAGCGCTGTAAAAGTTGTTTTTTCGCGTAGTGTGACAAACAAAGACAATAGGATGATGCAGAAAGTGACAAGATCTCGCTCCCGAAAATGTGTTCGCTCACACTTGAATCGTTACCTTCTCTTGTTAGTCTTTCTCCTGAGTCATGCATTAAGGATAATGAAAACAACAATGATTTCTCAAGCCAACTTTTGAATGATAAGGTACAAATAGAACTTGTTGTTTTTTATTTATAATCCATACTTGAACATCTTGTTCTTATAAGATCTTATGAGCCTCATAATTCAATTTCTATATTTTTTTTGGAATTTATTTTATATACACTATCAATTACAACCGTTATATCGTTAATAATGTTTGCCTTTTGTCATAACTATTTATAAAGTCATTTACGTGATTGATTATGATTTTCCGACTGTGTAAAACATTTTCCATTGTTAGTGCATGGAAATCAAACTCTTTTTTTTTTGTGGTTGCTCAAATGCATGTTTTTATGTTACATGATCATTATTAAATTTTTAAAATGTGGTTAAACTCAACTCAACTTTTTTAAACAATCCACAGTGTCTTTTTATATTTTATTGGTGCTTTAATTTACATTTTATATGATTATATAAAAATAATTGTAAATTTTTGTGATTCTTATCTTATTTGATTTAGCAATTTAAAAAATGTATTTTTTTTATATTATGCCCTTTATAAAATAGTTGCTAGCTTAGTCACTACTTTAATTTCATTTCATTAATTGTCAATTTCTTAATGTTTCACTTCGTTTCCAACGTAAATCTAATTAAAAAATAGACATTTTTTATTGTTGAAAATTACATATAATGTAAATACTTCCTGTCAAACAAATTACATATAAGTATATCACTACTTAACACTACTTTTAAATTATAATTATTTTTTACATCACTTTTAGATTATAATTTTTACTTAT
>JBBPBP010000002.1:39177188-39236144 GCA_037974735.1 Cicer chorassanicum | reverse complement strand
AATAAATTTAAAGAATTAATATAACAAATTAGTATTATAATATAATTTAATTTTAGAAATCTTATGGAACCATGGTTTAAAACTGTTACACCAAACTTCATCTCTATTAAACTCATATTGAAGTATCTATTTATTTATATTTAATCAATGTTCTTGTTTCATTTTTCTGGAAAAAAAATTTACTTTTGCAATTGATGAAATAATGAACCCGTTTATTACAAATTTTAAAAAATATAATTTTCTTATTCAATAATTTAAATTTTAAAAAGTTATTAAAAATAATTTTTTTTATTTTAAACCGTTTTTAATTTTTCATTTAAAAAAAAACTGTAATAAATAGTAATTTTTTTAAAAAAATTTATTATGTTGAAGAAAAAAAAAAAGCATCATTTAATTTTTCCGTCCATCATCTTAATTAATTAATTAATTTGTTGTGTTTTTAGTTCGATATTCAAACGGAGTCGCACTGAACTCAACTGACCGGAAAACGACGCCATCGCCGCCAACCGTCGCGAATAACAGCGACCGTCCCTCTCGATTCTCCTTCTCTGTCGATCTCGATCTCGGTTCGTGATTTCTTCTTCATCTTCCATATTTTCTCAAGTTTTTGCTTCTACATTTTTGCTTTCGTTTTAGATTTTGCTTCTACTTTTTGCGATTCTTTCGAGTTTAGGTAAGCTTCTGATCGTGTGGTGTTGTTGTGCCGTTTCGTCATCGTGTGATGTTTCGTCTCTCAGGCGGCCTTACTGAATTTTGGTCGTTTCGTCGTGTGTCGTTGTGTGCTTACTGCTCTTTTTCACGTTACTGTGTTTCAGTGTTTGCTTTACTGTTTGGTTGTTACTATGTTCTCTTTATGTTTTGAGGTTTGTGTTTTCTAGGTTTTGGTTAAGAAGAAGTAGATGATGAAGTTTTTTGTGTTTTCTTGGTTATGAGAGTGTTTGTTAAGAACAAGAAGATGAGGGAGATATGATGATGAAATTGACGTAGAGAATAAAGGGATTAGGGAGTTAAGTGTTTGCTTACAAAATTTGTGTATAAAAACTAAATGGAACAAAAATATGATAATATACTATATGGGACTGATGTTGTGGTGTTTGTGAAATGGCTAAATGGGGATTTGAAAGCTTTAAAAACAGTTCGGTTAAGTTAATTGTTATTAGATCCCAACACAAGTCAGAAAATAAGATCCTCCAAGTTTGCCATAGAAGGAAACAGTTAGGCAGTTAGTGCTAGGCTAGTAATTAGGATAGTTAGTTAGTTTTCTCTGTTATTTCAATAAGCATGTCCTATGTTTATAAATAAGCCTGTCATTGTTGCCCTGAGAAGGCGATGAGATTACCGATTTTGGGAAAAGACGAATTTGTCGACTTGAATAGAGAATCTGCATTTTGGAATACATGTGCAGGGCACTGATTCTGATTGTTCTTTGTTAGAATTTTCTTTTTGTTCTGCAGGGGGCTTCACTCAACCTCATACCATGAGGTTACTGGGCTCTCTACAAGGTCAGACAATTCTCGTTTTAATGGATAATGGAGCTAGTCATAATTTCATCTCTTCTAGCCTTGTTTCTAAACTGAAGTTACCCACAAATCCCACTTCTTCTTACTCTGTCAGACTTGGGGGATGGTCGACAAAAGTCCACTTCTGGATGTTGTTATGATGTAGAAATTTATATCCAAAATTGCTGGGTCAAGGCTGATTTTTTCCTATTTGATTTGGGTGGAGTGGACATTATTTTGGGTATAGCTTGGCTTGCCACTTTGGGTGATGTCAAGATGAATTGGCAGGACTTAACAATTTCCTTTGTTAACATTAACCAATTGGTAACTATTGTGGGGGACACCACCAGTGATTGCTACTGTCTCTATCCTTTGGGACACCACCAGTGATAGTTGTCCCCTATTATTGGCTTCAACTGCTATTTCGTCCGGTCAAGACCTGCAACTGCAGAAACTGTTGGATCAGTTTGCTGTTATTTTCAATGATCCTAAAGGCTTATCACCTAAGAGAGACATTGATCATCATATTCCTATAAAGGCAGGTATTGATCATCAATTGGTTATTTAGGTCATATCATCTCTGAACAATAATGTGAGATTAATAGAAAAGTCGTATTTCACAACAAGTCATATGGGACTCGCTACACAGGTAGTAGCCCTATTTAGTAATAATGGAATTAAAATTGAAAATTAGAGCATGTAGGATTAAAATATAAATTAGAAACATTTAAAAGGTGTATTTTATGATGTAAGAAATTTAAGTTTTGATTCTTACGATACTTTGTATGAATATATGACTTTCAAGATATTTGTGGTGAAAGATTTGATCTTTATGATAGTTGTTTATAAGTATATATATGGTCTTCATGATATGTGAGGTGAAAACTTTGATTTCTATGATGATTTTTTTTAAGAATATATGATTTACATGATAAAAATATGTTATGTATGATCATAGTGATTTTTGAATGAGGTGATGATTTTGTATAAGTAGCTTTTGAAGCATATGATATGACTTAGTGGGTTGTGTGGAAATAGTTAATTTTTATAATACATCCTCATGTCATGGCATATGAATATGAGTGAGTTGCGTGGAAATATTTGATTTTGATAATGCATCATAATATATGGATCATATAGTTTTTGAAGCATGTATAACATTGCATCTTTTTGTGATTGTTTTGTTGTATTTAAAAAGTATCTAATGTGATAATAATTTCTCTTAAATGATTTAATGTTATAATGAGATTGATTTTTCATTAGTGATTTTGAAGTTATAATATGATATTATTTCCTTGAATGTTTTGATATACCGTGATGTGTTTGATACAACTCTATGTTGATTACTTGTGTGTTCTCCTTACTTATATTATACTATCATAATGATTTCGAAATTCATCTCATTCATTGTTTGTTTGTGCGTGTTTGCCAAAACGCATTGCTGGTTGTAAACTGGTGATCTATGCTTTGATAAACAGCTATTATCTTGTAATTAACTATTTCTTTTGACTAGGATATTAACGATGTAATTTTCAAAAAAAAAGTTTAGTTTATTTTATTTTTATAAGGAAGGAATATAACATTATTTTGAGTTGTGATGTGAATTCGGTACCTTAAACTATTATTTTGATTTTTTTTAATGAAATTTGAAAGAAGTTTTATCTTCTTATTTAACTATTTTCTCTCCAATGTGAATTTGCATTTAAAAGTATTTTAAAAATGTTACTATTAAAGTATTTTGGTTTACGGTGTCACAGTATGTGTTGTGAATATATGGTATGGATGCTTGTATTGGGTGATGATAATTGACACATGTACAATTTGTTTACTTTGTATATGGTCTGTACTAAATATATGTATATATGTTATTTTTGGATTGGGGACCATAGTTATTATTGTGGAATCGAGTTGAACGCCTTAGACTCTAAGGAACAAGATAAATACACGAGGACGTAGCAGGGCCGTGACTTGGACGCCAGTTAAATGCATGGAACTTGTGTAATTAATGGGTCATTTGTACCTAGTAGCCTTCGTTTAAGGGTCGTAATGATAAACTTAGATGTAGTCGAATTGTTAGTTTTGAAGCAAAGATGTTTTCCCTAAAAGATCTTGCGTCCAAACAAGTTTATTTTTATTGGTTATGAAAATAGTTATGTATCAAATAAAAAAATTTACTAATTATTTTGTGATTAAGAATTTAAGAGTATAATTTTCAAGTTTATTTTCTTTTAAAATATATTATTGCTGTTAAAAATTGGGGTATTACATTATATAAGAAGTTGAGACCAGGGGCTAGATTGTAAAGGAGCAGAGGGATAAACAATCCACAAATAAAAGATGCTACATAATTGTGTAGCATTTCCTATAACTAAGGCAAAGTTCATTGCCATTACTGAAGCATGCAAAAAGTTGATTTGGTTGAAGAAATGCTTGCAGGAGCTAGGGTTTATTTAGGGCAAATATGTATTATTCGTACAAAGTTAAAGTGCTATTCATCTTGGTATGAATTCGATATTATGATAGTAGGTACAAACACATTGATGTGAGAGAGTGTTGCAAAGGTTTTAGATGGAACACTCTAAGACTGTAAGTACTCCTTTTGCTACTCATTTTAAGTTGATTTCTAAACGAAGTCCTTTTAGTGAAAATGAGAAATGGAATTAGTTCCTTTTGCGTTTATTGTGGGTAGTTTGATGTATGTATGTGTACAAGACCTGATATTGTGCATGTTGCTGGTACAATCAGTAGATTTTTGTCAAATCCAGGGAGAGAGCATTGGAATCCTGTACAACGGATTTTGAAGCATCTTTGTGGTACTATATGTATGACGCTTTATTTTGGAGGTGACAAACCTATTTAGGTGAGGTACTCCGACTGAGATATGGATGGAGATATTGATTCGAGGAAGTCCATTCCAAGTTACATGTTTAAATTTGCAGAGGGAGTTTTGGCTTTGCAGTCCAGATTACAGAAATATGTAACATTGTCTACATTTGAGGTATAGTTCATTGCATTTATCGAAGCAGACAAATAGTTGTTTTGGTTGAAGAAATTCTTGCAAAAGCTTGGGTTTATTCAGGACAAATATGTATTATTCGTCGAAAGTCAAAGTGCTATTCATCTTGGTAAAAATTTTGAATTTCATAGTAGATCAAACACATTGATGTGAGTTATCATTAGATACGTGATGTTTTGGAAGCTAAGTTATTGGAGTTGGCTAAAGTTCATATTCATTATAATGGTTTTGATATGATGACTAAAGTATAACCAATAGGGAAGTTTGAAACTTGTGATATATCCTATTTGGCAATTATCTCCACATAGTTGTGAGGGGTAGATACGTTGGGTATTGAGCTCCCTTCCTATCGAGAGAAAAACCCAAATACTGTAACCCATTATATGTCTCACGTATTCAAGTGGAGAGGGGTCTTATTAGGGTTATAAGAGAGACTATTTTGAAGAAAAAAACAGCCACCAAAATAGAAAAGATAAGAGTAAATAATATTCCTGATTTTGTCGAATCAGGCTCAAAAATACAATAATTGCGCATTCGTTAACCGTTGGGTCAGACTGTTTATAGGACATCAAGTTTGCAACACCCAATCTTTGTTTTGAACATTCAAATCACCAAAAAGATGTTGAATAGGGAGAAATAGTGCTCGCACAATAGTAGGTTTTTGAGATGTTTTTTCATCTTATTTTTCATTTGTAAGCTTTAGAGCTTTGTTATTTTGGCTGGTTGTCTGTAAAATTTGTGCATCATTTTGAGACACTCTTGTACCCTTATTTGATTAGAGTGGAGCTATTTCTTTGGTATGAACAATCCATGATTTTTTACCCTTGCATTTTGGGGTTTTCCACGTTAAAATGTCGGTGTTCTTTATGTGCTTTTATTTGATTAATTTGGTGTCATATATTTGTTGGTGCTCCTAAGGGGTTCTTGCAAGTTGGGAAAATTTTATATTAGCTGTTTATTGCTTCTTATCGTGTTTATGTGATTATTCCCATTAATACCTTCATGAAAATAAAATTAGTAGATTATGAGTAATGAACTACCTTTATTCTATTAATTGATTATTGTACATCTATAATTAACTAATTAAATAATTAATCTAACAAGGGTGGGTTTAATGTTATCGAATCATGGGTACAAATAGGATATGATAAATAGGAATGTCTCATTTCCCAACCGTCTTGGGTTGGCCAATGAAAATGGCTTTGGTGACGACTAGTATACTGTAGCGACTTCTCCCTAAGCTGCTGCAATTGCGGCTAATGTTGTTGCTGCATCTCGTGTTGGACCAAGGACCAATACTGGGAGTGAGTTCAAAGGTATGGATCATTTTGGCAAGTTCATTTTAGAAAATTCTTGCTTATAAAAGAGGTTGAGCATTGCTGGAATAATGTTTGTAAGCGTTGAAAGATAGTTGACATTACTATTACTTGGGGTATTTTTTTAAGGAGGTTGTTTTCTGGTTAAGTATTTTTTCTAAAGGTTTTCCTAATTAGAAAGCGATGGAGCTTGTTTGTCTAGAATGGGGTGACATGAGTGTGCCAAAATATGTTGCTAAGTTCTTATTCTCTCCCCCTTATTTGTTTGTTTTCCTTTCTTTTATTTGGGGAAAGAAATAAGAAATGTGGTGCATGTGTTTTGATCGGGTAGATCGTTAAGTAGAAATTATAACTATAACTTTCTCATTGTAACTAAAGACAAAACTACTTTTAGATACAATTTGGATCACTTAGAGTTTTTGGCTTGAGATAATTACTAAACTTCTTATTCTCCTTTTAAAACTTGTAGTTCATGAACATGCATAATGTTATAAAGTACATTAATACTTACTTTTTACAGTAGGATTAAGAATTGGACGACGACAATGTGGAAAACAACAATAATAATATAATATTAACAATAATAATATTAATAATAACAATAACAATAATAAAAATAAAATAATATTTGTAACAATAATTTTAAGGATTGTAATTTTGGATGTTATCCATAATGGTATACTTATTGTTAACTAAAAACAAGAAAAACAATCAATATAATATATTAAAATAAACTGTAAAATACATGTTTTTGATGATACAAAAGACCAACGGTGATGATCATCAAAACAACAAGTTCAAAAAGAAGAAGTCTACAAAAATCCTATTTGATACATTAATAAATAGATATTTTTTTTTTATGTAAAGGTAAAAGATGCAAACCATAGCTCAAATACAATGAGAACCTCACATCTTTGCAAATGCATAAAAAAATATATTTTCGAAAGTCAAAATTACATTTACAAAGTATTAGAATCAATATTTTTGATAAAATACAAAAGTGTATTCGAATACAACATACGTGTATTCGAATACATATGAAAATTGCTAAGTCAGTAGCAAAAATGTCTCATCTGTATTCGACTACATCCTGATGTATTCGAATACAACCAACAAGTCAGTGGCAAAATTGATCAATCTGTATTTGACTACATACATGTGTATTCAACTACACAGTGTAACACCCCAAATTTTATAATAAACTATTTTATTAATTACATATTATTTTAGATAAATAATTTGGTGTTAAAATTATTTTAGATATATGTTAATTAGTTTTATGATTAATTTTATTTATATGTTTGTTTTTGATTATGTGTTAATATGTACGTATTTGACTAAATGAGTGATATAATTAATAAACATTATAATTTTTTTATATTTTTCTAAAAATAATAGTATTTTATGATACATATTAAAAAAAAAGATTTTATGAGATTTTACGTGTACGCGTGCGTAATTAATGTGATATCTTCTTAGATGTTCGAACGATGTTATGTGTGCACGTAGTTATATTTCGATTATTTATAACTATTTCTATTTTTAGTTATTTATTTTGTGAATAGTTATATTGAGATAGTAGTACTATTGTGTTTAATTTCCTTTATTTTTATATACTTGTTATGACATTTTGATTTTATATATATATTTATTATGATTTAGTAACTAATATAAACAGTTGATGTTATATTTATTTATTTTATAATTTCAAATACTCTTTAATGATGGTAGTATTTTAATGAGTATTTGAAAAGAAAAAAAAAGTATAATTATAGTGATTTACTTGAATATGAGAATCTTAATTATTAATTACTTTATTTTATAAAATATTGGTTTTGAAATATTAATAGTATTGCGCTTAATTTCTTTATATGTGTGCTTGTCAAGTTGTGCCTATTTTATACATATTTAATTGATTTAGTGGCTTATATAAAATATTGATGTTATATTTTTTTATTATTATTTTAACTATTCTCATAATATAATAATCTTTGAATTTGATATTTTGAAAGATATTATTTTAATGGAAAATAAATAAATTAAATTAAGTATGTAATTAGTTGGGTCTTGTGAAAAAAATAAAATAAAATAGAGTCCAATAAATTAGGATAACAATAACTAATATGTTAAAAATAAATAAAAATCAAATATACCCTAAAATACTTTGAAAGCGCTACAGTAGACAAAATTGAAAGAAGTAGCCGGCACCTTCGCATAATAGGAAGAAAAAAATTGATACCAGTGATCGATAACCGTTCCAGAAAATTTTCTCCGTTTTCGTCTAACTTTCAGTATATTGTTTTATTTATTTAGATAGTCAAATAAATATACTTCCTTAGATTTTTAACCGTCTCAATTTCTCTCTCAAATACCCGACTTCTCCGTTTATAAAATTCCTTATTTTGCATTGTTCTTCTTTACCGTAACTCCGATTTGAGTGAAACCAACGCCAAAACGACCATGTGAAAAGTTGTTATATTATCCACTGATTGGTTTTTTGATTTGTGGTAAATTTTCTTGACCAAATTTCGAATTAATTTTTATAGTAGTTTCTCATAATTTATTTTTGACGTTTACCCATAAATTGTTGAGTTAGATCGATTAAAGGACAAAGAGTCAAAGAACAAAAATTGTTTGCTCGTGGAATCTTATTCGTGTGTAAAAACGTCGAAATAAGGTAAGGGGTGAGAGAGCGTTTGAATTCATGAGTGTAATATATTGTGAGATGAACGGGAAAACCGTATTTTCCAACGATTCATCCGGAGCTTGCTACGTACGGCAGTAACCCTTTGAGGGATAAATTAATTAATGTGCAAATATGGAAATTGTGAGATTAAAATATAGAATAAAAATATTTGTAAGGTGTTGATTGATTTAATTTCTTTAAATGTGTGGTATTTGATGTTATTGTGATATTGAGTGTCAAATTAATTTTATGTATATGTTTGATTAGATGAGTTTATGTGATATGATGATAAAAGATGGGCGTGTTGTGATAAGTTTATGTGATGAGTTACGATTGATGATAGTGATGTTCTAAATTTGTGATGAGTTATGTAATGATGATGATGTGTGATATATAATTGTGATGTTATGAATTGGTGATGAAAAGATTGAAGTAACCTCTGATGAAATAATTGTGATTCCAATTTGTGTTTGAGATGACGGTTTTAATGGAGTATCATAGGCCAACGAGGAGAGAAAATAAATATTGAGAATTTGTGAAGTGAAGATTATTTTGTCATCATATAGGTAGGGCCTGACAAGCCTAGCGATTCCGGGGAAGTACAACTGAATTGAGCCTGATCGTGGCGGTCTACTGTTGAGCCTTAATGCAAGACTGTTAGACCTTGGAGGTATTCGGGTGGGGAATTCCTAGGTGACTTGGAGGTAGCACTCCAAATGTCGGGAGCTACCATGCAACACACGTTTACCTCGACTGTCGCGTATATGTGTCTCGAGTTGAGTTGAGGGGATCTACGAGGACAGAGCCAATTTGAATTGTCCGTCCACTGGAATGGTGGCATAGTATCATGGTCTCATAACCAAGTACTTCAGAGTTAGAATGATACCAGATTGTGAAGTAGAGTCTAAGCTCATGCATAACATTGCATTTTCTCGTGATTGTTTTGTTGTGATTAATGTGTTGTGTGTGATAATAATTTTCTTAGATGATTTGATGTTATAGTGAAATATATTGATTTAACTTGAGTGGTTTTGACTTTATGATGTTATGATTTTTGCTTGAAGAATGTTTGTGTAATGATACGGTTTATTTATGATTAATTGCGTGCTCTCCTTACTTATATTATACTATTAACATGATTTCAAAACTCACCTCCTTCGTTGTTTGTGTTTGATTAGCTTGACCTTGCGTTTGCGAAATCGCAGTTGTTACAGGTTAATGAATCTTCAAATTCAAGTTGGGAGGAACCCCGCTCTGATAGGTAATACTGGGAATAAGGGTTGCAAATTGTATTTTACTCATTTAATTTGAATCGACTTTTTTTATGAAAACCTAATATGTACTAGTAAGTTTTTAGAATTAAATCAAGTAATTATACGTAAATCAAGCTTATTGAGATTGCACTATTTTATAGGAGTAAAGAAGTTTAAAGTGTTCCTCTTGATTTTTGAGAAACGTGATATCTTAAAATAGATATAAAAGTTTTTATTTTCTTGGAAACATATCTTCATTTATCCACTACAAATTTTCTAGAAATACGACATAAATTATTATATATATTATTTTAGAGTTTAGGGTGTCACACACAGTGTTAAATTTGAATAAATTTAAACTTTACAAAGAGGTGTATTCGAATACAACTATTATGTATTCGAATATATCTGAAAGCAATGCAATTTTTCAGTTCTGAATTGACTCTAAATCATTGCAATTGTTCCTCAAACCTCTTGGATCAATGGCCACGAATCTGAAGAGATGTTTATGGACTATAAATACACCACAATTTCAGATTCAAAAAAAACAATCCTACAACACAACTTTAAAAGGCTTTGAACAACTTTTCTGAATTTTTCTCAAAGTCATTTTTCATAAATTCAAGTACCTGCATATCATTTTCATATCCTTAACTAAGGTTCTCAAAGTACTTGAAGCAATCTTGGATTGCTATCATTCTACCTCTTTCTTATTCCTATATTCTTATCAAATCACAAGTGTTTGTAAAAAGGAAGTAGTACTTTCTTTAATAGTTTTATCTAAGATAGTAGTATGCTATCCTAGAAGATTTGTTAGAAGTTTGTAGCAAAGGTCCTAGGGTGGGACTTGTACATATTCTTGCAATAGTGAAGAAATCTCTTCTGGTGTGGAAAAGGATTGTATGTACCCTTGGTTATAAGGGGAACTAGGATAATTCTGCTGTGTTCATTTCTTTACTGCCATTTACTCTTTCACTTACTATTCTTAAACCCAAAAATCGATCACTTAAATTCTAAAAATAAGAAAAATTTCTAAACACCTAATTCACCCACTCTTAGGTGCACATCTGTACTTACAATTGGCATCAGAGTAGGTTCAAGGTAACTTACTCCTCGATCAATAACTCATGGCTTCTGCACAACCTGTTTTCAGAGACAGTGGCAGCAGTAACAAACCACCATGATTCGTTGGTGAGCATTATGATTTTTGGAAGATACGTATGCAAGTGTATCTTGAAGCACAAGGAGACGATATATGGGATGCTGTTGAAAATGGTCCTTACATTCCAACAATAGTCATCAACAACAAAGAAGAAATTAAGATAAAAAATTCCTGGACCGATGACGATAAAAGAAAAGTGTTGTTCGATAAAAAGGCTAAAACCATTCTACAATCAGCACTAGGAATGGATGAATTTTTCCGCATATCTCACTGTAAAACTACCAAAGAAATATGGGACACATTGGAAGTAACCCATGAAGGCATCGCAGAGGTAAAAAGATCTAAACTTAATACACTTTCTCAAGAATATGAGTTATTCCGTATGCAGCCCGGAGAATCTATCTTAGACATGCAGAAAAGATTTTCCCACTTAACAAATCACTTGACGGCTCTTGGAAAGATTTTCTCCAACGATGAACTTAAACTGAAAGTATTAAGATCACTAACAAGGGCTTGGCAACCAAAGGTGACAGCAATATCAGAAAAGAAAAGCTTATCCAAGATGTCACTTTCTGCATTATTTGGTAAACTCCAAGAACACGAAATTGAACTTGGAAGATTGGAGCAAAATGAAACTCAAAAAAAGAAGAACAAAAACATTGCTCTAAAGACCGAATCAAAGGAACTAGTCAGAGACGAAATTTCTAATGAAGACGAAAACATTAATTTCCTTGTTAAGAAATTCGGTAAGTTTCTTAAAAATGACAAAACTTTCAAAAAGAAGAATTTCAGAAAGAAAGATAGCTCTACCTCAAACCAAAACTTCACGTGTTTTGAATGTGGAAAACAAGGACATATCAAAGCAGACTGTCCAAACCTTATCAAGAAACATGCCGGTAAAAGGAAACACTTCAAGAAAGCATACATAGCTTGGGAAGATAACGAAGTAAGTTCATCATCAGAAGCAGAAACCGAGGAATACGCTAATGTTGCACTAATGGCATCGCATAAATCAGATGACGGAGAGGTTAGTAACACAAACTCTCTTCATTATAATAAAACTAATAGTGAATTAATTATAGAATACAATGATGCTCAAAACGCCATAAAGGAACTCCTGATTGAATGTAAAAATCTACTTAAACTAGTGTCAACACAAAAGAAACAAATCTTAAGTCTTCAAGAAAAAGTTGACATTTTGGAAAAAGATGCTGAAAAATCAAAGCAAAATTTTACATGCAATAAATGTGATTCCCTTTCATTCAAGATTGTTCAATTAAATAAGAGTAATTGAACGATATGAAAAAGGACAAATAGGATTGGAGAATGTTCTAAACATGCAAAGATACTCAAGCGATAAAAGTGGTTTTGGATTCTCTAAATTTGACAAACCAAACTCAAATAAGACCATTTTTGTCAAAGCAAGTACTCAATCCAATCAAGGAAATATTACAATTTTACAAAAAGGTCATTCTTATAAGGAGAAAATTACTCAAAATAAATTTCATACATATGCTATTAAAAATAAATTTATTCCTACTTGTTCCTATTGTGGTCTTCATGGTCACCAACCTAATGCCTGTTATATAAAAATAAATTTATTCCTACTTGTTTCTGCGCGATCATGTGCTTAAAGGAAATGTTGAAATAACCTTTGTGGATACTCATAACCAATTGGCGGACATCTTCACTAAACCACTTCCTAAGGACTCTTTTTACAAAATTCGAAGAGAACTTGATATCTTAAGTGAAAATGATCTTTAAAAGGTACTTTGTCATCATTATTCAACAATTATAAGGTTCCTCTTGATAGCATGTTAGAATTAAATCATCTATGTTTAAATTATTCTCAAATATGTTTACTTGTCATTACATTTGTGATTATATGCAGTATTTGGTATGCTCTGTATGAAAAATTCATTTCTATTTCCAAAAAATTTGAAGCTGTAGCCGAATACAAAGTCTAGGTATTCGAATACACATTTTTCCAGATCTGTATTTGAATAAAATGTCTGAGTAGTCGAATACAAATTCCCCAGACACATGTGTATTCGAATATATCACAGGTGTAGTCGAATACACCTTCGGGTTTCTCAGTCATATATAAGGCTGCTTCAATTTTTCAACGTTCATTCTAATTAGGTATTCGAATACAACCACTCCCTCTCATTCACATAGAACCATCTCTTCCAAAATTTTCAACTTCTCTCAATTGAAACTACTTACCCAAGTCTTATTCATCACAACCACGATCAATTTCTACTTCTCTTCTCCATCCAGAATCTTCTCTCTCCACCAAAACCCTAAAAAAACCCATTTTTTTTCCCAAATCTGTCAAATCCTCTTCAATCATCATGGATGCACGCAAACGAGGACCCATGACTAAATAAGAATCAGTGGGACCATCAAAGAAAAGGACGATGAATGTCCGTATCACTGATTTGTCCCGGCTCCTACACTCACCAGAAGAGATTGAACATTTTCACACTATCTACTCCGACAAGCGACTTATCATTCCCAAAATCGGTACTTTAGACTCTTTCTCTGCATTTAAATTTCCTGCTTTACTTAAGGCTCAACATGTTGAAGGGTTTATTGGATACAAGGGTCCTATCTATCCCGATTTAGTTAGGGTCTTTTACTGCAATTTGACTAGAGATGGAAAAATGCTGAAGTCTCGCGTTAAGGGAAAAACTATTGAACTCGACTCAAAAATTATTGGTGAGATTTTAAAAATTCCCTGCGAAGGTCAAAAACTAGTCCCAACAACCTGTGTCAATGGTCGGGTGTTCCTAAATATGATGCTTATGTGGCTCTTTGTCGCTTTGACAAACAAACTATGGAACAAAAGAGAATTCAAGCAGGTTCTAAATTTGCGAAGCAACGATATGGAGTTGGCAATCTTACTGTTGATTATCGTCTGCTCCATTATTTCTTAAGTTACATTTTGGTCCCAAAGGCTGGTAACTACTCCCAGATATCCGAATTTGAACTCCAGATCATGTACTACATGTTCGAAGGCCTTCCACTAAACTGAGCTTATTTTGTTAAATCAGTGATGTTTACATCCAAAGAAGTTGTTGGTTTGCCATACGCCAAGGAGGTCACTCTCATTCTTGAACACTTCGAGGTGGACTTCTCTAAGGAAGTGTTATATACCATCACTAAGGACAATCTGCTAGATTTAAGTGTCCTTCCCAGCACAAAAATCGTTTTGCATGAACCACTCCAGAAATACATCCATCAGAGTGACCTTGGTCAAACATCTGCTGCTACTCCTGTAGACACTAGTGGCCCCGTAATTGATGATGCCGGGGATACTGATGATGAAGATACTGCATCTGATGATGATCATGTGTCGAATCGCATGATTATGGCCAAACTTGACTCTCTTCAGACCTCTTTCACTAGCTTCTCCACCTCCGTCGACACTCGCTTCCATTCGCTTGAAACCACAATTGCAAGCAACCATGACAAGATGCTTCACGAATTTGTTGAGTTATCTCTCAAAATTGATCATCTCCATCTCCCACATGGACGTCACTGATCCGCATTTAGTTTACTAGGAATAGTTGGCATTTCGTTTCCTAGGTTCTGTTTGCTTGTTTCTTATGTGACAATCTTCGGCTTATTATGCGTCTTTTCCGCTTCATTACTTGGTTTTTTCTATATATTATTGCTTGTCTTCTTCTTTTTGATCATATCAAAAGGTGGAGAAAAATATGGTACTTTGTTGTCTATAAACATAAATGTAGGTCCTCAACATATGTATTCATTTGATCATCAACCTCACCATCAACATCAACATATGTAGGAAGTACGCATACATTACGGGGGAGTATTTCTAATATGATGCAATCTCTCCACAACAACCAAAGGTTTTTTCATAATCAAACAGGAGGAGAATGTAAAATACATGTTTTTGATGATACAAAAGACCAACGGTGATGATGATCAAAGCAACAAGCTCAAAAATAAGAAGTCTACAAAAATCCTATTTGATACATTAATAAATAGATGTTATTTTTTATGTAATGGTAAAAGATGCAAACCATAGCTCAAATACAATGAGAACCTTACATCTTTGCATATGCATAAAATAAAATATTTTCGAAAGTCAAAATTACATTTACAAAGTATTAGAATTAATATTTTTGACAAAATACAATAGTGTATTCGAATACAACATAGGTGTATTCGAATACATATGAAAATTGATAAGTCAGTAGCAAAAATGTCTCATCTGTATTCGACTACATCCTGATGTATTTGAATACAACCAACAAGTCAGTGGCAAAATTGATCAATTTGTATTCGACTACATACATGTGTATTCGACTACACAATGTTAAATTTGATTAAATTTGAACGTTACAAAGAGGTGTATTCGAATACAACCATTATGTATTCGAATACAACTGGAAGCAATGTAATTTTTTAGTTCTGAATTGACTCTAAATCATTGCAATTGTTCCTCAAATCTCTTGGATCAATGGCCACGAATCTGAAGAGATGTTTATGGACTATAAATACACCATAACTTCATATTCAAAAAAAAACAATCCTACTACACAACTTTAAAAGACTTTGAACAACTTTTCTGAATTTTTCTCAAAGTCATTTTCATAAATTCAATACCTGCATATCATTTTCATATCCTTAACTAAGGTTCTAAAAGTACTTGAAGCAATCTTGGATTGTTAACATTTCACCTCTTTCTTATTCCTATACTCTTATCAAATCACAAGTGTTTGTAAAAAGAAAGTAGTATTTTCTTTAAATAGTTTTATCTAAGATAGTAGTGTGATATCCTAGAAGATTTGTAGCAAAGGTCCTAGGGTGGGACTTGTACATATTCTTGCAATAGTGAAGAAATCTCTTGTGGTGTGCAAGAGGACTGGATGTACCCTTGGTTATAAGGGGAACCAGGATAATTCTGCTGTGTTCATTTCTTTACTGCCATTTACTCTTTCACTTACTATCCTTAAACACAAAAGTCGATCACTTAAAACAAAACAAAATAAATACAAACAATCAGTCATCTTTTTTTAATAATATTTTTAGAGTCAAAATTTACTCATTTTATTTAAATATTTTTAATTGTGTATACAAACACTAACTCATCTTTTTTTAATCATATTATTTAGAGAGAAAATTACTCATTTTATTATAAACTTTTCAATTGTTTCTATTCCATTTATTTTTTTGTTACACAACCACTATTCTTATAAACTAAGAAATTTACAAATTTGAAACATTTTTTCTGATCAGGTTGATACATTTATACACCATAAATATTACCTTTAAACACCATAAATTACACCCGCGCAACGTGCGAGTTATTTTTTAGTAACTATTAATTTCCTCCTATCGAACCAAAACTTTTTTCATAAAATACAATATTACCGAATTTTGACTGTGTTTTAAGACCAAGCTCTTCAATTCTCCCGGTACTTATATCAAACCAGACTACTTCACTATTTCTTTCTTCTGAAGAATACATTTCCATTTTTCCATGCTCCAATGGGATGTTCAATACAAGTCAAAGGTCCAACAATGAAGAGTTTGGTCCATGAATCTTCTATTCCAATTTCACCCAAAATTGTTATATGAAAAGTAGTTGTATTTGAATAATTTGAGATCATAGCAATGGATCCATTTAACACGACCAAACGCTTTTGCACCAAATGTTATCAATAACTAAGATCCATGTTTGAGGGCAAAGGTGTTGTAACACACACTTGATTAGTTATGTTAAATGACACCAAATAGGCTTCATAACATTTTGTTTTACCATAACATTCCTCGGTAGCTGGATTCCACAAAACAGCTTTTTTATGCTCATTGAAGTATCTATAGAGACAAAGAATACCATTAATACTACTAGAGCCTAAAATTGAAAAACCAGGCTCATCATCTTGAAATGGATTTGGCCAATCCATTTGAACCTTATTATCAAACCTCTCTCCATTAAGCATATATAACGATAATTTGAATTTAAAAAATGAATTGTCCCAATTTCCAAACATATTTACATGAACGAGAAGAGATGCACAATCATAACTAGAATGATAATTTGACAAAAACTTGTTGCGGTAGATGTCCATGAAATGTGGATTTTTAAATAAGAAAGCCCATGATTTGTAGACAACTCCAAATCGTTTTAAAGAATTTATAGAAAATTTGGTCAAAATGCACTTAGCAAGATTAAAAGAACAATAAATCTACATGAGTTTGATATAGAACAATAATCAAGAGAATCAAAATGAGATTAAAAGAAGACACTAGAGCTTAGTTGCGAGTGTTACAAAATATTATAGCCAATGAATCTATATATATAAAAAAAAAATCTGATCTTGTTTAAAAAAGTTCATGCTGAATCATTCAATATTATAAAAGATTACATGGACGAGTGCTATGCTTTAAATGCATTTTTTTTTGTCTTAGAAGAGACAATAAATATTAATATAATTAACTTACACAACTGCGAGCTCCTGAGGTAGGATTTAAGGATGTTTCTAGTCATTTATTAAACAACTATACATTTTGTTAATATATATATATATATATATATATATATATATTGGCTTCACCCATGGGCCATTAAAGGTGTATTTAAAAAAATTGGCATGTTTTATGTATTAATTGATAACAATTTATGTTAAAATAATTAGTATTTCTTCATTTTGCAATTTCAAATAATGCTAGAGAAATCTTTCCAAGCATTCATCTTTCCTTGTTTGTTCTTTTCTAGCTTAATCTGATTTGCAGAAATAATAGTATCAATGAATCATGTCAGCCACTCGTTAATATGATTTATTAAAAGTTTGTATAAAATTAGAAGAATTTCTTAAAGATATTTTGGAAAACAATTTGAACTCACGTTTATTTGAATCAAAATTTATAAAATCTTAAGTTTTTATGTTGGTTTAAATATGTTTTTGGTCCTTTTAAATAAGCTTCGTTTTGATTTTAGTCCCTGTAAATTTTTTGTGTTATTTATACCCATGCAAATTCTAACAAGTTGAAAAAAAAAAATCCTTTTATGAATCTTTTTTGTAAAAAAATGGTGACATGGCTAATTTGGATGAAGTGGCATGTAATACCCTTAATTTTAAAATGTACTTTTTGGATGTTAAAATGCCATAAATATTTTGAGGGTCTCGTTTTAAATTATTTGGCGAGAAATAATTTAATTAAGTTGCGGAAAATTTATTATCGGGTAGTTTTGTTAAAAATATCTCTAGTTGCTGAAAATTTTATCTGTCAAATGAGTTGCAACGAGAGTAAATATTTTTATCAAAATAGTTGTGATGTGAGTGAGATGATGTGTGTAAGAGTATTCAGATATTTGTTGGTTTGGTTTATATATATATATATATTGGTTGGTGAGTTAGTAATATTTATATATAGTTAGTAAGTTAGTATGTATATATATATATATGTGAGAGAAATGATTAGAAACAGAGAAGCAAAAATCACTCCCTTCCTCGCGTTCACCTTTTCTTTCTTTCTTTCCTTGCTTCGCGACAAAGTGTTGGTGGTTTCCAAAATCGCCAAACACAAAACCTCACATATCACCTAGATCCAAGCTTTATCTCGCGATGCGACTGAAGAGAAAGTTGACCGTGATCACGTTGCGGTTCTTGGGAACTAATTTTCGCAGCTTTGTGCGAAGCGGGAATTTTACCGGAATTTTATCGCGGTGTCGTAATCGGCCCTTCGAGCTACCGTCGAGGTAAGGGCTCCTTCCAAATTTTTAGCTTGCATATAGGACTCTATATGTGTATTTGTGGGGTTTGATTTTGATGGGGTTTATGTGTGAATTTGGGGAAAAGGAATTTAATGTGTTTTACGTGAGTTGTGGAAAAGAAATTGGTGGTTTATGTTTAACAATTTGGAGTTTTGATTTTGTGTGTTATGGTTGAAAATTTTGGAAAATAAATTTGATGGGTTAAGGTGTGTTATTGTGAGAAATGAAGTTAATGCATTTTGTGGGTAAATGGTGAAATTGAATTTAATGAGTTTTGAGGTGTGGGTGATGGTGATTTTTACTTGGTATGATTGATGTGTTTATGGGTAACTTTAGGAATGTGGATATTTGCTTTATGTTTCAAGATGTGGGAATTTGAATAAATGCAAATTATGTGTGTATTTTGATTTGGTGTGAGTTGATGAGATTGTGTATGTGGTGATTTGAATTCAATATGATTTGTGAATTCAATTTCATGTGATTTGAGGATTATATGCATTGAGTATGCTCTGTGTTAAATTTGAGAATCATTAGTGTTAAATGAGCATTAAAAATGGGGAATCTTTTAATAGCTGCATTTACTTAATGATTGTGGCGTCGAGAGTCAGAGTATGCTCATGCATTTCATAGTAGTGATAGTGGTGACCGGATGGGCCACGAGATGATTCCACGTGATTGGATGGTTCATCTTATCCTTACGGGGATTATCGCGTCGGTGATAGTGGTGACCGGATGGGCCACCGGATGATTCCACGTGATTGGATGGTTCATCTTATCCGTATGGGGGATGATTCCACGTGATTGGATGGTTCATCTTACCCTTCCATGGATTATCGCGTCGTGCTAACCTGTGAGAGGTTGCACATTAGTAAATTGTGCTAGCCTGTGAGAGACTGCACCTTGGTAATTAGTACTAGTCTGTGAGAGGCTGTACAATTATGATTTACGCCCATTCGAGGAGGGTTTTGTTGATATTCCGGAATCATGTGCATTGGCATATATGCATTGCATTAGGGTGCTTGGCACGTGAGTCATGTTTGACATGTGATGATTTTTGTATATGCGTACTTGATCGTGATGAGTGATTTGTGTTGTGTTGGTGTTTGGGATTGATTGAATTGGTGTTGAAAGTGTTGGAATGAATTTGGAAGTGTTGGAATGTTTTTGGAAGGGTTAAAAACTGATTTTCTGCTGTTTTGACAGGTGTATTCGACTACACATGTGTTGTAGTCGAATACAGATGATTAAATTAGCTACTGACTTGATTTTTTTGAAGTGTATTCGACTACACAAGGTGCTGTATTCGAATACAGTTGAATGGAATGCTGTATTCGAATACAGACAGGCTGTATTTGAATACAGTAGTGCTGTCAGTGCTGTTTTTGCTGTTTTCTGCTGTTTTCGCAAGTGTATTCGACTACACATAGGGTGTATTCGAATACAACAGTGTTGTTTGGTCCAAAACTTCATTTTTCAACCTTGTTTATGCATGTTTAACATATGCAAACCCTTTCTAGATGTATGCTAAGTTGAAAGGTGATTTTGTGCATTTAAAATTGAATGCTACGTGGTATTTGTTAATTTCGGTTGGTGACCCATTACAATTTGTGGAAATATGGGCTTTGCCCTCAGATGAGAACTAGGGTCGATCTAAGGCGTGGCACAACGATGGGTTGGTTGTGTGACCGAAAGTAGGGGGCTTGATGCCGCTCGTGGATTCTCAGTGCCCAGTCACCCTCAGATAGATTAATGATCAGCTTAGGGTTCTATTTAAGAATGTTACTTATTTCCCTTTCCTATTTCAAAGTTGTTGTTGTAAAAAGGGAACTTGTGTATTTGAAACAAAGCATTTTAGTCAGTGTATATTTTACTTGGATACTTTGGATTTTTGTTCAAAACCATTTCCACTGTTGTAATTAATGATAACTTTTGTCGTTTGAGTTACGACTTGGTAATTTGTATTACGACTTAAATGTTTTGTCCAAAAGTATTTTCTTCATTTATAGAGTTAACCTGGTGTTTTTATCCATTTATTTTGAAAAAAAAAATTCACTCGCGCTTTTAAAAATCAGGGTGTTACATTGTGGTATCAGAGCTTTGGTTTAAATTTCTTTGGGGCTGTGAGTTGGGTGTCCTAAGCTGATCATGAGTCGAGGTTAGGGGTATCAAGTGACTGGAGTCCACGCGTATGTTGTGTTTTGGTTTCTTGGGTCAAGCATGATGTGCTTAATTAGTTTATTGTTTCTTATACGAAACGGGGTGCCTTGTAGCACTTTAGTTGGAAGAGTAGTTAAAACATAAAACATTAGTCGACTTTGGTCGACGAGTGTCACTGGATTCCTTAAGCCTATCGGTCTAGGAAAGAAAGGGTTGAAGCGAATCATGACGGCATGGGATTTATGAAGTGGTTCCAAGGATACAAAGGCTATGTTATTGGTGATAACTCGAAGATTTTATTGGCGTGAGGCTGATAGGGGATTTCAAGTAAAGATCTAAGTGGAGGAATTTTCTTTTAGAGAAGTATTGGATGTTTTCCTGGTAGATTTCAGGACGGGACTAGATGAAGTTTGATAACTGTCAAAGAGATGTGAACACCATGGAATTGTTGAGAAGACGAGGCTTCCATTCGGAATAACATCTGGTGCTCAGGTGTCAACTAAAGAGGCTTGTGTTGAAGTTAAGGTGCGCTACACATGAGTGGTGAATATTACCTTGGTTAGGCAAAAGACGCTGTGAGGAATAGTCGATACCTTGAGGGGTAAGGTCGAGCATACGAGTTAAACTAGATTCGTGACTTAGATTGTTAAGTATGAATCTCATGACAGTATAGGAATGAGACTATATATTTTGTTGGTAAGTGACAACTCTCTGTGTGGCTTAGGAGAAAATAAGTATGGATAGTGATCTTAGATGAAACTATTGACGCGTAAGTGTGAATTTTGAGTGATGTTCGGGTAAACGTAAGGAGTTAAGACTTGATGTATTGAACCACATGTTACTATTAAGTGGAATTGGAAGTATAGAGTACATGAATACTTAGAGATTGTTGCGATGAAAGCTTGGAGTGTCTATTAAAGGATGGTAAATACTAGGAGAGTGTGATTATTTTGATAAGTTAGAGGGATTAATCAAGATTTGATTTGAGACCCTAAGATGGTTAATCTTTAAGTCAACGATTCAAAATCCACAAGGTTGGATGGAGGACCAAGTGACACCTTAAACTTGTATGATCAAGGGAGTTGAGGTAGACAAGTGATAAATACTTCATGTTATGGATGGAAGTGTTTAAAGATTTCCTAATAATGTTGTGTTATGATGAGAAGAGTTTTCATTAGTGATATTACTAAGACGGTTAGAGTCATTGAGGAATAAGACCTTGTATTTTATTGAAGATGACATGAATGAATTTAGACAGTGTAATGAGTATTTGAATATTTCAAGGATCAGATTTTATAATTTTATTCAATGACATAGAGTGAATAGGAAGAAATGTAACAAATGATTTATGGTTTAGTTGTTGTCCTTGGAAAGCCAAACGTTAAGATTTGAAATGATTGTTTCTGTGATTAGATAGATGGTGAAAGGTATGTGGGTCTTAGAGATATTTTACTGCTAAGTTATGAGGATGAGGTTAAAGATGATTATTCTTTAGGAGATGCTTATTGGAAATGCTTGAGAAATAGCTCTTTAGGATGTTCGATTGCTAAGATTCTTTTAGTTAGTACCTCGGTGAAGGTTGAAAATGAATAAGAAGAATCTAGCGAGTGAACCAAATTTTTGGAAAACGTGCCATGAAAACTTGTTGGAGCATCACTACTTGAATGCATGTCATAGGGGTACGTTATTCTGTTCGTCAATCAAAAGAGTTAAATGTTTGTTTGATAGGGAAGAATTGAGTATGGAATGAAAAAGTTTGGTGGGAACTAGTAAGGCTTGATTTATTACTATCACTATAATGAAGCAAGACAAAGTATGATGGTAGATGAGCTAAGAAAAATAAAGGACTCTAGGTGTTGACCACATGGATGGTTGAATGACGGTAGAGATGAAAAGTGTTTTGAGATATATTTCAGATGTAGAATATTTCATAGGAAATGTGAAACTTTAGAGGAATTAAGATTTTGTTGAGGAATTCTTAATGACCAAGATGACAAGCTTATCTGAAGGAAGAAAAGTTTAATAGTAAGAGGAAAGACAAAAAGGGAATCAAGTTAAGTTGGATGATATTTTGGGGATATGACGCACTATGGGGTGTACCGATTGTGGCTGTCAAAGAAGAGAGAACAATTTTTGGAAAAAGACATACAAGAGTAAGCTAAGTAATGATTTCGAAATAATGAATATGTATTAAGGTTCGACGTAGACATTTAAGGTTTGTATAAAATGGAAAGGCGATGGAGTGAATACAATGTGTTTGACGTGTCAGAATGAAAAGATAATCATCAAGCTGCAAATAAAGGATGCGGCGAAATTGAGAAGTATCAGAATGAATGTTGACAGCAGATAGAGGAAAATTACTTTCAAATTGTCCAGAATTGCGAAGTACGTAGGAAATTGACTAGTGAAACATGAATTTGAGGTGTTAGGTATGAGACAAATATAGGTCTTAACCAGTGAATGAAATTCAAATTGGATTTTGGTTGGAGACGTGACTCTTGAAAAGAAGTACAAAGCTGGAGGTGGTATAGTTCTGGCAAATTGTCGAAAATATTGGAGGAAACCTTGATCACCAATCGAATGTTGGGATGTGATTATTAAATTTATAATCATACCAACATTCTGTTAAGAACACTGTGGCTTGGTGCAGTTGTGCGACTAAAGGAAATCGAGCACTTATGGGCAATGGAGAAATTAGGGAGTTTTCAGCGGTAACGAATGTTTTGTGCTCAATGTGTGAGTGTCAAACTTAGAGTTTCAGTTTGGGACCTAATGGATGTTTCGTACCAAGTGGATGTATATGAGGCTATCTGGCATAGTTTTGGGCGATTGTACTTCATCGATAGGAAAATAAGGGAAACTCAGTGGACCTTGAGAAGATTGTTAGACCGCATGTACCTCGAGATAGCTTTAAGTCCAAGTTGAGGGGAGCATTATTACAGTTGGGTTAAGATGGTCTAATCCATCATCATGGTCGTTGGCTACCTATTGACAAATTGAGGAACTGATCATCCTTAATCTCTTGTTGATAGTAGACAAAATCGTGTTGAATGGAACGGGCGAGTCTTACCGGCTATGATAGTGCGCAAAGTTGTTAAGTACACTATGAGGAGGGTTAGATGGCGCTTTCTTCGAGTAGGTCGGACGAAACAAGTCCTAGTATGAATGTTGAATTGGAGAGCAAGATGAGAGAACTAAACCTGAGTTGTTTATCGACGCGTAGTTTCGAGGACGAAACTATTTTTAGGGGGGTAGAATGTAATACCCTTAATTTTAAAATGTACTTTTTGGATGTTAAAATGCCATAAATATTTTGAGAGTCTCGTTTTAAATTATTTGGCGAGAAATAATTTAATTAAGTTGCGGAAAATTTATTACCGGGTAGTTTTGTTAAAAATATCTCTAGTTGCTGAAAATTTTATCTGTCAAATGAGTTGCAACGAGAGTAAATATTTTTATCAAAATAGTTGTGATGTGAGTGAGGTGATGTGTGTAAGAGTATTCAGATATTTGTTGGTTTGGTTTATATATATATATATATATATATATATATATTGGTTGGTGAGTTAGTAATATTTATATATAGTTAGTAAGTTGGTTTTTGACAAGCGATGCTGTAGGGTCATATAGGGTCACATAGCGCTTGCACATAATGTTTACAACCCTTTTACATTGCTTTTTTAAAAAGCGCTGTAAATTGAAGCGCTTTCACATATGTTTTACAGCGCTTTTTGAGCGCTTTAAACACAAGCGCTTTAAAATGTAGGGCTCCCACCTTATGTTACATAACTTTTAAAGCGTTTTTTGTAAAAGCGCTGTAAATTACACGCACTTTCATATAATTAAATGACCTATTAGAGCGCTTTGTATACAAGAGCCGTAAAAGGCTTGCGCTTTCACATAATTAAAGGACCTATTAGAGTGTTTTTTATACAAGCGCTGTAAAATCATTCACTTTAAATAAATAAAAACAAATTTAAAACAAATTTAATACATTATCCTAACCCTACGAACCATCATCTCCTCTACTCTGCGAATCCTCCTCTCCTCTACTGTGCGCCCATCCAAAACATATTGGATACGTTGTCTCAGATACTGTATTTATTAATTTTTTGTTTTCACTAAAACTGATAAATTGTTACATAATAAAGCATATAAAGTCTTTTTTGAAATTTGTTGATCTGTTCTGTTATGAAATCAGACTTGGACCATGGTTTCCATTTTCCAATATTAGATATGTGTACTATAGATTGGTATAATGTGATCAGTAGCTTATTATTTGTGTAACAGCTTTTATATAGGTCATATAAAATGGACCGGAAATGGATGTCTGCCAATCGATTGTCAAAAGAGTATGAAAATGGAGTGAAGATGTTTGTTGAGTTTGTAGTGAAGAATGCAAAAGATCCAAATAGAGTCGTTTGTACTTGTTTAAAATGTTGTTTTGGAAAACCCGTTAGAGCAGATGAATTGGAAGGACATTTAGTATGGCATGGAATTGATCAAAGCTATACATGTTGGATAAGACTTGGTGAGAAAAAAAAAGGGAACATTAATTTTGAGAATGGTTCGACATATGCTGCAACTGATTTCGACACAGATACATATGAGCGGGACCGAGTTGAGGAGATTGCAAAAGAAGTTGAAGAAGATCATCGAGATTGTCCTAAAATGTTTGAGAGTTTGTTGAGTGATGTAGAGAAACCATTATATAATGGTTATACTAAATTCACAAGACTGTCGGCAATATTAAACTTGTACAACTTAAAAGCAATGTTATGGATGGTCTGATAAAAGCTTCACAGAATTATTAACACTCTTAAAAGATATGTTGCCAGATGATAATGAATTTCCCAGTTGAACCTACGAGGCTAAACGAATTTTGTGCTCTATTGGCATGAGTTCCAAAAGGATTCATGTGTGTCCTAACGATTGCATTTTATTTCGAAACGAATATGAATTACTAAAGGTGTGTTCGAAATGCTATGTCTCTCGATATAAGAAGAAAGAATCTACTCCAGCGAAATTCGTGTGGTATTTTGCTATAATACCAGGATCTGGATGTCTTGCTGATTAATCTGGATGTCTTGTACATTTCAAGATTGTTTATCTTTCTTTGACAATTTAAGCTAGAGAAGGTTCAGATTTGTTTGGTCTTGCTAATTCGTGATCTTCTCTCTTTGTGATTCGAGTAGTTTCTTTGAATCTGATCATCTCAATTTGTTCCTTGCCAAAAGCTAATGATATAGATGTAAAATCCAGAGGCTAAAACTTCTTTTAACTAGTGGACTAAAACTTCCAGAGGCTAAAACTTCTTTAAAACTTCTTTTGATCTTGGGACTGTGATAATCAGTCTTGGTCCTAGAGAACATTCTCCGTTTTTATAGATTTTGTCCAGAATGTTCTCTTTTCTTATTTGTTCAGTTTTTATCTTTTTTTGCTGATTTCTTTTCTTTTCTTGAGTCATATCTTTGAATTAATCCACTCAAAAGCACAAGTTAAATTAACATAACATTTAGAATCATAATTAACATTCTTAATTAACCTTTGTTTATTTTCATCAAAACTTAAATTGAGAGTTTGTCTTAACAATATCTCCCTTTTTGATGATGACAAACATGTTAATTAAGATTTTATTTGTAATTCTAATTTTAATTTTGAAGAGCTTAAAAGCTCCCCCTCAAGTAATGAAGTAAGTGATTTTGACATAAAATATAAGATTTCATTGAGGCATGAGAGATGATTATACATAAGGTTCAAGAACAACAAAAAATACAAAAGTTCAAACTACACAGAGACTACTGAATACATATAGAAACTTAAATAAAATCTAAAATAATTCTCCCCCTTTGTTATCAATCAAAAAGGTTGGGGAAAACAAATGAAATTCAAAAGTAGGGAGCAATAACATGAGTATACTACACACAGAAATATGTGTTTGATCAATGCATTCATATATCAAAAGTTTTCAAGTTTGCATTTAACATCAAGAATCATACCATGTATGATGATCAATAATTATTTTAGTCAATATTTGAAACCAGATATGGATAATGATAAAAAAAAGCAATATGACATAATTATATGCAAACTTATGCAAGCATTTTAACACACTTGAAAAATAGTCAATGAATATATATGTTATCTTCAGTTTTAAGAAAATGAAGATTTTCTAAAAACACAAGATAAGATGAATGTGAACAAGGTCATGCTTACCAGTAAAAAATAGATCCATTTTTCATTTTTAAAACTAGAGAGAGTGAGCGCATATAGGGAATCAAAATAAGATAAATGTAACAACATGGCAAATATAATTTTTCTCTTTACAAAACATTCTTATGCTAATAAAATTTGTATTTTTCAAAAACTAATTTTTTGAAACGATCAAAAAGATTTGTTCACATAAAAAATGCTTTTAAGGATATAAAGAGGAGAATTTGTAGAAAATGATGTTAATTCATTTAACATTATAATTTGAAATTATGATTTGACTTCCAAGAAAGAATTAAAAAATAATCATGATCAGGGTATACCTTTATAAGATCCAAAGAAGCACTTGAATTAGATAAGAGTACAATGTGAATATATGCTTCTTCTAAAGGACCACCATTTATAATTTTTGCTATTCCTTTTATCTGATGGCCGACTTTCAGCAATGTTGAATGGACGGAGAAGGGATAATGTTTTTTGGAGGTGAAGAACGTTCTTGAGTGGCAGTAGTGGTGGTTGTACAAGATGGAGAACGTTCTAGAGCAGGAGCAATGTTATTCTCAATAATTGAGGTTTCTTTTTCACCTCCAGCAACTTTGCTACTAGTAATAAATTCCTCCCAATTAGTTCTTCTAATAATTTGATCATGAGGATGATCACTTATCGCTCTCCAGCTTTTAGGAGGATAATGAAACGGGGATTGTTTATTAATCTCGGTTTCTTCGGAAGCATTTTGTTGCTGCTGTCTAGAATGTTATTCTTCTTCATCATCCTTTGATTTCTTAATGTTTCCAAAGGTTATAGACCTTCCAAATATTTGTAATTAGAGGAGGCACCATACTTTTCCATTGATGTGTATTGAGTATGCCTTGTTCATGTATCAATGTTCTTTCTTGATTGTTGGATGGTGTTCCTGCATCACAAGTTAGTAATTATTTTGGTACCCATCTTTTGTTTGTGTCCTTGATGGTTAGTATATCTTCTTTTAGAAAATTTTTTAAATTTTGATTCCTTTTTAAAGTAGCAAGTTGATTCAAAGTGGCCAATCTTGGAACAATATGAACAATATGTTGTTGGTCTTGGAGAAGGTTTAGAAATATGAGTTTTAAACATCTTTGAAAATGATATTGATGAACTTCCAAAACGTTCTCTTTTTTTCAATCTTTTTGGAGAAAATTTTGTTTTTGTTCCAAAACGTTCTCCCTTTTTAAAGGTTCCTGGAGAAAGTTCTCCCTTTTTCAAGTTTCTTGGACAATGTTTTGTTTTTGTTCCCGAACGTTCTTCTTTTCTAAAGATCCTTTTGTTCTTGATTTTTTCATCTCTTTTCTTAAAATAACATGCAATTTTCTGATGTCCAATTTTACCACAATATGAACATTTGGTTTTGCATTTGTCCTCTTTACTTTCAGGAACAAAGAAGTTTTCATACATTTTTGTTTTTTGAGTTTTATCAAAACCAAGACCAGCTTTATCAAAAATTCCTACTTGAGATTCCATGATTTTTTGAAAGGTTTCAACAGCTCTAATAAAGTTTGACAAGTCATTTTTAAAAAGTTCAACTTGTGTTTTAAGGAGAACGTTCTCTTTTTGAGTTGCATAACATTCTTGGTTTTCAGTTTCATTATTTTCCTTAAAATGAGATTTCTACATGTTCTGAATGATGTTTTTTAGTTCATCAATCATAACATGAGCTTTCTCTTTTTCTATTTTTTCTTTTAAAACATGATCCTTTAAAAGCTACAGATTTGAACAAGCAGATTTGAATCATTAAGTAAGCTATCAAAATCTTTTTTCAATTTGTTCGCATAAAAGACATGGTTCAGAATTTATTACCTCCTTGTCTTCAGTATTTGCCATCAAGCATATGTTGGCTTCTTCATCAGATTCATCTGAGTTATCCCATGTAGCCATCATTCGTTTCTTTTTGAAAGGAAATATGTTTGGTGGTTTTTTACTTAGGGGACATTCGGATTTGTAATGTCCCAATTTATTACATCCAAAACATGTGATTTGGCTTTTGTCTACCTCTATTTTGAATTTTTCCTTTTTATTTGAAAATCCATTTTTGGACTGATCCCTTCTTCTCAACATTCTATGTATCTTACTTGTAAGACGAACTATTTCTTCATCAACATCTACCTGTTCAATTTCTTCTGGATCTTCATCTGGTTGGAGTGGCACATTTTCTTGGGAGTCTTTTAAGGCTATTTTTTTTTGTCGTTCTTAGTTTTTTGTCTTCTTTTAATAGCACTTCATGTGCTCCTAGAGTTCCAATAAGCTCTTCCAGTCCTAGGCTTGGCTTATGGCTGTTACCATTGGTATCCATATGATTGGAAGACATCTCATGATTTTTCTTACTCTGACTTGTATTGAGTAAGCTTTGCCAAGAAAATGCATCTCATTTATTTTAGTTGTGAACCTTGAGTACATCTCATCAATAGTTTCTACTTCATGCATTTCAAACAGCTCAAACTTTCTTATGCCAATTTCTATTCTTGTTTCTTTGACATGGCTTGTTCCTTCAAGATGAGTTTGCAATGTATCCCATACTTCTTTAGCAGTGTTGCATTCATCAACTCTTTCGTTTTCGTCCCTACTTAAAACACAAGATAAAAATAGTTGAGCCTTAGAATTTAAGAGTACCATGGTTTTATCTTCACCTGTCCAGTTTGCTTCTCATTTTCTATCTGATGTTGGATCAGCTTGGTTCACTCTTGGAATGAAATCTCCTTCTGATATGATACACCACATTCTTGTATCTTGAGATTTCACAAACAACTGCATCTTGTTGTTCCAGAAATAGTAATCTTTTCTATCAAATTAAGGTGGTATGTTTGAAGATCCTCCTTAAACAATGTATTTTGCATTAGACATTTTTTCTTCTAGATCGTTACTCTAGCACTTGTTAAAGTGTTTAATCTTGAGAGACCTTGCTCTGATGCCAATTCAAGTAGAGAAGTTGATTAACAAGGAAGGGGGGTTTGAATTGTAAATCTCCGTATTTAAAAATTACTTGAAAATACTTAAAAATCCAACTCAAGAATAATCTTGGTTAAGAAAATAGAAAATGGAGAATGTTCTTGGTTTTTACCAGAAAATGGAAAACGTTCTTGGTTAGCTTAAAATCAGAAATTCAGTTTATGTTTTAAGTTAAATGATTAATTAGACTTAATAAATAAGGAGATAAGAGAAAGAATACCACACACAGATGTATCCTGGTTCACCCAACTTGGGCTACGTCTATTCCTTACAACTTTATAATTTTCCACTAAGTGTTCAAAACAAAGAACCTTCTTCGTTTTACAGCACCTAGTTTAAATCAACCTTGATTTGTCACAAACTTCAATCCTTTCCACCCAGAAAAAGATTAATCAGGTCACCTATCAACCTCGATAAGATTTCTTACAATCTACCCAAACTATACTAAACTTCTTATAGTTCGAGTTTTACATTAATGATGAGATTTGATTCTTTACAAAGAATTCAGTACAAAAATCACATAGTAATGAAAAGTGATCAAACTGATTCTTCTTTGAGTAACGAGAGAGTTTCAAGTATGTGAATGTGAATGACTTCATGAGACTTGTAAGCACTTGAACTTCTGCATTTTCCCTTACATTGGCCTTCCTTTTATACGCGTTTTAGAGCATTTAATATTGGTCAAAAGAGCTGTTGGTAGTGCTCTGTCAGTTTTGACGAAAGACCAATTTATATGAATAAAAATATTCCAGGCTTTGAACACTTTTGAATTTTGTTTACTAGGCTGAGTTCTTCGATTTTTGATCAAATTTCCTTTGATTTTGATGTTCCTTTGTACTTTAGATATGCTTGTTAATGTCTTTAAATTGATCTGGAGTTTCGATTCTGTCAAAACAGCTTGGAGAATGATGATGAACTTCTACAGAATGTTAATGAAAACTCTGGAGATTGATAATCAATCTAGAGTCCTAGTCTTTGAACTTTCTAGAGATTGATAATCAATCTGGAGGTTTAGTCTTAATCATTCTGGATGTCTTGCTAATTAATCTGGATGTCTTGTACATTTCAAGATCGTTTATCTTTCTTTGATAGTCTAAGTTGGAGAAGGTTCAGATCTGTTTGGTTTTGCTAATTCGTGATCTTCTCTCTTTGTGATTTGAGTAGTTTCTTTGAATCTGATCATCTCAATTTGTTCCTTGCCAAGTGCTGATGATATACATGTGAAATCATGAGGCTAAAACTTCTTTTAACTAATGGAGATTGATTGATCTTGGGGCTGTGATAATCAGTCTTTGTCGTGGAGAACATTCTCCGTTTTTACAGATATTGTCCAGAATGTTCTCTTTTCTTATCGGTTCAGTTTTTATCTTTTATTGCTGATTTCTTTGCTTTTCTTGAGTCCTATCTTTGAATTAATCCACTCAAAAGCACAAGTTAAATTAACATAACATTAGAATCATAATTAACATTCTTAATTAACCTTTGTTTATTTTCATCAAAACTTAAATTGAGAGTTTGTCTTAACAAATTTAACGAAATATTAATTTAGATGAATTGTTAATATAGTCGTGCAAATAAATTCATTTTTTAAATAATTTTTCAAAATTTAAAATGTTAATGTGCGAATTTAGTGTCCAATTGTTGTTTCTAAAGACTAATGTTATTTAATCTTTTCAAAGTCAATATCAATATAATTTTCCCATTTCGTTAGTTTCAACAACAATTTCCATCATTTCTTATAATTTTTGAAGTTAAAGTGGTGATTATTTCATATTATCTTATTAAGACAAAATGTAATTTTGTTGGGTTAATTTATTTATTAAGAATCCTTTATCCATATTCATGTGATGTCACCATGGCCAGAAATATGGAAGATCAAAGAACATTCAATATTTTTTATGAAAAAGAAATATAAATGATCGTCTATTTTCCTTGGAGTAGACACAAAAAAGGAAAATAAAATATATGATTTAAAAAGAAGATGTTGTATGTTAAAACTTTAACTTTAGAATCATTAATTATGGTGTACAATTTGTAAAAAAATAAATAAATAATGGTGTGTATACAAAGACACATTAAGTGATAATTGATTAAAGGAAAATGACTATACCACATGCTATTTTGTTTTTTTTTATGAGCAACTACAATCTAATTAACTAGAAGTGAATGAATAATATTTGGAGTTTATAATCATATTGTATTTTGTAATATTAGTGTATAATTTATTAAAAACACATGTTGATAAAATTAGATTTCGATAGCCTATCACCGTGATATTTATATAGACACATGTTAGTTGTTAGTGTGTATGTGATTTATGTTGGAACCAAGTTGGTTTTACATTTAGAGTTTTGATGTTAACAAAAGCATTTGATGAGAACAATACATTTGACTTCAATGAGTTTGGAAGAAGATTCATGTTTTTGAAGAAAATCTAAAATAAGATTTGACTCAAGTTTATAATTGATGAAAATCTAAAATAAGATTTGATTTAAATTTATAATTGAATATTTGACCAAGTTGAAAATAAAATATGGTCAAGATTTGAAGAAGGTTTAATTAAGATTTGAAGAAGATTTGATCAAGATTTGAAGAAGTTTTGATCAAAATTTGAAGAACATTTGTAGAAGATTTTATTAAGATTTATCTACAACAAAATATGAACATAATCAATCTGAAGAATTTACAAATGCAATCTGAACAAAATAAGAACATAATCAATCATAAGAATTTACAAACTCAATCTGAACAAGATACAATTCAGAATTAAACAAGGACTAAATCGAAGCCCAAATTTTAACTATAAATAGATACTCAAGGCTGAAGAAGAAAAACATCGAAAATTAGAAAAGAGTAGAAGAACTCACAGAAGTAGCAATGTCGATTTACAAGGAATGGGGAGTTTGAATTGTAAATTTTCCTATTTAAAAATTCCAGAAAAAACATAATAAAATAACTCAAAATTGATCTTGGTTGTGAAAACAGAAAACGGATAACGTTCTTGGTTTTAACCAGAAAACGGAGAATGTTCTTGGTTAGTTAAAATCAGTAATTCAGTTTATGTTTTTAACTTGATAATCAATTAGAGTGAAAGTAAAAAGATAAGGGAAGAGATACCACACAAGGATATATTCTGGTTCACCCAACTCGGGCTGCGTCTAGTCCTCACAATTGTGAGATTTTCCACTAAGTGTTCAAAACAAAGAGCCTTCTTGGTTTTATAGCACCTAGCTCAGATCAACCTTGATCTGTTACGAAGCTAAAACCTTTCCACCTAGAAAGAAGTTCAATGAGGTCACCTATCAACCTTGATAGGATTTCTTACAATCTACCCAAACTATACTAAACTCTTATAGTTTGAGTTTTACCATAATGATGAGATTGTTTTGTTAGAATCTGAGATGTCTAAACTCTTGTTTGAGATCTGATTCTTTTGACAGAGAAATACAATAGAATGATTCTAGGAATAAAATGAAAAAATCAGAATTGATTTTGTTTGCGAATGAGAAACTTTCAAGTATGTAAGTGTATGTGATTGATGGATTTTCTTATCACTTGAATTTCTAATTTTTCCTTGAGCTTGGCCTTCCTTTTATAGGAGTTTTAGAGCATTTAATAATGGTCAAAAGAGCTGTTGGTAGTGCTCTGTCAGTTTTGACCAAAACTAATAAAAGTGAATAAAAAAATTCAACCATTTGAACAGTTTTGGGTCTTGTTTGACTGGGCTGTTTTATTCAAAATTGATCAGATTGCTTGCGTGTTTAATTATCCCTTAAGCTTAAGATATATTTGTTGATGGTATATCTTTGATCTAGAGACTTGATTTTGTCCAAAACAGTTTGGAATGTAATGAACAACTTGTGCAGAAATAAGAGAATCGATTTTGCAAAAACAAAGATTGATCTTTGAAGCTTCATATGTAATTATTGATGTTACAGCTTCGATCTGGAGCCTTGATTCTGTCCAAAATAGTTTGGTGAATGATTATAAACCTCTGTAGAAGTAAGGAGATCAAACTTGAAATTCTACAGAAACGAAGATTGATTCTGTAGAAACGGAGATTGATAATCAATCTGGAGACTGGTCTGAACTTTCTGTAGCTTGATGTTAACATGTTGGAGAATGATGTTAGCATGCTGGAGATTAATGTTAACATGCTGAAGAATGATCAGAATGTTGACAAGAATGTTGACAGTCAAGTTCAGATCTGTTTGGTCTTGCTAATTTGTGATATTCTCTCTTTATGATTGGAATAGTTTGTTTGAATCTAATCATCTTAGTTTGTTTCTTGCAAAGTGTTGATGATATAAATGTAAGAACTAGAAGCTAAAACTTCGATTGGTTTTGGAGATGTGATGATCATTTCTGAAACTGGAGAACATTCTCTGTTTTCCAGGTTTTGTTGTTTCTTTGTCTGTTCAGTTTGAATCTGATTTATTTGCTTTGCTTGGCTCCTATATTTGAATTAATACACTCAAAATCACAAGTTAAGTTAACATAACATTTAGAATCATAATTAACATTATTAATTAACTTTTTGTTTGTTTTCATCAAAGCATTAAATTGAGATTTTGTCTCAACACTCACAAGCTCAAAATTTCAAATTCATCTTGGAGTTCAAAGAGAGAAACACTTGTTCAAATTAAAAATACTTTATGAGTGTTCTTTTCTTAGAGTGTGAGAGTTATTAATATTATCACCTTTGTTAGAAGCATCTACTCATGTTCCAATCATTTGTATCCAACCCGATAGTGGTTTAATGCATTCTTCATGAATTAGCTAGAATATCACTAGAAGGAGGGGTAGAATAGAAATATTGTACCCTTTTTAAATTTCTTTTTCTCTTAACTTTATACCTTCTCTGTGAGGATACTAGATGGGTAGAGGATAAACAGTATTTTAAAATGAAATGAAAGTTAGGCAAAAATAAAGTGATAAGAGTTTAGAAGATGACACACACAGATTTATACTTGTTCACCCAAATTGGGTTACGTGAAGTCCTCACTTACTAGTGAGTTTTTGAACTACGGCAAAAAAGGTTTGTCCTCCAAAAGGACTCTTTTCACTATGTATTTTCTTAGCCTCACCAGGCTTACAGCAACAATTTCTCTTCTTAGTTTACAATACTTTGCACAAATATCAACAAGTTAATATAACTTCAGGATATACAAATTTTTTTAGAGATTTGATAAGAGTGGATTTTTTCCTCTTAGATATACTCTCTAGGATGATGATATGAAAGATATAATTATGATCAGTAGAAAGTGTCGCGGCCTAAAATTTCGAGTGTTTCTCGAATTCAATGGAGTCGCCACCAAAGTTTATTTTAAAATAGGGAAAATATTGGAAAACCCTTAAAAATAAAAAAATAAAAAATAAAAAAATGGTCTTTGACACCAAATTTTGAGTTCGGGAGTCGATTATGTGTAGGGAAGGTATTAGCACCTTACGACATCCGTTAAAAAACGGCTACCTATAATTAATTGTGCAAAATTAATATTAACTTAAATATATTTATTTCCCCTTTTCAAAATGCAAACATAATATTTCTATGAAAATAATCTAAAGATAAATATACATTTAAAATATAGAGGAAAAAAAAAAGTTTTTGTTATTATGCTTGACAAGAGTGCGATCTTGCTCCTACGTATCTCCCGATGCGATGGAGAAATCAAAGCTACGTAGTTCTCGGGTAGAAAATGCGGATGTGTTGATTATTTTTAAAGAAGATTTGTTTTGTTGTTGATAAAAAAAGTTGTTTTGAAAAAAGAATTTGTTTAATTTAAAATGCAAGTTTTAAGACTATTTAGTCATACAACTCGTGTTTCGAAAAATTTAAGGAGTAAAAAGATGTCACATATAATTTAATCCTGTTAAGAATATTTTATCATTTTTGGTTTTGAATATTAAGTTTTAAAATATCAAACAGTATAACTGGTATCTTGAAAAATTTAAGGAGTAAAAAGATGTCGCATATAATTTAATCATTTTAAGAATATTTATTGTTTTAGTTTTAAATATTAAGCGTTAAAAATGTCAAGTAGTATAACTGGTATCTAGAAAAATTTAAGGCGTAAAAAGATGTCACATCTAATTTAATCCTTTTAAGATTATTTTATCATTTTCTGTTTCAAATATTAAGTTTTAAAATTCTCAGGTAGTACAACTGGTGGTTTAACAACTCAAAGATTAAAAAATACCACATCTAATTGCACAAATTTATAAGTCTATTTTACATTAATTTTTTTTTAAAATAGAATAAAAATAAATAAATAATTAAATAAATAGAGTTTTAGAACTATCAAGTTGTACCACTTGTGTCCTAACAACTCAAAGATTAAAAAAGATGTCACATCTAATTAATCTTTAGTATAATATTTACTGTTTTTTTTAATGAAATTTGATACTTAAGTAAAGAAAAACAAAATAACTATTTAAAAATAAAATAAAATAAACTTAATAGCTTTAAATGGGCTGAACATGTTTTTTATATTTTATTAGAACCAAACCCAACTTAACAAATTTTGACCAGAGTCCAAGCCCAAACTGACAAAAAGAAAAGGGTTAAAGCATAAAACTGAAAACCCTAGTTTCCAATTAAGGGGCGGCTACTTTACAGCACAAAGGAAGCGGCTGAGCATGGCAAAACGCGGCTGGGCATGGCAAGACGCGATTGGGCAAAACATTAAGGGAACACGTGGGTGGGCCAAACACATAGTGAAAACGAAGGAGAAACAAGGAAATGGCGAAGATGGCGACGGTGAGGACAGCGACGTTGGTGAGGACAGCGGCGACGGCAAGGACATCGATGACGACAAGGACGGCGACTGTAAAGACAACATCCACATGTTCGATTTTTGGTCTTATTTTCTTTATTTTTTCATAATGTTATCTTATTTTTATAAATTAAAATTTTATAACAAAAGAGAAGGTAAATATTAACAGATTTACAAGAAAAATACCTTTGCTTTTACTGATACTTTTTCTGATATCTTTCCTTCTCCTTTTTTGTATGTGATATTTTTTATCTGTAGTGTTAATATTTCCGTATTCAAAAAATCCTCCCCCTTTGATTTTTTTTTGCCTCAATTTATCAGTAAAATAGTGAATGCTTCTGATCAGTAGATAAATTTAAGCTCTGGATTTTGTACTGTTTTACGACCAATTTTAACTGGATTTTGTATTGTTTTTTAACAAATTTTAAGCAATGTATAATTATGGAAAAAGTGTTTTCCACCTTTTCAATGAGTACACCGATTTTACAAGTAATTACCTTATTAGGCTAAAAAAATAAATCAGATTAGGCAATAAACTGGTTTGTAGCATGTTTGTGATTTTGAAAATAAAAGTGTTGCTGAGATTGTGTGTTGCTATTTTGTAGGAAATGGCTTGATGTATCAGGAAACCTGTATTGAGTGTAATAAGTAAGCGTGAACATGTTGGTGTGTTGGCAGGGCTGTGTTGGCAGGGCTGAGTTGATGTGTGCCTCAGATCAGTTGGCATTTGCAGGGATTTGTGTTTTAGACCAGTTGGCATTTGTAGGATTTGTGTTTCAGGAAATTTGGTAGACCAAATAAAATAAAAATTATCGTAAAAATGTGACTAAAAAAATAAAATAAAATTGGCATAATGAAAGGAGAAATAAATATAAAAGAAGTCAAATTGCACAAATAATTATGTTAGGCTTGACTCTCTAATAGTCCCCAGTGGAGTCGTCAGCTGTCGCGGCCTAAAATTTCGAGTGTTTCTCGAATTCAATAGAGTCGCCACCAAAGTTTATTTTAAAATAGGGAAAATATTGGAAAACCCTTAAAAATAAAAATCATAATAAAAAATGGTCTTTGAAACCAAATTTTGAGTTCGGGAGTCGATTATGCGTAGGGAGTGTATTAGCACCCTACGAAATCCGTTAAAAAAAACGGTTACCTATAATTAATTGTGCAAAATTAATATTAACTTAAATATATTTATTTCTCCTTTTTAAAATGCATATATAATATTTTTATGAAAAATAATATAATGATAAATATACATTTAAAATATAGAGAGAAAGAAAAGTTTTTGTTATTATGCTTGACAAGAGTGCGATCTTGGTCCTACGTATCTCCTGGTGCGATGGAGAAATCAAAGCTACATAGTTCTTGGGTAGAAAATGCAGATGTGTTGATTGCTTTTAAAGAAATTGTGTTGTGTTGTTGATAAAAAAAAGTTTTGAAAAAAAAAGAATTGGTTTGATTTGAACAATATTTTAAAATGCAAGTTTAAAGACTATCTAGTCGTACAACTCGTGTCTCGAAAAATTTAAGGAGTAAAAATATGTCACATCTAATTTAATCCTTTTAAGAATATTTTATCATTTTTGGTTTTGAATATTAAGTTTTAATATTGTCAAGTAGTATAAGTGGTATCTCAAAAAATTTAAGGAGTAAAAAGATGTCAAATCTAATTTAATCCTTTTAAGAATATTTATTGTTTTAGTTTTAAATATTAAGCGTTAAAAATGTCGAGTAGTATAACTGGTATCTCGAAAAATTTAAGAAGTAAAAAGATGTCCATCTAATTTAATCCTTTTAAAATTATTTTATTGATTAATTCGCTTATAAATTTTGATTTATTAATTTATCTATAAAGATGAGATTTAGAACTATCAAGTTGTCGCAACTTGTGTCTTAATAACTCAAAGATATAAAAATAAATAAAAAAAACATATCTAAAATTTATAAGTCTATCTATATTAATATATAAAAAAATAATAAATAAAAAAAGTAAAAAGGAGAAGCGGTACTTTCAATAAAGTAATAAATAAAATAAAATAAATAATAAATAAATCTAAAACAAAACAATTCCAATAAAGTCTAGGGAAGGCTGCATTAGAAAAGCCATGCGGTACTTTATATTAGAAAAGTTGCAGGCGGTACTTGGTATAGGGAAAGCTGCATCAGAATCTATCAATTGGCAGCAAGCAAGCATATAAAAAGAGTTTATCAAGTGGAAAAAAATAAAACAAAGAAAAAAAGAAAAGAAACAAAAGGGAGAGGAGGAGATTTAAAAACCGAGAAAGAGGATACCAAGAGGAAAAGGGAGAAAACGATCAAGAGCGGGAGAATAGAATCGGGACTGAGCACGGTGAGACCAAAGAGTATGGTTGGCTTTCCGGCGATGGTGACCGTGACTTTGTGCTTTCATATACTTTCTCTGATTTCTTCCTCTGCTCCTTTTCTCTTTTTCCTTTGTATCCTTCCTCTCTTTGCAATAGACAAAGGAAAAACTCTTGTATCTTTGAAACAGATGTAAATAATTTTTTTTTGTTTATGTTGGTTTGCTTTTAATTTAATTTTGTTTTTTTTTTTTGTAAATGTAATGAGAATGTTTATGTAAATATAAACTCAAAATAATGATTTTATTTTTTTTATATTTTAAAATAATACTTATAGAACATTTATTAAACGTATTGCTACTAATTTGTTTGAATTACTTTAAATTAACTAGACAAAATTTGGGTACTACAGAAAGTATGTTGAGGATAAAATTGATTATCTCAACTTTGATATTTGGCTTTTGTATATTTTTTTCTTGTGTTTCATGAGTATGAGATAATCTCTATTTACATAAGTAATGAAGCTTCAAATATGAAGAAAAGCACAAAGTGTCCGTTGGAGACTTTATTAATTGCCCATGGTCTATTTTTGGAATTGCAAGTATGCCCTTCAGCTATCCTTGTTAAAAAAAATGTTGCGAGGATGAGTGCTTTGGTCTATCCTTGGGTAGGAGGATGAAGCTTCCATTAATTATGATGTGACTTGTGCTTTTTGACTTTTTTCTTTTCCAACACTGTAGTATCTTGCTTTATGAGTCAAGGACATTGATTTTTGTACTTTTATATTTTTTTTCACGTGCGAGGATGAATAATTTACGTGAATTCATACTCTTTTCTGCTTTGTTTATCTTCTATCGTATGTTCATCCTTTTTTTGAGCATTGTTTGTCCTCTGATATACATTCGTCTTTTTGTCAGTTGCATCCTCTAACATATATTTATCTTGTCTTTGTTCATCCTCTTTCGTAGATAACATATTAATATGTGTTAAAACATTCCATTTGATCAAGAAGGTAAGGAACATGTTTTCTGATTTTAATACACTCAAGAGCACATGTTAGATAACACACATAATCAGAATCTTTGAAACAATTTTGTTATCAGTAAAACATTTGAGAGAGATTTGGTCTCAACACTTCAATCTGAGATTGTCACGTTGTTAGGAGAAGAATTGGTTGTAGGGTCAAGGTGGTTAGTTCCTTCCTCAATCTGGGGTTGTCAGGTTGTTAGGAGAAGACTTGACTTGTTGAGTCAACGTGGTTAGTTCCTCAAAAGTCCGGGTTGTCAGGCTCTTTGAGAAGATTGACTTGGAGGGTCAGGTGCTTTGTAATTCAAGGTAAAAGAAGGCAAGTTAGTGGTGAACCAAGATAAATCTATATGTCAAATTATTTATGCTTTCGTTGAATGCTACCTCTGAATCAGATTGATTCATATCCAAGAAATTCATAAAAACCAACCAGCCTTCATCAAATTGACAAAAAGATATCAACTTTGTCAAACACAATTCAAACTCGCTTCTCGTGTTTTCCCCTTTAATTTGTTCATGAATTCAAACCCGTATCACAAAAGAAGTTACATGATTTCACACTGAAATAAATATTTAATTGGAGGGGAACAATGAGCCTATGAGAAAATATGGAAGATAATTATATCATGGAAGAAGTAGTCAATGAATGCAATAATTGAAATGTGATGTTATGAAACTATATAGTCATGTGATGATGAATGCAATACCAATATATTAAATCGTAGAAAAGTGAAGAAAAGAGGTAGTACATTGAGAAATTATGGAATACAATTATGTTATGGAAGAAAAAGTCAATGGATGCAATAATTGAAATGTGATGTTATGAAACTATATGGTCATATGAAGAGAATGCAATACCAAAACATTAAGTTGTAGTAAAGTGAAGAAAACAAGTAGTACATGCTTAAAAAACAAAAGGTTGGTAGAAATGTAGATAAAAGAAGACAAAGAGAAGATAGAATTTGGAGGTTGACATGTTGAAAATTTGGCTAATGTGGGACAAAGACAATTACATGACACATGCATAGATGACGAGTCAGCGCAAGAAAATTAGAAGCTGATTTAATATATTATAATAGATTCTCTATAACCAAATATTGTCGAACCATAAATGATTTATTGTTTAATAAATTTAACAACTATTACATTATTTACTTGTAATCGACTATTGAATCTGATTTCTTGTTTGAGATCAATGTTCTAGTTATTTTTATGGCTTAAATAACTTTTTAGTCCTTTAGATATTTTTATTTACTTTTATTCCTTATTTCGACAATTTTTTTGAAAAATAATGATACTTTTAGTTCCAATAAAATTAAAATTAAGATCAAAAGTTAATAAATTTTTTAATAAATTAAATTTTAAAGGTCATAATTTTAAAAAAACTAAATATATATTTAATCATATTTTTATGTACTGTTATCACATAGAAGTTAAAATTATTGGTAACTCCTTGTTTCGGAGGATTAGCCAAACAATTAAAAATAAAAACTTATGATTTTGTGAATTTTGGATTCAAATAAACGTGGAGTTCATATTGTTTTCCAAAACTTCTTTAAAACATTCTTGTAATTTTATACATTAAACTATACAATCTTTTAATAAATCATATTTTGTTTAACAAAAATTAACGAGTGGTTGGCATGATTCATTTACACTATTATTTCTACAAATCAAATTAAGCTAGAAAAGAACAAACGAGGAAAGATGAATGCTTGGAAACATTTCTCTAGCTTTATTTGAAATTCAAAATTAAATATCGATCGCAAGTTTAAAATTTAAAAGTATTTGAATCGCAAAATGAAGAAATACTAATTATTATATCATAAATTGTTATCAATTAATACATGAAACATGCGAATATTTTTAAATACTCACATGGATGAAGCCATACCATGATGTGTATTGACTAAATACATTTTAGTGTATATTTCTTTTCTTTTCTTTTGACAAAATCTATAGTTGTTTAATAAAAGATGAGAAACGTTGTAAGTCTTACCTCGGGAGTTTGCAATTGTATAAGTTAATTATGATAGTATTTACCGTTTTTTTTTAAATAAAAAAGAAGCATTTAAAGCATAACACTCGTCAATGTAATCTTTCATAATATTAAATAATTTAACATGACCTTTTTTAAACAAGAAGATGAGATTTTTTTATATAAATTTAGTTGTTGGAATATTTCGTCGCACTTGCAACTAAGCTCTAGTGTGCTCTTTCAATCTCATTTTTATTTCGTTGATTATAGTTCTAAGTTTAACTCATTTAGGGAGATCAAGAATTATGTCTAAAAAAAAAGGTTAACAATCACATACATGATGATCTTGTCCAGCACGTTACAACAAAATTGTATATAAAATCTTTAAAACGGTTTGGGGTTGTTTGTAAATCATGGATTTTCTTATTTAAAAATCCAAATTTCATATACATCTATCACAACAAGTTTTTGTCTAATAATCATTTTAATTATGATTTTGTATCTCTTTGCTTTCAACCGAATATGGTGGGCAAGTTCTTTTCCGCTTTGTTTCTTGGAATAGACAAAGCTCAAACTTGTTTGATTTTAACAATTTTGTGATTCTCTTTCTCTTGGCCGTGTTTCCCTACCCTCTAAGATTATATGATAAAATTAACATCTTTTATTAGTAGATTATTTCTTCCTCTACTCTTTTACAATTTAGTCTCTGGTCTCAACTTTTTGTATAATGTAATATCTCGATTTTTTACAGCAATAATATGTTTTAAAAGAAAATTAACTTTAAAATTATACTCTTAAATTCTTAATCACAAAATAACTAGTGAATTATTTTATTTCTTAAATAACTCTTTTCCGAACCAATAAAAAGCAACTTGTTTGGACGTAACAGGATCTTTCAGGAAAAACATCTTAACTCCAAAAGAAAATTTTCATCAATGAAATTACAACGGTAATGGTTTCAAAACTAACAGTTTGACTGCATCTAAGTTGATGATTACAACTCTTAAACAAAGGCTACTAGGTACGAATGACCTATTAGCTACACAAGTTATCTGCATTTATCTAGCATCCAAGTCACGGCTCTGCTACGTCTTCGTGCATTTAAGTTGTTCCTTAAAGTTTGAGGCGTTCAACTCGGTTTCACAATAATAGAAAAGGTTCCCAATCTAAAAATAACATATATACATATACAAAGCATATACCATTTACAGAGTAAATAAATTGTACATATATCAATTATGATCAACCATATACATGCATGCATACCATATATTCATAACACATATTGTAGCACCCTAAACCAAAATACTTTAACAGTAACATTTTGAAAATACTTTTAAATGCACATCCACCATGGAGAGAAATTACTTATATAAAAGTGTAAAACTCCTTTCAAATTTCATTAAAAAATTCAAAACAATAGTTTAAGGTGTCACACTCACACAAATACACATCACAACTCAAAATAATATTACATTCCTTTTTTATAATAATAAAATAGAATAAACTAAAATTTATTTTTTAAAATACATCGTTAATATCCTAGTCCAAAGACATAATTAAATACAATATAATACTTGTTTGTCAATAATTTTATAAAAATATATTTCAACTAAAGACTCAATAATTAAATACAAAATATATTTGTCAAACAAACGTGGAGTTCATATTGTTTTCCAAAATTTCTTTAAAACATTCTTCAAATTTTATACCATAAACTATACAATCTTTTAATAAATCATATTTTTGTAAACAAATATTAACGAGTGGTTGGCATGATTCATTTACACTATTATTTCTACAAATCAAATTAAGCTAGAAAATAACAAACGAGGACAGATGAATGCTTGGAAACATTTCTCTAGCTTTATTTGAAATTCAAAATTAAATATCGATTGCATATTTGAAATTCAAAGTTAAATATCGATCGCAAGTTTAAAATTTAAAAGTATCAAGCAGATTTGAATCGCAAAATGGAGAAATACTAATTATTATATCATAAATTGTTATCAATTAATACATGAAACATGCCAATATTTTTAAATACTAACATGGGTGAAGCAATACTATGATGTGTTTAGACTAAATACATTATAGTGTATATTTCTTTTTTTTTTTTCATTTGACAAAATCTATAGTTGTTTAATAAAAGACGAGAAACGTCGTAAGTCCTAGCTCGAGATTCGCAATTGTGTAAATTAATTATGATGATATTTATTGTCTCTTTTAAGATAAAAATGAAGTAATTAAAGCATAAAACTCGTCCATGTAATCTTTCATAATATTGAATAATTTAGTATGACCTTTTTTAAACAAGAAAATGAAATTTTTTTATATATAAATTTAGTGGCTAGATTATTTTGTCGCACTTCCAACTCAGCTCTAGTGTGCTCTTTCAATCTCATTTTCATTTCGTTGATTATAGTACTAAAATAAACTCATTTAGGGAGATGAAGAATTATGTCTATCAAAAACAAAAAGATTAGCAATCACATACCTAATGATTTTGTCCAACGCGTTATGACAAAATTGTATATAAAATATTTAAAACGGTTTGGAGTTCTCTATAAATCATGGGCTTTCTTATTTAATAATCCACATTTCAAGTTCTAATTATGATTGTGTATCTCTTTTCTTTCATGTGAATGTGGTGGGCAAGTTCTTTGATGCTTTGTTTCTTTGAAAAGACAAAGCTCAAACTTATTTAATTTTAACTTCTCTGATTAGTGGATGGTTTCTCCCTATGCATGCATACCATATATTCACAACACATATTGTGACACCCTAAACCAAAATATTTTAATAGTAACATTTTTAAAATACTTTTAAATGCACATTCACAATGGAGAGAAATCACTTAAATAAGAGAGTAAAACTCCTTTCAAATTTCATTTAAAAAAATTCAAAATAATAGTTTAATGTGTCACATTCACACAAATACACATCACAACTCAAAATAATATTAGGTTCCCTTCTTATAATAATAAAATAGAGTAAAGTAATATTTATTTTTTAAAATACATCGTTAAAATCCTAGTCAAAAGGCATAATTAAATACAAGATAATAATTGTTTGTCAATAATTTTATAAAAATATATTTCAACTTAGACTCAATAAAATATAAAAGAAGACACCTCACCGATATCACTTATCAAAGCATAGATCACCAATTGACAACCTATAATGCGTTTTGACAAACACACACAAACAAACAATGAATGAGATGAACTTCAAAACCACAATGATAGTATAGTATAAGTAAAGAGAACACACAAGTAATCAATATAGAGCTATATCAAACACATCAGGGTGTATCAAAATATTCAAGGAAATAATATTATATTATAACTTCAAAATCACTAAAGAAAAATCAATTAATATTTCATTATAACATCAAATCACTTAAGAGAAATTGTTATCACATTAGATACTTTGTAACTACAACAACACAATCAAAAGAAGATGCAATGTTATGCATGCTTTTAAAAACAACTAAGGCAACTTCCGCACATTAAATCACCAATAACAATAACGAAAATAAACTTGCCACAAAGACAACTTTCACACAGAAAATCACCCATACCATAAGGATGTATTATCAAAATTAAATATTCTCACACAACCCACTAAGTCATGTCATATGCTTCAAAAGTCACTTATACAAAATCATCACTTCATTCAAAAATCAATAAGATCATACATCACATGTTCTTATCATCAAAATCGTATATTCATAAAAAATCATAATAAAAATCAAAACTTTCACCTTACATATCACGAAGATCATATATTCATAAACAACTATCACAAAGATCAAAGCTTTCACTATACATATCATGAAAATCAAACATTCATAAAAAGTATCACAAGAATAAGAACTTAAATCTCTTACTTCATAAAAATTTAAACTTTCATCACATACATATAAAATTCAATCTTTCTCCACATATATCATAAAAATTAAAGCATTCATCATATGCCACATAGAAATTCAATCTTTTTCACATATACCATAAAAATTAAGACTTTCAACATATAAAACATAAAAACTTAAACTTTTTTCCACCTATAGTGCACATTTGTAGAATTTAAATCACATAACACCTTATAAAAGTTTCTAATCCATATTTTAATCGTCCATGTAACACCCCAAATTTTATAATAAACTATTTTAATAATAAAATATGATTTTAAATAATTAATTTGGTGTTAAAATTATTTTAGAATATATGTGATAAATTTCGTGATTCGCTTTCGTTATATGGGTGCTTTAGATGACGTGCTACTATTATACATATTGGACTACACGAGTAATCTAAATAACAAATATTATACTTTATATATTTTTCTAAATAGTATTTTAGTGTAATATTTAAAAAAAAAATAAAAAAAAAATAAGATTTTAGAAGATTTTACGTGTTTATGTACGTTTGTAATTAATGCGATATTTCCTTGTATGTTTGACTAATGTTAAATGTGCACATATTTATATTTTAATTAATTCTAAGTATCTCCTATTTTAGTTATTTATTTTATAAACAATTATCTTGGGATAGTAATAATATTGTGTTTGATTTCCTTTATTTTTAGATACTTGTTGTGGCATTGTGATTTTATATATATTTATTATGATTTAGTAATTAATATAAAGTAGTAATGTTATATTTATTTATTTTGTGATTTTGACTATTCTCTAATGATGGTAGTATTTTAATATGAGTATTTTGTAAAATAATTATAATTAGATTAATTATTTTGAATATTAGAGTTTTTGTTGTTCGTAATATGTAATTTTTAAAAAGTTAACTACTTTAATTAATCTATTTTTAAGATATTGATGTTATATTTATTTATTTTGTCATTTTAACTATTTTCAAAATATAATTATTTTAATTTGATATTTAAAAAAAATATTATTTTAATTACAAATAAATAAATTAAAATAAGTGAGTAATTAATTGGGCTTTGTGAAAATAAAAAAATACGGTAAAGAAATAAAATTGGTTCAATAGGTTAGGTTAGTAATAACCTAACAAAACAAATTGTAAAGCTACAGGAATGGAAGGCATGGCAGCGGCTGTAGCAACGGGAATAGTGAGAATTAAATAGGAAATCGATGTCGGTGTCTCACGACTGTTCAGAAATTTTCTCCGTTTCCGCCCAAATTTCAGTATGTTGTTTTATACATTTAGTTAGTCAATTAAACACACTTTTCCAGATTTTTAACCATCCCAATTTCTCTCTAAAATACCCGACTTCTCCGTTTGTGGAATTCATTATTTTTGCACCATTCTTCTTCACCGTAAGTCCGATTTGAGTGAAACCAACGCCAAAACGATCGTGTGAAAAGTGGCTATATTATCCACTCATTGGTTTTCTGATTTATGGTAATTTTCCTTGACCGAATTTCGAATTTAGTTTTTAGAGTAGTTTCTCATAATTTATTTTTGACGTTTACCTATAAACTGTCGAGTTAGATCGATTGAAGAATAAAGAGTCAAAGAATAAAGGTTGTTTGCACATGGAATCGTATTTGTGTGTGAAAGCGTCGAAATAAGGTAAGGGGTGAGGGAGCGTTTGAATTCATGAGTGTAATATATTGTGAGATGAACGGGAAAACCGTATTTCCCAATGATTCATCCGGGGCTTGCTATGTACGGCAGTAGCCCTTTGAGTGATAAATTAATTAATGTGCAAATATGAGAATTGTGAGATTAAAATGTGGAATAGAAATATTTATAAGGTGTTGATTGATTTAATTCCATTGAATGTGTGTTATTTGATATTATTGTGATTTCATAAATTTGTGACGAGTTATGTAATGATGATGATATATGATTTATAATAGTGATGTTATGAATTTGTGATGAAAATATTGAAGTAACCCCTGATGAAATAATTTTGATTCCAATTTGTGTTTGATATTACGGTCTTAATGGAGTATCCTAGGCCAACGAGGGGAGAAAATAAATATTGAAAATTTGCGAAGTGGAGATTATTTTGTCATCATATAGGTAGGGCCTGATAAGCCTAGCGATTATGGGGAAGTACAACTGAATTGAGCTTGATCGTGGCGGTCTACTGTTGAGCCTTAAGGCAAGATTATTAGACCTTGGAGGTATTCGGGTGGGGAATTCCTAGGTGACTTGGAGGTAGCACTCCAAATGTCGAGAGCTACCATGCAACACACGTTTACCTCGACTGTCGCGTATATGTGTCTCGGGTTGAGTTGAGGGGATCTATGAGGACATGGCCAATTTGAATTGTCCGTCCACCGGAATGGTGGCATAGTATCATGGCCTCCTAACCAAGTGCTTCAGAGTTAGAATGGTACCACATTGTGAAGTAGAGTCTAAGCTCATGCATAGCATTGCATTTTCTTGTGATTGTTTTGTTGTGATTAATATGTGCCGTGTGCGATAATAATTCTTCTTAGATGATTTGATGTTGTAGTGAAATGTATTGACTTTCCTTGAGTGGTTTTGACTTTATAATGTTATGATTTTCTTTGAAGAATATTTGTCTAATGATACAGTTTATTTAGAATTAATTGTGTGTTCTCCTTACTTACATTATACTATTAACATGATTTCAAAATTCACCTCCTTCGTTGTTTGTGTTTGACTGGCTTGGCCCTGCGTTTGCGAAATCGCAGTTATTACAGGTTAATGAGTCTTGAAGTTCAAATTTGGGAGAAGCCCCGCTCTGATAGGTGATACCGCGAATGAGAGTCATAAGTTGTATTTTTATTTGTTTAATTAGAAACAACTTTTGTATGAAACCTTATAACTAGTAAATTTTTGAAAATAAATTAAGAAATTCTAGTTAAATCAAATTTTATGATGATTGCACTATTTTGGAGGAAAAAGTTTAAAGTGTTCATTTTGAATTTTGAAGAATGTGATATCTCAAATTAATTATAAATTTTTTTTATTCCCTTGAAAACGTATTTGCTTTACCCGCTGCCAATTAAAGTTAAAAATTCTATTATAAATTATTATATATTATTTTGGGGTTTAGGGTGTCACAGTTCAAGTTCCAATTTTTTATTTTAATTCAATTATTACTAAATAGGGCTATCATCGTGTGTAGCGAACCCCAGATGAATTGTTTGAAAATACGACTCCTTTGTTTATCTCACATTATAGTATACTCTTGAATTCAAACACCCTATCACCCCTTACTTTATTTTGACCCTTTCACACGCTAGTCCAAGTAGACAAGAGAAAAGAACATGCTCATTTGACTCTTCGTCCTCCGATCGGTCAAACTTGATTATTTATGGCTAAAGGTCTAAATTAAAATATGAGAAGACACCCTAAAAAGGTCAATTTCGAAATGGATTCAAAGAAACTTACCACATGTCGGAAAAATAAGAGCATACTACCCTCATTGCCATTTAATGTTTTCATCATAGATTGAACTGAACCACCACGATCCATTCAAAACCAAAGTGCAACACATATTAATCAATTAATTAGTGATTAACAATAATTGATCATAGCTTATTTTAATAATAATTTCCTACAACCAAATATTGTCGACCCATAAATGATTTATTATTTAATAAATTTAACAACTATTACATTCTTTACTTGTAATCAATTCTTGAATCTGATTTCATGTTTTAGGTCAATGTTTTATTTATTTTTATGGTCAAATAAACGTGAGTTCATATTGTTTTCCAAAATATCTTTAAAAAATTCTTCTAATTTTATACAACAAACTATACAATCTTTTAATGAATCATATTTTTCTTAACAAATATTAACGAGTGGCTGACATGATTGATTTATACTATTATTTCTACAAATAAGATTAAGCTAAAAAAGAATAAACGACGGAAGATGAATGTTTCGAAAGATTTCTCTAGCTTTATTTGAAATTCAAAATTAAATATCGATCACAAGTTTAAAATTAAATAGTATCATGCTGATTTGAAATTGCAAAATGAAGAAATACTAATTATTTTATCATAAATTGTTATCATTTAATACTTGAAACATGCCAATATTTTTAAATCACAATATTTTTAAATACACCTTTAATGGTACATGGGTGAAGCCATGACATGTATAGATTAAATACATGTTAATGTATATATATTTTGACAAAATGTATAGTTGTTTAATAAAAGACCAGAAACAATCTTAAGTCTTAGCTCAGGAGCTCGCAGTTGTGTAAATTAATTATTTTAATATTTATTGTCTCTTCTAAGACAACAAAATAGATGCATTTAAAGCATAGCACTCGTCCATGTAATCTTTTATAATATTTAATAATTCAGCATGAACTTTTTTAAACAAGATGATGAGGTTTTTTTATATATAAATTCATTGGCTAGAATATTTTGTAACACTTGCAATTAAGCTCTATTGTGTTCTTTCAATCTCATTTTGATTTTCTTGATTATAGTTCTATGTCAAACTCATTTAGGGAGATGAAGAATTCTATGTCTACCAAAAACAAGAAAGTTAGTAATCACATACCTAATGATCTTGCCTAGTGCATTTTGACAAAATTGTCTATAAAATCTTTAAAATGGTTTGGAGTTGTATGCAAATCATGGGCTTTCTTATTTAAAAATCCACATTTCATGGACATCTACCGCAACAAGTTTTTGTCAAATAATCATTCTAGTTATGATTTTGCATCTCTTCTTGTTCATGTAAATATGTTTGGAAATTGGGACAATCCTTTTATAAAATTCAAATTATCGTTATATATGCTTTCTGGAGATAGGTTTGAGAATAAGGTTGAAATAGATTGGCCAAATCCATTTCAAGATGATTACCCTGATTTTCCAATTTTGGGTTCTAGTAGTATTAATGGTATTCTTTGTCTCTGTAAATACTTATACGAGAATAAAAGAAATGTTTAGTGGAATCCCGCTACCGAGAAAATCAAGATCGTTCTGTCTAGCCCTACAGAGTCAATACATAATTCAGATGAATTTCATGGATTTGGTTATGATTTACTTAAACATGATTATAGCGTAAAAAGATAATGACGACCGATATCAAATACATATGGACACATCTTTTGAGGCATTTTGGGAGATATATAGCGTAAAAAGTAATTCTTGGAGTAAACTTAATATTGATATGCCTGCTTGTATGGGAGATATATAGGGTAATCGTGTATATATGGATGAAGTATGTCATTGGTGGGGAAAACATGAAACAAAATATTATGAAGCCTATTTGGTGTCATTTAACATAACTAATCAAGTGTGTGTTACAACACCTTTTCCCTCAAACATGGATCTTAGTTATCGATATCATTTGGTGCAAAAGTGGTTGGTCGTGTTAAATGGATCCATTGCTATGATCTCAAATTATTCAAATACAACTACTTTTCACATAACAATTTTGGGTGACATTGGGATAAAAGATTCATGGACCAAACTCTTCATTGTCGGACCTTTGACTTGTATTGAACATCCCATTGGAGCATGGAAAAATGGAAATATATTCTTCAGAAAAAAAAATAGTGAAGTAGTCTGGTTTGATTTAAGTACCGGGAGAATTGAGGAGCTTGGTCTTAAAACGAAGTCAAAATTCGGTAATATTGTATTTTATGAAAAAAAAGTTTGTGTTCGATAGAAGGAAATTAATAGTTACTTGTTTTGCTTGTTTTTAGTTAACAATAGGTATACCATTATGGATAACATCCAAAATTATAATCCTAAAAATTATTGTTACAAATATTATTATTATTATTTTTATTATTATTGTTGTTGTTATTGTTATTATTATTATTATTATTATTATTATTATTATTATTATAATTATTATTATTATTATTATTATTATTATTATTATTATTATTGTTAATATTACGTGAGTTCATCCTCTTTTCTACTTTGTTTATCGTCTGTCGTACATTCATCCTTTTTTCAGCATTGTTTTTCCTTTGATATACATTCATCCTCTTGTCAGTTGTATCCTTTGACATATATTTATCTTGTCTTTGTTCGTCCCCTTTTGTAGATAACATAGTAATATGTGTTAAAACATTCCATTTGATCAAGAAGGTCAGTAACCTGTTTTCTAATTTTAATTAACTCAAGAGCACAGGTTAGACAACACACTTAATCAGAATCTTTGAAACAATTTTGTTATCATTAAAACATTTGAGAGAGATTTTGTCTCAACACTTCATTCAGAGGTTGTCAGGTTGTTAGGAGAAGACTTGGCTTGTAGGGTCAAGGTGGTTAGTTCATTCCTCAATCTGGGATTGTCAGGTTGTTAGGAGAAGACTTGGCTTGTTGGGTCAACGTGGTTAGTTCCTCAAAAGTATGAGATTGGTAGGTTGTTTGAGAAGATTGACTTGGAGGGTCAAGTGCTTTGTAATTCAAGGTAATTGAATTAGTGGATAAAAGTCTTCTGAATGAGGGGACATGGTGTAGCCAAGTTAGTGGTGAACCAGGATAATTATATGTGCCAAATTATTTATGCTTTCATTGATTGCTACTTCTTAACCTGGTTGCTTCTTATCCAAGTAATTCATAGAACCAACCGTCCTTCATCAAATTAGAAGAAAAAAAATCAACTTTGTCAAACACAATTCAACTCCCCTTCTCGTGTTTGCACCTTTAATTTGTTCATGAATTCAAAACCGTATCATAAAATAAGTCACATGATTTCACAAAAGAAGATTTCACATTTAGGGAACAATGAGCTCATGAGAAGTTATGAAAGATAATTATGTTATGGAAGAAGAAATCAATGGATGCAATAATTGAAATGTGATGTTACGAAACTATATAGTCATATGAAGATGAATGAAATACCAAAATATTAAATTGTAGTAAAAGTGAAGAAAAGAGGTAGTACATTAAGAAATTATGAAAGACAACTGGGTTATGGAAGAAAAAGTCAATGGATGCAATAATTGAAATGTGATGTTATGAAACTATATGGTCATATAAAGAGGAATGCAATACCAAAATATTAAATTGTAGTAAAGTGAAGAAAAGAGGTAGTACATGCTCAAAAAACAAAAGGTTGATAGAAATATAGATAAAAGAAGGCAAAAAGAAGGTAGAATTTGGAGGTTGCCACGTTGCAAATTTGACTGATGTGGAACAACGACATTTATATGACACATGCATAGATAATGTGTCAACGCAAAAAAATTAGAAGCAGATTTAATATATTATAATTGATTCCCTATAACCAAATATTGTCGATCCATAAATAATTTATTGTTTAATAAATTTAACAACTATTACATTATTTATTTGTAATCGACTCTTGAATCTGATTTGTTGCTTAAATATTTAAGGAAATAATATCAAATTATAACTTCAAAATCACTAAAGGAAAATCAATTAATATTTCTTATAACATCAAATCATTTCAAATAAATTGTTATCACATTAGATACTTTTTAAATATAACGTGTTGTTTTTTGAGTTTCAAAAACTGTTAAAAATCACAATTTATGCCACCAAAGACATTACTGGGTTGAGTCGTGGACTAGGTTGCTCTCTTTAATATGTTTCCTGGCACTGCCCAAATTGTGCAAGGTAGACTATCAACCACGAAGTCCCCAGGACAAAATAGCCCAGATTCACTGTATCGGAGTTCCACTACACCATAGAAAATTGTTCTAGAAGTACACCCTCAATATGGCGTTTAAAGCCACTCAATATGACCATTAAAGTCACTCCCAATATGGTACTATGACCACTCATAAATTAAAAGGACTACTCAATATGACCATTAAAGTCACTCCCAATATGGTACTATCACTCCCAATAGAGTTGAAAACTACTCAATATATGAAAGTTTTCCAATGTGGGACTTCAAAAAAAATTATTTCCAATGTGGGACTTGAATTTTAAAATAAATTCTTTCCACTTGAATTTAAAAAAATATTTCTTTCTAATGTGGGACTTCAACAAATTTTTAAATTCACACAATAACATACTCTATGTACCAACAATCCCATACTTGAATTTAAAAAAAAAATTATGAAATAGCGTCAAACGCTTCTATAAGATCGTGCATAAACAAAGGTGTCTCTTGACTTGAACCTTTGCATAGTAAGTAAGATTCAGATTCAACAAAATTGGCTCGTAGTCTTGAACTCTATCTCTGACATCAAACCCACACAGAACCTTTTCATAGGGTGTATTCTCAAAAGCATGTGCGTTAATGGTCCTACACGTCTATCCAAGTATTGTGAACGCTCTAAGAATTTTACTTCAAAATTTCATAGGAAGCGGCCCCACTTCCACATTCACATAGGCGAGTCTATCAAGAGTACTTTTGTAGCTAGGTACTCCCTCCACATAGAGCATGGATCTTATTAAGAGTTTTTTTTACTTCATCATATCATCACTTTAGGAATCATGCTTCTCTGATTTATAATAGCATGTTTCTCGTATTTAGGTCCAAAAACCTATGTTCTTTCATGCATACCCAATGAATACACATTCATAGGCTCTACTGACGAGTTTAACTCGCTTGGGATCAGGGATTCTAACATAAGCCAGAGAACCCCAAGTTTGAAAATAAGACAAGTTTAGTTGTCTTTTCTTCACTATCTCATAAGGAGATATTTTGTTTTTAGATTTGGAAACTCTATTCAAAACATATCAAATAAGCAATATATTTTTCACACACCAATAAGATGCAGCACTAGAGTTAAGCATACTAGCAACGAGTAGTTCAATAAGAGTTCTATTCTTTTTTTTTCACTTTACCATTCACTTCAAACAATTGTGGTGCAGCTGTTCCATGTATAATTCCAAGCAATTTATAAAACTTATTAAACAAACTATAATCATATTTGGAACCTCTTAATCTTTTTACTAAATTGACTTTCAATTTCAGTTACAAAAATTCTTAACATGTAAAGCGTTTCACTTTTATTTTTCATTTCTTGTTAACGTCTCATCAAGTTCACATATATCAAAGTGTAATAAATCTAAAGACTCAAATTTTCTAATACTAATTTATGTGAACTCTTTGTTATTTTAGCTTGACTACAAAAATCACATTTTTCAAAATCATTTAAAAAATAACTTTGGAATTAAACCTAAGTTACATAAGTTTGAAATCATATGTGTTTACATCATAGAGTCTAGCATGTCAAAAATTAAATTCACACAACATGTAAGAAGGAGACATTTTATTGATTTCAACATTCAAACAGAAGGAGATATAATAACTTTCAACATTTAATTTAAATATGCCATGAACGACGTACCTTAATAGATAATCTCATGAGTTATCTTCAGAATTTTACGAGAGTGAGCCTCCACGAATCTGTCATCGGTCATCTGATACTCTGATACTTGAGGTAGCGGCTCACAGTATTGATGGAATTGTAGTAGTTATACAGATCATCAACAACCCCATTACGAATATAATTCTAATAATTATTCTCCCACGGGTTAATTCTCCAGCTTTCTTATCCTTTTCTGTTTGCTTCAAACTGAAACACTTTATTGAAATCAGAGGCAACAGAACCAAATCCAGTAATCTCTTCGGTTGATAAGGCAGAAAGAAGCGTCTTAAAATTGTTGTTTTTTGAGTTTCGGAAAACTGTTTAAAATCACAATTTATGCCACCGAAGATATTATTGGGTTGAGTAGCGGATAAGGTCGCCCTGTTTAAGACGTTTCGCGACACTGCCCAAATTGTGCAAGGCAGACCATCAACTACGAAGTCCATAGGATAAAACAATCCTGATTCACTGTATTGGAGTTCAACTGCACCATAGAAAATCGTTCTAGAACTACACCCTCAATATGGCGGATAAAGCCACTCAATATGACCATTAAAGTCACTCGCAATATGGTACTATGACCACTCATAAATCCAAAGGACTACGGCACAAAAAATTGCTCATAGTGGTATTACGACCACTAAAAATCGACGGAACTACGACATAACAACCGTTCTAAAAACAAAGGGACTACAGCATAAAAACCGCTCTAAAAACTAAGGGACTATGGCATAAAAACCGCTCTAAAAACGAAGGGACTACAAAATAACAACCGCTCGAAAAACGAAGGGATTACGGCATAACAATCGCTCTAAAAACGAAGGGACTATGGCATAACAACCACTCTAAACACAAAGTGACTACGACACAAAACCGCTCTAAAATATCGAAGGTAAGAAAGAAAGTGGAGAAGTGGCTCAAAAATTAGGCAAGCAGAATAGAAAAGAGAGAAAAGTGAAAGTTGGGAAATGCATCCAACTTTGGTGTATTTTTTACAATAGTTTGAAACACATTATATAATGATGGAAGCAAACCCACATATATTTTCTATCCAATGTGGGACTTTAGTGTGACACCCTAAACCCAAAATAACATTTATAATAATTTATACTAAATTATTTGAAGAAAACTAACAGCGGATGAAGAAAAATCTGTTCAAGAAAATAAAAACTCTTATATCTATTTTAGGATATCACGTTTCTCTAAATACATATGTAACAATTCAACTTTGTTCCTCAATTAAAATTCAATGAACTTGATGTACCTAGAATTTCTTGATTTAATTCCCAAGACTTATTCATACTAAGGTTTTCATATAAAAAGTCATTTGTGATTACATAAGTAAAATACACATTACAACTCTTAATTCCCGGTATCACCTATCAGAGCGGGGTTCCTCCCAAACATGAACTTCAAGACTCATTAACCTGTAATGCGATTTCGCAAAGGCAGGACCAAGCCTGTCAAACAAAAACAATGAAGGAGGGGAGTTTTGAAATCATGTTAATAGTATAATATAAGTAAGGAGAACACGAAACTAATTCTAAATAAATCGTATCATTAGACAAACATTGTTCAAAGAAAAACATAACATTATAAAGTCAAAACCACTCAAGGAAAGTCAATACATTTCACTATAACATCAAATCATCTAAGAAGAATTGTTATCGCACACGACACATATTAATCACAACAAAACAATCACAAGAAAATGCAATGCTATGCATGAGCTTAGACTCTACTTCACAATGTGGTCCCATTCTAGGAATTTCCAACCAAGTCACCTAGGAACTCCCCACCCGAATACCTTCAAGGTATAACAATCTTGCCTTAAGGCTCAACAGTAGTACGCCACGATCAGGCTCAATTCAGTTGTACTTCCCCGGAATCGCTAGGCTTGTCAGGCCCTACCTATATGATGACAACATAATCTTCACTGCACAAATTCTCAATATTTATTTTCTCCCCTCGTTGACCTATGATACTCCATTAAGACCGTCATCTCAAACACAAATTGGAATCACAATTATTTCATTAGAGGTTACTTCAATTTTTTCATCACCAATTCATAACATCACTATTATAAATAACACATCATCATCATTACATAACTCATCACAAATTTAGAGCATCATTGTCATCAATCGTAACTTATCACATAAACTTATCACAAATTTATGAAATCACAATTATTATTCATACATCATCATCATCACATAAAATTATCACAATGCACACATCTTTTATCATCACATCACATAAACTCATCTAATCCGACATATGCACCAAATTCATTCAACATCCAATATCACAATAATATCAAATATCACACATTTAACAAAAATAAATCAAATATCACAATAATATCAAATAACACACATTCAATGGAATTAAATCAATCAACACCTTATAAATATTTCTATTCCACATTTTAATCTCACAATTCCCATATTTGCACATTAATTAATTTATCACTCAAAGGGCTACTTCCGTACGTAGCAAGCCCCGGATGAATCGTTGGGAAATACGGTTTTCCCGTTCATCTCACAATATATTACACTCATGAATTCAAACGCTCTCTGACCCCTTACCTAATTTCGACGCTTTTACACAAGAATAAGATTTCACGAGCAAACAGTCTTTGTTCTTTGACTCTTTGTCCTTCAATCGATCGAACTCAACAGTTTATGGGTAAATGTCAAAAATAAATTATGAGAAACTACTCTAAAAAATAAATTCGAAATTCGGTCAACAAAAATTACCATAAATCAAAAAACCAATTAGTGGATAATATAGCCACTTTTCGCACGGTCGTTTTGGTGTTGGTTTCACTCAAATCGGAGTTACGGTGAAGAAGAACGATACAAAATAAGGAATTTTATAAACGGAGAAGTCGGGTATTTTAGAGAGAAATTTGGATGGTTAAAAATCTGAGGAAGTATGTTTATCGATCACCGGTATCAATTTTCTTCTAAAACAATTATCGATCACCGGTATCAATTTTCTTCTATTTTTCGTCGAATTCCTCCTTGGAAGCTGCTAGCCGTGCCCATACCTTTCTCTTCCTCTATTTGTTTTTTTATTCTTTAATTAGGTTTTACTTGGGCTTAACCCATGAAATACATTTTACTCTTTTTATTAAATTATTATTTTATTTTAATAAAACCAAAAATTATGAAAGTTATTTTTTTAACACTTTTTTTTAACACAATTTAATTACTAATATTTCAAAACTACTACTTTATAAAATAAAATAATTAATCTTTTAAAATACATTAGTAACCAAAACTCTTATATTCAAAATTATCACTACAATAATACTTATTTTTCAAAACACTCAAATTAAAATATTACCATCATTTGAGAATGGTCGAAATTATAAAATAAATAAATATAATATCAAAACTTTGTATTAATTACTAAATCATAACAAATATAAATAAAATCACCATGTCATAACAAGTATATAAAAATAAAGGAAATCAAACACAATATCACTACTATTCTGAGATAATTATTTATAAAATAAATAACTAAAAATAGAAAATAGTTATAAATAATTGAAATATAACTACGTGCATA